>ML779884.1:167978-180568 GCA_009831015.1 Picea engelmannii | reverse complement strand
GGCCTAAAGCCGACATAAATAAAATAACATTACTAATCTAAATCACAACTAATGGCCTAAAGCCGACATAAATAAAATAACATTACTAATCTAATATGCCCCAATTAAGTGGTAATGAGCCAATATTAGGGCTTAACACAAATACATTATGTTCTCTCTTAAGTTTTTCCTAGTTATTAACCTTCCCACATATATTATGTCTCTTTTCGTGAGGACATAGACGAATGGACCACAGACATTACTCACCTACGATGATGTGATTGATATCCTCTCCAAAGCGAGGTGTTTAAGGTTTATACAATTATTTAGAGGGTTCAATATTGAAGTAACCAGAGTTTTTGTGAGGTATTTTAATGGAACTAAGGTTAACATTAGTGATATCCAATTTCAAGTGGATGAGGAATTCATTACTTAGGATATAGATCTCCCATAGTCAGGGGAGAAATGGTTCAAGAATATGAAGGTCAAAGACATCCCATGGGAATATTTCTTGGTATCTAATAATTCTTGAAACCACATCAAAGGTATGCCAATTGACCTTTTCCATCGAAAATGGCACAATATTGTCCTGGTTATTAAATAGTTTGTAACATGTGAGGGGAATTATGGCCTTATATTCTTTTTTTGCATTCAATTACTCATGGTTTTTCAAGGGTTTTACTTGAAAATACCTTTCTACCTACATATGAGCCTTCGTAAAATGTATAAGTTATATCAATGAGAGATTACAAACATTGCATCTATCCTTTTTCCACGATAGCCTAATTCACATTATGGTTGAACATCACCTCTCCAACATAGGGGATAATTGGGAAATTTTATTGGAAATAAATCAATTCTTGCCTCATCTTGTAAACACTATCCCCGAATTATATAGGGTTGTAGGAGAATTCAACTCTCCTAAAACTACCTCTTAGGAAATAAAACTTGAGTTCCAACTCAATGTTGATTCCTTTGTTTCTTTGGATGATAGATTGGAACCTACTCATGTCCCTTAGGTTACATGAAGCATAACTAGGGAAGGGTTTGCACGTAACCAGTCGCTGGAATCTATCCTTAAACGATTGAAGGACAAGATTTTAGATCTTGTAAATCTAGGTACATATGTTGTGTGTTTGAAGACTGGCCATAAGCCCGAGAAACAGGGCAATTAGAAAGTCTTTGTTAACGTTGGGGTTGATTTTAATAATAAAAATTCAGGGTGCTTATTGTCTAGAATGGTTAGGAATAGGTTCAAACAAAGAGAAACTCCAACATGATTGATAATTATTGAGGACCATGATTCCTCCTGTAAAGACACAAATGGAAAAATTAAAGAATAAGATCACATTCAATATGATTTTTTTTACAATTTACTTCCCCTTCTTCACGGTTCTAAAGACTTCCTAGGTATTCATGCTGATCTAAGAAGAAATTTTTCCCCACAAAAACCCTTGGACAATGATCAACCTCACTCAATCCCTAATCTATAATCTGAGAGTTTTCATGACTGTCAAGCTTGGGCTCAAAGGTATTATACATATGTTCCTTACCTATAGATGCATTTTGATCATATGCTGAGATAAAACAAAGAATTAAAAAGGGTAAATCAACAATTAAAAAATGAAATGAAATATAACAGGCTTCGGCCCAACAAGAGGCCAAAACAATTCTCCAGATACTATCATCAAAAAATCCAATAATGTCAATGTTATTGTCAGATCATAATTTCACGCATCTTCGATTTCAAATGTGTAATTTATGGTAATAAATTTTTTTGTTTTTAGTTTTTCCTCGATTTGTTTCAAATTTGTTTTCATTTTGTGATGTTTTTAGACTAGCTATAGAATCACAGATTCTGTAGCTAGTCTTAAATAAATATGGTAAATATTTCCAATTAATCATATTTGTTGTTTCAAGTCTCTAAACGATGAAGGGATATCATCAACGTTGTTTTCATGGGTCATTAGAGATCATGGAATATTTATTTTGTTTTAATTAGTAACACAACTAGTTTCAAGAAAACAAGTGATAGTTTCTTGTTATGATTACAATAGACTTTTGTATAAGTTATTGGACAGACTTAGAAATTTTGTATTGTAAGCACAACTTTACTATTTTTTAAGGATTTCTCCCTATCATGTTTATATGAGGGGAAATCCACATTTTTTTTAAATACTCATGAATTTTGGAGTCAATGACAGTTTTTTTATTTTTTGGATAATGGACCGGTGCTAATATTGAAGAAATATATGAAACTGCGCTTTACTTAATGGATTTTTTCCTGTGAGTAATGTTACTTTGTTTTTAATATATTATTTGTTTTATGTTCTTATCACTAATGGGGTGTTTGTAAAAGCATGTCTTTTTCTTGCATTTAAGAATGTATTATTATTGCTTGGATCTATGTTCAAATCATTCTTATTATTGTATTCAGTCTATTATCTCAATTAATTATGGTCTTTATGATTGTGTTATTTTAATACAAGTATCAAAATGTATCAAATTTATTTGTACATTATGTGTTTTCTATGATATTTTTGTCCATTGAGATTATATTCTTAATGAAAAAACAAGTATCCATCCTCATAAGGGTCAAATTAATTAAGTTGTCCTTTCTGTAACTCAAATAATATTTCAATATTTGTTGAAGTGATTTTCTTCAGGTCTTGTTATAGTACTCTATAGTTGTTTTCCCTAATTTTATCTTGATATATTGGTTTCTAGAGTAATATTTACACAGGAAGGAACAATAAGAATATTCCCTCTTGATCGTTGGCCAGTAAATAGGTTAGTAATTTTTTATTTATTTTTAGTTTGTTTTCTTTTCTTTATTTCGTGAATGTAAATCATCATTTATAATTTTAGATTCTTTAATCATGTAAACTAAATATTGTTATTATTACATTCATTCCCTTTCAATTTGAATTTCAGAGATATTTGTAGAATAATACTTGTTTTTCTTAAATCATATTTTTTTCCTGAGATTTGATTCTCTCTTTCAATCTTAGTTTTACAAGGTTTCTTGTAAATATTGTACCTGTTTATTTTGTATATTTTGTATATAAAATGTGTGAACAGTAAATGTACATAGTAGGTCTTTGTTAATGAATAGTTATTTATTTTTCTTCCGTAGCTTAGATTATATACCCTTATCGGCCAACAGAGTCGTTAAACCCATCACAGTGAGTTACTTCAAATGACTTAGGTTATTTATACAACCTCAGACGAGACTCTCCCTTATAGTTGAAAACCGTTCACACATGTCCGTAAAAAATGGCGCTAGAAGGAGGGGAATTTATATATTAATGACATGTGGAGGCCGAAAAACACCTTCGGACAATATATCTCTAGTTAGAACTTGTAGTCGCTAATACTTCATTGTCATATCTAACAAAACAACTACATCTAAAACTGAGCATTTTATTCCATTGATTCAACATTCTCCATCCACATCCACTCCATTCAAACCTAAAAAATCGCCTTCATAAAGACTAGATCTACAGGAGATACTCCAGAGATCCCACCAATCATTGTTAAGAAATAACGATACTTTAGCAAGGATCAGGGAACTTGGTGATCAATTGTATCAACCTATTGATTTTCCTTATCAGAAAGAAAACCCTCTTGTAAATGGTACACTCAAATATAGGTTGCACAACATCTTGATTAATCAACCTCAAACTGATATTGCAGCTGGAATTATTAATCCCTTCTACCCATATCAGCTAGAAACAGGAGTATCACAATCACCCAACACTGAAACTCTTATTATAGGTGTCGGTGGATCTGGTCTTCCTCCTTCACCACCCGACCCATATCCACCTTCGTCATGAGGATAATCATCTGACAAATAAATTTCATCTTCTGAAGATGCCCAGACTTCAAATAATTCGCAAACTTCAGCCAATATAGCTAACCAAAATAACCCTACCAGACCTTGTCTTGACCAAGATGTTGTTGTGATACTTGGACCACAACATCCTTTACCTAAACATCCTGAAAAGTGGTTACCTAAGTTTGACCTTGATTCCAAACGGTCAGATGAATATCACATAAATAAATTTATGTTGGTTTTTAGGCTTAGAAATGTAGAACATGAAGATTTCGTCTATATTCTTTTTCCTTACACCTTCGAGGGAAATACCTCCACATGGTACTTCGCACAACAACCTCAAACTAGAGTATCCTGGGACATATTTGAAACCATTTTTTTAGAAAAGTTTGGAGATGAAAAATCCACTGAAGTTTTAGTTATGGAGCTATCTAGTATGAATATGAATCAAAAGGTTAAATTAAAAGACTTTAACTAGAGGTTTCTCACACTTAAGAATAATATTCCCGCAGAATCTATGCCTGAAGAAAACTGAATCATTCATTATTACGCTAAATCTTTACATTCATCCATTCATCTGACCGTTCATAACACTTTGTTAGAGGATTTTGAAGAATCCATTCTCGTTGAAAAGGATATGCTTATCTTGGAAGATAATATAAATCCTGAAACTGAAAAAACCTCTTCTTCTAACAAGACTATTGATATTCTTACTAAACAGCCTTCAACTAAGAAATATTGGGAACCCGTAGATCTGGAAAGCTTGCAACAAGCCTCTCAAAAGTTATCCAACTAAGTTGTTGACCTAAAAAGATTTGTAGAGGAAGGATCCTCAAGTAAATGACTTTATCGAACACCTTATAGAATACCCCCTTAGAATCCTCCCAATAAGAAAACCCTTCATGTTGAAGGTTTGAGATTATAAGGATTACACAATGCTATAGAAGCCTTATTAGCTAGATATGATAATACTTATGATGTTACAGATGAATAATAAAATGAAGCAGAAAATGAGGGGGAATAAAGACCCGATGAAGAAGATTCATCCCCCCCAACTATAGGACATTTTTCATGTAGCATTTCCAAGAAAACTATGAAACCATTCATGATAATCAACATCCATATAATACACGTAGTAAATACCAGTCGAATGATTAAAACAAATATGCATTTGATACAAACAAAATGCAACATGTAAACAAAATAAATAGGATGAAACAATGAAGAATTTTTATGTCCCTGATTTAGACAATGATCCTATTGAATATTTTAATAAATTAAAAGAAAATATCTCTATTTTTTATCTTCTTAAGTTCCCTTTTTTTATTAATTGGGTTGGTTGTCATTGATGTCAACCCTTGAAGAAATCTCGGTAGCACAAAGTTTTGGGTAATTGACCCAAGTTTGTTTGATGTATAATGGTATGAGTTTTGATATATTTACAGGTAAGACTATTCTAGATGGATAGTACATGTCATTCCATATCTGTTGGTATGTGGAACGTCACGTAACTCCTCATGGTTTGAGAGTTATGGCCTTACGAAGTTGGAGGACCCTCATATGTTGGCTTGAAGTCCCAAAAGGTCAAAGAAGTCAAAGTGGTTGCAAAGAATAAATTATTTAAATAATAAGGTGAAGTGACAAAGTCAACGAGGATTATTTAAGTAATAAAGTAAGTGACAAAGTCAACGAGGATTATTTAAGTAATAAAGTAAGTGACAAAGTCAAAGAAGATTGTTTAAATAATAAATTGAAGTGAAAAAAACAAAGAGGATTATTTACATAATAAAGTGAAGTGACAAAGTCAAAGAGGATTATTTAAATAATAAAGTGAAGTGACAAAGTCAATGAGGATTATTAAAATAATAAAGTAAATGGAGAAATTTCTAATTATGGAAAGTGGTTCTAAGAAGATTAAACCTAAAATGAGTAAAATGGGTTAAGTGGTCAAGTGGCTATTGGATACATGGACAAGTGGCAAATTGGGAAAAGTTGGACAAAGTGGCCTACAAGATGCTTCTAAGGAAGCTACTTGGAGAGTATAAATAAGAGGCAAGGCTCTCTCATTTTAATCACACTTGAGAATATTGAATATATATAGGTGACTAAGGTAAATAAAAGATATCTAATCTGAATTTCAGAGGGAAGGTGAAGTAAAGAAGGCCAAAATTCAAGGGAGGATAAATTCTTTTGATGATGCTTTATAAGGTATGTTATTTATAGGTCATCTCACCATTTTTGCAATAACGTTTTTTCTAGAATGATTCAGACCATGGAATTGGGAGGCCATTGAGAAAACATATTCAATTATTTGTGGTACAAATTTTAGCTTGTGGGTCATTGTATTTTTGGAGTTACACTCCGTGGAAAATAGGGTTTGTGGTTAGTCCTGAAACTAGTCTAAAACATGTGTTTCGAGTAAAAATGTCATAACATTTTTATAACAGATCCAAATTCAGTAAGCCTGAATGTGTTGGTTAGAGTACATTCTATAGTATTGTGTGTAAAATTTTCAGATCCACACAACAAATATTTCGTGAGGGGCACACTCTACAAGTTTTCTCTCTAGAATAAGCTAGGATTCAACAAGGTATGCCATTTTTTCTATAACTCCTTTTATGAGAGATTCCAAGTAGTGAAACCAGAAGGAATTACATAAAATAGATCGAAGAACATTGTGTATTATTTTCATATCTTTATTCATTACAGGTACATAGTTATGATTATTTCAAGTTAGGGTTGTTGACTAATCCAAAACTAGTCATGTGAGACTAAAGTAAAGTTTGATGAAAATGCTAGTCTCTTGTTGTTAAAATTAAGGAAGGTTTGCAGGTTGAGGTACAGGTTGGTTCATGGTTGACGCACTTGTTTATGGTACAATTTGATTATAGGTTGTTTGGTACAAGTTGGTGCATGATTGATGCACTTGTTTATGATACAAGTTGACTATAGGTTGAGGAACATGTTGATGCATGGTTGATACATGGTTCAGGTTATTGGTGCAGGTTGTTTGGTGTAGTTTTATTGGTTCAGGTTTACAACAGTATATCTCACAGTGATAGTGTGACAGTGGCTCCATCATTCTACTTATATGTTAGGGCGGTTGGACGGGGCAAGGACAGGTGGTTGTAGCCAAATTCCATTTGTAGCCGAAGAACATAGGGTGTTGTATCATCCTTCTAGTTGTAGTAAGAGAAGTATGGAGTTGGAGCTTCCCTCAGTTTGTATCCTATGAAACTAGGGGGTTGGAACCTCCTTCCAGTTGCAGCTGGAAAAAAAAGGAAGTTTGTGCTTCTAATGAATGTAATTATTCAAGACATCTAAGAAAAATCATTCTGTGGTTTTCTCCCTCTTTGGGTTGCCATGTAAAAACATTGGTGTACTATTTATGTGTATGATTGTTCATTTGTTCATTGTTTATTTACTCTACAAATATTGGATGATAATTCTACATTGATATAACACTTTCATTATATGGTTAAAAAGGATTAGATTTCTCTATTACTGATTCATCTCCCCTCTCAGTAATCCAACAATTGGTATCAGAGAAGGTTCCTTTAGAAACCAGTTTAACCATTGAAAGGTAGAGCATGGAGAGCAACATGTATAAAAATGGAATACCACAGTTTTATGGACAAAAGTATTCCTTTTGGAGCTTAAGGATGAATACATATATACAGGCACATGGATTTGAAATTTGGTAATCAATTGTAGATGGATAAACAATACCAACAGTTCCGCCAACAAATGACAAATCTATGAAACTCAGTCAGAATAATTCCAAAGCCACAAATTCACTTTGAATGGTCTCGGAGAATCGGTATTCACCAAAGTTTCATATTGTAAATCTGCTAAAGAGATTTGGGACAAATTGTTCGACAACACAGGTATTCCAACAGAGGGCGAACACCTTCAGTAACCACTCACATAACAAGATAAAAGATCAACACATCGATGTTTTCACATGGTAAAACCCCTACAGGGAAACATCCATGGCCCCAGCCAACGTGACCACTTGGAGCAGTTTATTAATGCAAAGAAAAAGATTACATAGAGATTTTACAAGAGATTTTCTCACAATCGATCATCAACAAATGACCCTCCATGCTCCTTAAATAGAGACCATGGACCAATCGACTGTTAATCCATGGATCAATGGCCATTAAGATCGAGGAGATTATGAATCGTCATATCACTCTATGTCGGGAACATATCGTGACCATCGGATTTCCTAACTACAAATGCATACTAATGCATACTAAGGAAACACACTATAAAACACACTTTTACATAACGACACAATAGACCAAGTAGATCTTACTAACTCTTAAGTGTCTAAATATCCTAAAATTCCCCCTTAAGAACAACTTGGGATAGGATTGAAGGATTTACAATAGTGACACAATAGGAGAAGGAAAGAGGCATTAGAGCCTATCCCCCCTTAATGACAACTTCCTGAACTCCTAACATAGATCGAAGTTTGGAAAACTTTGCTTCTATAAGAGACTTTGTGAAAATGTCTGCAACTTGATCTTCTATAGGGAAAAAGAGCACTTCAATAACTTGATCATGAATGAGCTTTCTTATGAATTGCATGTGTATCTCGATGTGTTTTTTGCACTGATGTTGAACTGGGTCTTTGGCGAGCTTGATAACACTCTAATTGTCACACCAAAGGCTGGTCGGATGCAGGTGCTGAAATCCAAACTCTGAAAAGATCTATAGAAGCCGTAGGGCTTCCTGACTTGCATTTACCACTGCTTGGTACTCTTCTTCTACTGAAGAAAGTGAAATAACCTCTTGTTTCTTATAGGCCCAAGTGACAGGTCATGAACCAAGGCTGAAAACATAACTGACAGTAGACTTTCGATCATCGGGGTCATCGGCCCAATCTGAATCAGTGAAACCAACCAATAAGGGAGTCCCCCCTGAACTGTAATGTATCCCAAACTGAATTGTACCACAAACATAGTGAAGTATCCTTTTAGTTTCTTTCCAATGGCTTTCATGTGGTGTTTTCATATATCGGGCAACAAGACCAACAACAAAGGAAATATCAGGATGGGTATGAGTCAAGTATAAGAGGCTACCCACTAACTGACGATACAGGGTGGCATCAACTTTAGGAGAAGTATAGGTGGAAGAAATCTTGACTCCAGACTGGAAGGGAGAAGGGGTTGGTTTACAATCGTCCATGTGAAAGTGACGAAGGTCACAAGCATACTTAGACTGGGAAAGAAAAATTCCTTCATTGGTTTTCAAAACTTGGAGGCCAAGGAAGTAGTGAAAAAATCCTAAGTCTGTCATTTCAAATTTCTTCTTCAGGATGGTTTTCACATGGTTTAAAAGTTTTGAGTCACTACCTATAAGGATAAGTTCATCAACATAAAGGAAAAGGATTATGAGATGGATTCCTACTTTCTTGGTATAGACATTAGGATCAGAATGACATCTAGAGAATCCAGTGGCAATAAGAAAGCTAGTTATTTTGACATACCAAGCTCGGGTAGCTTTCTTGAGACTATAAAGAGATTTATTGAGGCAAAAAACAAGACTAGAGTCATTATGGACATAGCCAGGAGGTTGTTCCATGTAGATTTCCTCTTGCAAATCTTCGTGCAAGAAGGCGGATTTAATATCCATCTAATGGAACTCCCATTTATGTGAGGTAGCAAGGGAACGAACAAGGCAGATGGGATTCATTTTTTCTACAGGGGAAAAGGTTTCATTATAGTCAATTCCTTGAACTTGGGAAAATCATTTGGAAGCTAACCGAGCCTTGTGTATTTAAACACTTCCATCTGATGCATACTTAGTTCTATAGACCCATTTGCATCTAACAAGTTTTCTTCCTTTTGGAAGAGGTACAAGATCCCAAGTATTGTTTTCCATTAAAGAAAGATACTCTTCATTTATTGTGGTGTCCCAATCTGGATGACCTGAAGCTTCTGAAAATGTCTCTGGATCATGAGTTTCTAAAACTTCAGCCAAAAGAGAAGAGGCTCGCTAGAACTATGAATGTGTCTGATGCTGAACTGAAGGATCACCGACAAGATCACCAGTTGCTTCTGGTGTTGAACGGACCCATCAAGGAAGCAGTGGAGCTGGTGCTGGTTCAGGTTCAAAGGACTCATTTGGAGGAGGGTGAGCAGGTGGAGGTGGATTTTCATCCTCATGGTCATCATCTGAAGAAGAAACCAGATCATAAGAAGGTACATATGTCGAATATGTCTTGCAGGCCAAAGAAGGCACAATCGTCGAATTAGGCTTGCAGGCCAAGAGGTTTTCATCAAATTTAACATCTCTTCTAATAATAATTTCATTACAATGTGATTGAAGAAGTCTGTAACCTTTGACATCTTTAGAATAACCAACAAATATACACTTCTCACTTTTAGGCTGCAATTATTTCCTTTTCTCATCAGGAATGTGAGCCCATGCTATACTACCAAATACACGGAAGTGACTTACATTTGGTTTAATTTTAGTCCAATCTTCTTCCGGTGTTATATTTTTAAGTTCCTTTGTGGGAGTGCGATTGACTATGTAATTTTGCACAGTTGATTTCTTCTGCTCAATACTTTAGACTTAATCCCTTAGATTGGATCATACAATTAGCCATTTCTTTTAATGTGAGGTTCTTTGTCTCAGCAACACCATTTTGTTGTGGTGTATATGGAACAATGTGTTGCATTTGGATGCCCTGTGTAGTGTAGTAACTTGTAAAATTATTGTTCACATATTCACCTCCATTATTTGTTCTTAACTTTCAAATTTGATGTCCAAATTTATTTTCTACAAGGGCCTTGTAGGCCAAAAACTTGTCAAAAACTTTGCTCTTAAGTTTTAAGAAGTAAATCCAAGTAGATCTTGAAAAATCATGAATGAAAGTTAAGAAATACTTGCATCCAAAAAAGGAAGGAGAATAAAGTGGACCACACAAATCACTGTGAACAAGTTGTAAAGGGCCCGAGGCATGCCAAGAGGCATGGTTGTCAAAATTGTCTCGATGATGTTTGGTGAGAAAAAAACCGGCACAATCATCATCTCTGCATGAAACAAGAGAAAGAATAGTCGCCATCTGTTGATTACATAGTTGTTGCAATGAGTGATAGTTTAGATGACCAAACTGCTCATGCCAAAGTTTGCTCAAGTCATCTCTATGAGTAACAAAAACTGATGAAAAAGTTGATGACCCAAAGTTGTCAAATTTGTACAACCTGGTAATATCATCAACAATTCCAGTTGTAAGAACATGATTAGGATCATTTAGATCCTTGATTACAACTTGGTGAGGTGAAAACTCTACGGTTTACCTTCACCTAAATGAGTGATTTGATATACTGATAGAAGGTTACAAGAAAGATTTGGAACACATAATACATCACTGAAATGACCATTTTCTACCTAAACTGTTCCATATCCTACAACACTAAGAGATCTATCATCACCAACAAATATTGTCTTGGTGGTACATTCATTTAGAGTAGAAAATATGGCTTCATCCTTAGCCATATGATAAGATGCTCCCGAATCAATAAGCCACTTATCAGAAGAAGAATTAGTAGTAGAAGGTGTATTGAAGGAGAAACCAGAAGCAAAAAGTGCATGTCCATGAGAATAAGAAGAAGAATCAATATTGATGTTGTGCTTCTTCATCGATGCTTCTAAGGCTGCCATCTTCTTGAAACATTTGGACTCATCATGACCATCTTTATCACAAAAGTTTCAATGTCTGTTAGTATTCTTACTTTTATATTTTGCTCCTTTTTCACCATTAGGAGCTGAAGCTGTCTGAGTGGGTTTGGGACCCTTATGTTGTTTGTTGTTGTAGTGAGGATGTTGCTTCTTGGGATACTTGGGTTTATATTTTTACTGGGCAACTAAGGCTTTGTTGGAGGTACTTACAGTGTTGATCACTCCAAGTTGTACAAGCTTATATTCCTCTCTAATCAAAGAAGCACAAAAGGACACAAGAGTGGGTTTTTCATAAGCTTTCCCTAGAGCCTCTTTCATGGCATAAAAGGTAGATACAAACACATAATATGCACTACCTAGCTTAGAAAGAATAATATATATGCAATGCTCTTCCTCCATTTTTATCTTACATTCTTCACATAAAATTCTGAGTATTTTAAACTTAGATAGATAGTATCCAAGGTAAGAAAAATCACTTGGACTCAAGGTCATCATTTGATTTTCTAACTGTTGTTCTCGAATAATATTGAGTTTACCAAACACAGATTCAATCGTGTTCCAAGCTTCTTCAGGGTCATCAATTCCTTGAAGGTGGTACCTTAAATTAGGAGAGACGGACATTCCAATTAGTCCACGTGTGTCATCATTCCTATTATCCCATTTGGCTTTCTTATCATCATTAGTGGGTGTTGTTTCCTTTCCCAAAGTAATCTGGTACAAGCCTTTACTTCTTAATAAATCTTCCATATAGGATTTCCATTGGAAGTAGTTGTTGTTGGTAAGAAAGACATTACTTGTAGAAGCCATATTAATTATCCAGATAATGTGGATTTAAAAACTAAAACTAATGATCTGGATGGAAAGATCTCTAAAAGTTATGCGGTTTTAAAAAAAACGGCACAAAAAACTGACTTCCGATGTGAGCGTTATTCCCGTTTTAAAAAAAGGCATAAACGGTAACCAAATAACCACGTGATAGTGTAAGCTACTTTATGAAGTGACCCACTTTTATAAAGAGAAGTGGGGATCACTTTTACAATGAAGTTACCTTATAATAGAAAAGTTGCATGCAAAATAA
>ML779884.1:150626-167902 GCA_009831015.1 Picea engelmannii | reverse complement strand
ACTTTACAATTTTTAGCATGAACTTTTTCAAAAAAAGTAACAAAAGAGATACTTGAACTCAAGACCTCTTACTTAATAAGGAAATTTTTAACCAAATGGTCTAGCAAAACATATTGTAATGTTCAGAAGGAGGATTGGGTTGTTGTTGTTGTTGTTTTTGTTGTTGAAGACGGCTTTGGAGAGCATGCTAAAAAAAAAAACTTTTCACACAAGAAAAAAAATTTCGCTTCTCGATGACAACAAGGGTTAGATCTCGGTTATCTTACCTGGAAGATGCACCTTTTCCTATCTATTTTTGATTTTTCAAGATCGCACAGGACGCAGGGAAAAGAGAATACGTAGATCTAAAAGAGTAGCAACCCATAAGTAAAAAAATACAAACCGAAATAAAATCAAAATAAAACTTTGTAGAAATTTAAAAAATGCGTATTCAGGCTTTATACCTCCAGATCTGACTGTAATGGCCGTATATTGGTCAAACAGAAACCTTTTCGAGTGAAACGAAAAGTGTTCCTGAATGAAACAAGTGTTCCATATGCAATGGAACAGTCCTCTCAGTCCAAAAATGTACGAAAAATCCAGAAAATGGAGATGAGGCAACTCGGCTTCACGATCTCGATCTACAACAGGAGCGAGTCTTCAAACAGGCTCTTATACCATGTTCGACAACACAAGTATTCCAATAGAGGGTGAACACCTTCAGTAACCACTCACATAATCAGATCAAAGATCAACACATCAATGTTTTCACGTGGTAAAACCCCTATAGGGAAACATCCACGACCCCAACCAACGCGGCCAATTGGAGCAGTTTATTAATGAAAAGAAAAATATTACAGAGAGGTTTTACAAGAGAGTTTCTCACAATTGATCATTGAAAAATGACCCTCCATGCTCTTTAAATAGAGATCATGGACCAATCGAGTGTCAAGCCACAGATCAATGGCTGTTAAGATCGAGGAGAGTATGAACCGTCAGATCACTCTATGTCGGGAACATATCGTGATTGTCAAATTTCCTAACTACAAATGCATACTAATGCATACTAAAGAAAAACACTATAAACCACACTTTTACCTAATGACACAATAGACCAAGTAGATATTACTAACTCCTAAGTGTCTAAATATCTTAACACAAAATTTGAAATATTTATGAAGGAGATTCAAAAGTCAAAGAAGAAAAGATTCAAACTTACAATGGTTAGTTCGAATAGCTAAACATGAAGGAATATGAGAAAATTCCATCTTACTTTTCACGATTCAATGAAATAGTAAATGTAATCTTGGGATTAGGAGAAGAAATCAAAGAATCTGTAATTGTTCAAAATGTACTAAGATCTATTCCTATTATATTTGACCCTAAGATATCAGCACTAGAAGAAAGAGAAGATCTAAACTCAATAAGCATGGACGAACTACATGGAATCTTCACAACATATGAAATGAGAACTGAATAGAAACATCCAGATATAAAATAAGTAGCCTTCAAAGCATCCAAAAGGTAAAACCAAAAGGGAAAGCAAAAGGAAAAAGAACATATAAGCAATAGTGACATCTCGAAAGATGATGAAGAAGTGGTCAACTTTGTCAGAAGATTGAACAAGGGAACCAACTTTGTAAGCTTCCTTTGTTTTGTTTTAATTGTGATGGTATTGGTCATTTTCCTAACAAATGTAAGGTTACTCAAATAGAAAACAAACATATAAAGGAAAAAGAACCACAAAGAAATTTTTCAAGAAAAGCTTATGCACCAAAGAAGATGTCTCATCATCAGATGAAGATGAATTCAGTGATAGTGAGACAGAAAGAGTTATATTCATGGTAGTAGAAGACTCTGATAAATAAGAATATGAAGAGGCTAAAGAAGAATATGAAGAGGCATAAGTTGACTACCGAGAAGAGTTGTTGTTTGTCATAGAAGTTATCTAAAGAGAAAAGAAGAAAAACAAGAAACTACAAAAGAAACTAGACAACAAAGAAGACACTCAAGAACTAGAACAAATGATCACAAATTTGAAGGTTCAAATTGAAGAAGATAAAAGAATTGAAGAAGCACTCAAAGAACAACTAGAAGGAAGAGATAAGATCATTGGAAATTTGGAAGCATAAATTGTCACATTATAAAAGGATCTTCAAAAGAAAAATATGCAGAACAACTCAAAAGTTTTGAATGACATTATCAACAGTCAAAAACCTCATCATGACAAGTCTGAACTTGGATAAAATCAAACATAAAAGGGATCAAGCTCCAAAACAACAGCACAAGAAACATATCCAAAAATCTATGCATAAACAATCAAAAGGGATAGGAAGGTCTACAAATAAATTTACAGGGACACTCCTCCACCGAGAAGATTCATATTTTAGAATCAACGATCGACAGAAAGAGACAGGCCTTAGGAAGGAGAAGGATTCATAAGAGTACCTCCTTTCATAATATCTTCAACTCCTAGGTATCAAACTATATTTTTTGGTTTATGTTATTCATGTAATAATTTTGGACAT
Source organism: Picea engelmannii (assembly GCA_009831015.1). Taxonomy (NCBI): domain Eukaryota; kingdom Viridiplantae; phylum Streptophyta; class Pinopsida; order Pinales; family Pinaceae; genus Picea; species Picea engelmannii. The sequence continues at coordinate 165,395 of ML779884.1, read as the reverse complement.
AAAGTTGTGAGTTGCAGATTTAACAACAGGAACATAAACAACTTTGAAAGTCATACAAAAAAGGGTTATCCAAGAAGGCCTACTGAAACAGAGAGAGGAAATTACAACATGTTCGAATCTTTGAGAACTGAAGTGGAATTATACAAATGTGACAAATTTGGACACATGGCCAAATATTGTAGAATGAAAATCCCTCCTAGAAAACCACAACAAAACAACAACAGTCACAAACAGGAACCTCAGAAAAGGAAATGTATAAGAAAACATATTCAATATGGAAATGAAGAATGCACACTTTCTCTACAAGATAAGCATAAGAAACATGGTTGGTATGTTGAAAATGGTTGTTCAAAACACATGACAGGTGATATAGACAAGTTTCTTACATTAAGAAAGGAAAGAGATGGATAAGTCTCCTTTGGAAATGATGATTCAGCTAAAATCATTGGAAAGGGTACAGTCAGAATTGGGAAAAAGAATACCAAGGAAGAAAATGTTCTACTAGTAGAAGATATGAAACATAATCTTCTAAGTGTGAGTCAAATGTGTGACCAAATTCATAAATTTACTTTCAATTCACAAAAGTGTGAGATAAGAAAAGAAGGTTCACGAAAATTGATTGCAACAACTACGAGCACTTCAAGGAACATATATGTATTAAGTGAAATTGGAAATGAAAAGTGTTTCCTAGGAATGGAAGATGAAAGTTGGCTATGTCACAAAATAATGGGTAACATACATTTTGATAACCTTTTCAAAGTCAGAAAAAGGGAATCGGTTAGATAAATTCCCCAGATCACAAAACCAACCAACACTTTATGCAAGCATTGTCAACAAGGAAAGCAAACAAAGACCAGGTTTAAATCAAAAGAATATTCAATGACAAGAGCAATAGAAATTTTGCATACTGATCTAGTTGGACCAAATACAAAAAAGGGTTTAAAAGGTGAGAAATAATTTATGTTATTAGTTGATGATTATACAAGAATGGTTGCAGTTTTCTTTCTAAGGAATAAGTTAGAAGATTTTGAAAAATTCAATGTCTACAAGGAAATGGTTGAAAATGAAATGGATTCAAAAATCAAATGCTTGAGATATGAAAATGGAGGAGAGTTCAATTCAAAGGAATTTATGGACTACTGGAGAAGGAATGGAATAAAAAGGAAATTCTTCATTGCTAGGACACCTCAACATAATGGAGTTGTTGAAAGAAAGAACATGACAGTACAGGAAATGGCTCGAACAATGATAATGGATTCCAAATTGGAAGATATCTTTTGGACACAGGCATTGTGTTAGGGTCCTAACCCGCACATAGGTAGAAAAATATATTTGGATGTAATAAAGGTCAATATTAATAAGGCCTTTCAATAAAATAGAATAAGGCGAATGTAAGAAGACCTAATAGAAGCTTCCGCTTCTAGAAGGATCTTCCTCTAGATGCTTCTTTTAGTATAAATAGGAGTCGAGGGTATAAGAACCCTAACTTGGATATTATTGTAATAGAGATCTGCTCAACTGGAGGTTTCCCCCTTGAAGAGGCCCGTGAACATTTATTTCAAATTCAAAGTGTTATTTCTATTATTATTCTCTTATCATTTCAATGCTATTGTGGTGAATGTTCTAGTTATATTGTTGTTATTCTGCCATTCTAGCATTTTATTTATGTTCTGCATACATTTTATATATGGTATATTACAAGTGGTATCAAATCACTTTCCTCGACAGAAAGTGTGGGTTAATTTTTTTGGGGGGGTAGAGACGTATTCCGACGTCTTTAAGCCATAGAGATCTATCGTTACACACATAAACCTGAGGTTGAGGGATTCATACATGCAGGAAATACAAGTGGTACTTAAGTGCACATTTGTTGGCCATCCTTGTAAACCTTGTTGGTACCCCTTCGAGTGGTAGCGTATCAGACAACACCTATGTACTGATCGGCCTAGATTACCTGAAGCCCTCTTTAGATAAACTGATCGGTCGCCTGACTGCAATAGTGCCACCGAGAACAACACTCGGGAAGATACTCTCTAGTACCTGGGTAGTCGGGTAGTACGGCTAAGGGTATAGTCTATCCTCCTTAGTTAGTGCCCTGATATATTGGGCCGAGTACTACTGTTGGACCCCGCATGTATATCAGAGAGATATAGCACAAGGCAAACCCTTGTCTGTAGAACCCTTGGGGACAGAAACATAAACAAATTAAAACAGACAAGATCTATTGCCGTGCAACTGTGTTCGGGTTGCCAAGTAAATACACATTTATTTTTGGTTAAGCGTTTGGGAATTTAATCTCTACAGTATTCTTCAGACCAGAGTATAATTCCACAGGTGTAAAAGAAAATAGACCAGAGTATAACTCCGCAGGTGTAAAAAAAAAAAAAAAAGTCTGGAAAATGTTTCACCATTATTTGAGACCTATTCCATTGGATTCATCTCTTCGCCCTTATCACATTCATCCATATCATTTTTCAGAAAAAAGTTTGACCCCGCCCGCTCCTTTTCAGTTCCCCCATCCTCATGATCCATACCCATAGACAAGACTTGGAAGCTCGCTTCAACACCTTGCAATCTGGTCTCATTGAAACCCAACAAGAAGTGAAACAACGCAGTGCCAATGTTGCAGCCATCAATACCACCATGCAATCCTCAATGGAGGAAATCAAACAAGACCTCACCACCCATATTGAATCAGTCTTTTTGACACTCTGCACCAAACTTCATATTCCTACAAATAACCCTTCGTCTTCCTCACCTCCACATCCTGAAGGTGACCATTCCTCTCAATCCAATAACTCTCAGAACCATCACCTTCAATGTGACCTATGCATGTCATGGGTAGATGTGACCAAATTTGATGGCTCGAACCCCACTGGTTGAGTAACACAAATGGAACATTATTTCTCCTTATACGACATTACATATGACTTGGAAAAACTTCAGTATGGTGTTCTCCATCTATATCAAGAACAATGGAAATGGTGGCAATGGGGAAAAAACTCTCATCAAGGGTATATTGCTTGGACACACTTTGTGGCAGAGCTTTATGAACGCTTTGACACTGACACCAACCATTTGGGTCATTTGAAAAAGTTGAAACAATTAGGAACAATGGAAGACTTTATAGCTTCACTTGAGTGCCTGTCTTTTAGAATAGAAGGAACGTCTGATGCCTTTTTTCAAGAGTGCTTTATCAGTAGCCTCAAGGATGAGATTCAGGCCCATGTCCTCATGGATCAGCCTTAGAGTTGGGTGGAGGCTACTAAAAGAGATAAAGAAGCACAACAGGTTGTATCTTCTCAAAATAGAAAACCATCCTTTATCCCTTGCCCTAAACCAGTAAATCCCACTACTCCCTCTACTCCACTAAAGATCCAAAAATTGACCAGGGCTAAAATGGATAAACAACAACTCAAAGGCATTTGTTATAACTGTGATGAAAAATATTTCCTAGGCCACAGGTGTAAAGAACAAAATATTTTTATGGCCATCTTTGAGGGTATTTTGGAAGAGGATGTAGAAACTCCCCTTGTGTCTAAGTCACCTGAATCCACTAACATAACCCCTCCCTCAGACCCTCCTGAAGTAGAATCAATAATTTCCCTCAATGCTCTCACTAGCTTCTTCGCTCCCCAAACCCTCAAGCTAATCGGTTACATCAAGCATCGGAAGGTCATTATTTTGGTTGATAGTGGCAACACCCATAATTTTATTCATCTTTTCATTGCCCAAGAAACTCATTGCTACATCCATGCCATCAATAATTTCCAAATCATGATTGCCAATGATGGTTCCATGAAATGTGGAGGGCGTTGTGAAAATGTGTGTCTCCAAATTGGTGACTACCACCTGAAATCCCATATGTTTTCTATCGACATGGGAGCTTGTGACATTGTGTTGGGTGCAGACTGGCTAAGGACTTTGGGTCCCATTCTCATGGATTTTAAATACTTAACCATGCAATTCGACTAGGAGGGCCACCAATATAAGTTCCAAGGAATCATTTTCGATTCACCTAAGATCATTAGTTCCCATCGCATGGAAAAGTTGCTCAAAAAAGGTCATTCTGGTGTTATCGCCCAAATCCATTCCATAGAAGCAACAGAGACACCCTCGGTCCCGCAAGACCTCCAAGCCATCATTTCTAAACATCAATTGGCCTTTTCCACTCCCAAAGGACTCCCTTCTTCCCTTGGTTTTCATGATCATTCAATTCCCCTTATACCCGAAAGCCGTCCTCCCAATATCTCTCTGTATCGTCACCCCTTTTCCCAAAAAAATGAAATTGAGAAAATGGTCCAAGAACTCCTTAATGCAGGCGTTATCTGCCCTAGTATGAGCCCCTACTCTTCTCTAGTGGTCATGGTCCTAAAGAAATAATTTTCTTGGTGAATGTGTCCCGACTTCCGTGCCCTCAACAAACTTACCATCAAAGACAAATTCTCCATTCCTGTCATTGATGACCTCCTGGATGAATTGAGTGGTGCCCAATTCTTCACTAAACTGGATATTCATTCGGGCTACCACCAGATACGTATGAAAGAGGCAGACATTCCCAAGACTACCTTTATAACTCATGAGGGCCACTATGAGTTTTTGGTCATGCCCTTTGGATTGTGTAATTCCCCTTCCACCTTCCAAAGCCTCATGAATCATGTCTTCCTTCCTTTTCTCCGCCATTTTGTCTAAGTTTTCTTTGATGATATCCTCATCTATAACAAAACCTGGATAGACCATCTTTCTCATGTGGATCAAGTTCTCCATCTACTCTCTCAGCACCAACGTTTCCTGAAACAGTCTAAATGTGCTTTTGGCGCCTCAAAAGTAGAATACTTGGGTCATCTGGTTGGCAAGGATGGCGTTAGGGTGGATCCTAAAAATATTGAAGCTATGCAAGACTGGCCTCACCCAAAGAATATTAAGATCTTGCATGGATTTCTGGGCTTAATAGGGTATTATCGCAAGTTTGTTAAGAATTATGGGAAGATTGCAGCACCTCTCACTGCTCTCCTAAAAAATAACTTTTTCACTTGGACTCCAGCCACTGCCTAAGCCTTTCAATCCTTGAATATGGCCATGTGCACCACTCTAGTCCTCGCCCTTCCCGATTTCACAAAGACCTTTGTGTTGGAATGTGATGCCTCAGGGAAAGGAATTGGTGTTGTCCTTATGCAAGAGGGTCGAACTTTGGCCTTTACAAGCAAGAAACTATTTGAAATAAATCCGGGCAAATCCATCTATGAAAAGGAAATGTTGGTTATTGTGCATGTCTTTGATCTGTGGTGCCCTTATCTATTGGGGAAACGTTTCCAAATTAAGACAAACCATCAAAGCCTCACGTATTTTCTGGAACAATGCATTTCCTCCCCAGAACAACAAAAATGGGTGACTAAGATATTTGGATATGATTATGAGATCATTTACAATAAAGGAAAAGACAATGTGGTTGTAGATGCACTTTCCCGCAAATATGAAGATGAAGGATCCCTTTTTTCTCTTTCATTCATTATCCTAGATTGGCTCCAAGCCATTCACTAGGAATGGATACAAGATCCCAAAAGTTCGTAGTTGATCCAACAATTCCAGTCCAATGCTCTAGCTTCCCCAGGGTACTCTTGGCTCCATGATGAACTTTGATACAAAGTTTGTTTGTATTTAAGTAAACAATCAAAGCTTAAATCCATGGTACTTTCTGAGCTTCATGCTACACCCACCGTAGGGCACTCCGGGTTCACCAAAACATATGAAAGGGTCAAACATTCATTTTTTGGGGATGGTATGAAACAAGACATTCATAATTTTGTCATTGAATGTGATGTCTATCAACGCAATAAGGGAGAAACATTCAAATCTCCGGGCACACTACAACCACTCCCGATTCCACCTACTATTTGGAAGGATATCTCTATGTATTTTATTACCAGCTTGCCCAAATTGGGAAATAAATCAGTCATCATGATGGTTGTTGATTTCCTTTCAAAGTATGCTCATTTCTGCGCCCTTCAACACCTGTTTACAACATCCATGGTGGATCAAATTTTCATGGATTGGGTCTTCAAGCTTCATGGCATGCCGCACTCTATTGTTTCTGATCACGACCCAACTTTCACAAGAAATTTTGGGGAAGAAATGTTCAAGATACAAGGCAGTGAATTGCATCTTAGTACATCTTATCATCCCCAGACTGATGGCCAAACAGAAGTGGTCAACAAGTGTTTCGAAACATATTTGAGGTGTTTTACCTCAGAAAAGAAAAATCAGTGGACTCAATGGTGTTTCAGGATTAATCTGTAAGTGCGGACATGAACCGATCTCCCTAGATCCACCTGGATCTAGAACAAAATGTGACAGAATAATACACTTTCCCTAGATCTAGCCTATTGAATGAACTAAGAGATAAGGATTATGGACATACCTTATGAACGCTTTCCTTAGGTCTCTATTGTTCCAAGCTTCACTCCAATTCTCTTGCACCATTTAGATCACAACAACACAAACCAATCGAAGTGAAGGCAGATTAATACATTCAATATCTAGTCTATACATATGATCAAGGAATTATGTAATAAAGTGACATCATCTCTATGGGAAAGGGAAATATTACTGTATTGAATTAATTGAAAGTGAAACTTACAACCTGAGCCTTGATGTCGTAGGTTTCCTTTCGATGGCTCCTAGCTCAGACACACACACTTGCTCATGCATGAAGAAAATCAACCACTTGTGATGACCTTGTTGGTGTCTCTAGCTGTTGTAGCATCAGTTCTTCATACACGCTTTCAACAATTCTCCGATCAATCTCTTGCTATATTGCTTCTAACTTTTTCCATGAGAAATATCCTCAATATATAGGAGAACATAATTTAGTTACTTGGATAGAAAATGATCCCAAGATATCTGGAATGCCATCACTTGAACAACCATTCATTAGCCAACTCATTCTTCTCGAAGATTCTCTTCTAGAAGGCTCGAGAACTTCATATTTTTCCCTTTAAGAAGATGTTCACACCCTGGCCTTTGTTACAGTGCGAACCTCTCACACCCTAGCTTAATGCAGCCTGCGAGAATTAGGCATTCTCGTAGGCAAGTATATAGATAGCCTGTGAACTTCTTGAAAAATATAGTTTCTGGAACAGACAAGTGTAACTTTTCTCAGGAAAGTATTCTTAGTGAAGAGCTTGATTTTCCATCATCATGACATCATCATAACATCATCGTGATGACCAAAATTGTGGATAACAGAATGCCCCCCAAAGTATGAGAGTGGAATCAGTGACAGTCAATAGACTTTGTAAGCTGCATGTGTGTGTCAAGAACCAAGAGCGCATCTAATCGGAAACCTGCAAACATCTAAGCATCATCAGAATATCACATGTATCCCTTCTGAGGTAGGCATTCCCATGCTTAGATCATAGATTGATGACATCATAAACAAAGGTCATGGCCACCAATCATACACTGTGGATCCATGCCATCACAATATAACATAGCCACCTGAATACACTGTGGATCTATGTGACAAATTTTCAATGAAGATGACATAGCCACGAAACATAAACAGTGTATCTATTTGTCACAAATCATACATATACTCCATCGCAACCTGGATCACTTAAGACGATACCCAGGGTCTTCAATCTCATGCCAAAGTACGAATCTAACCATGTGATTACATGTGTCGAAGTCGAACATGGTAGAAACCACTTGATTACTGGTCATTGATGTAACCGTTAACAAGTGCAAGGGAAATCACCATTGATGTCAATGACTCCCAAGGTACTAAAGTACAATCCATCGATTGTGAATAAATGATTTGATGTCAAACAATTGACAGAATCTCTCGATCAGGGGTCAATGATGTAAACCCACTGTCGAAAGCGAGGAAACTTGCCATTGAGTCATGCAAGCTCCAAGGTACTGAATGATTTCTAAGCCTTAATCCTGGATAATGTGTTGATGTCGACGGAACAAGACTCGTCATAGGAGGGCCTTGATGTATCCCCCATCAATGACATGAAATGAGTAACAGAGTTTGAAAGTGAAACAAAGCATGTAAAAATTGGACTTTGGACACAGGGAAGGCTGACACAAAGAGGATAAATAACTGCAGATGGCCGACTCAAACAGAGGTTTCAGAAGGACTTCTCTTGAACATATGAATGACACGACCAATGATTTGGCAGCATTGACTCAAAAATGACACATGGAAAGACCTTGATATCAAATCGAATGAGAGACAAATGGATTACCCAAACCAATTTCAGATGATGAATAGGGGGTGTCATGTTCAAGAGCAACACTTGCTGCCAATTAACGCAAAGATGAAACATATCCCTTTCCCAAATTTTCCCCCGCCATTTCTGGAAAGTACCTCTTTATTTTTACGCAATCTTGAAGAGGATCACATATGCTTGTTGATATAATCTCATCCTTCGGACGAGTCCCTCAGAGTATTTTTAACGAACCCTAGGAAGGAGTGGTTCGGTCCCATTATGGGTCTGTCAATGTTTGTTTAACAAGTCCATAGATAGTAAACTCGAAGGTTTTTTCAAGATTATAGAGTTTGGAAAAACACTTAAAAGAGAACTCTCTCAATTCCTTTTTCGTACAATAATCCAACAAGACCGAAAAAGGGTTAAACTATCACTCGAAGGACGCAAACTTCAAATACTTTAGCGAGCGTGAAGACAGCAAGATCGCTCGGCAATCTTTTCATGTTTAGAGAGTCTGAAAAGAGATTAACGATAAATCCAAGGGGGTTCCTTTTTCGTGTAACCACGGAGAGCCCGGAAAAGGGATAAAACGACGCTCGATCATGTTCTTATGTTTTTGACAAGTGCAAGAACGGATAAAAAGGCGCTCGAGGTTTTATAGAAAAACCATAGAAAATAAACAAAATCACACCACACCGTAAAATTTTTGTCCATAATAATCCGTATTTGTTTCCTGCTAGTCATTTTACTCATTTCCAGATTAGCAATTAGGGTTAAATAATGAATAAATATAAAAACCCTATTTTTTGACATAGTAAAAAAGTAATAAAAATGAATTCACAACATATTTTACCATATCATTTACCTTTTTACCATTTGAGTGCAAAAATTTCCATTTTACCCTTCACCTTCATTGTCGATTTTCGGGAGCTTCGGGCCATTATTCCACGAGTCGTCTGGATCATATTGGTAATTTCTCCATTCTCTAGCTTTTCATGGTTTAAATTCATGATTTCATTGGTTAAATTTCAAGTTTTAAGTTAGTTTTTGAAACCCTATGCGTGTAGAGGGATTCTCGCAGGCTGCCCATACGGGACCTGTGAGAATGCTTCATTCTCGCAGGTGGTCCTAAGGCAGAGTGCGAGAAGTTCACACTATGTGCCATAGGCCACCTGCGAACAGCGCAAAGTTCAAAATTTTATGCAACGTTTAGCCAACAAAATGAATTTTTCCCATGTTTAAGATTATTAACTATCTTCATAAGTTTGCCATGTAGGTTAATAACCATCATCATGGTGCTCGAATGGAGAGAACGGGAACACGAGGAAGATAATACAAATGTCGAAAATCACCCTCAAACCATTGCTGCTTTAAGAAATTGCGGTCTCCTGAAATATTTCTGCATCCCAGGCATGAGAGCCCAAGTTCGATTACTAGAGTACTTGATCCGAATGTGGGACCTGGATCAACAAGTCTTCATCGTGGGAGCTCATACCTTGAATATAGACATTGAGGACATCTATTTCTTGACTGGGTTGTCCAGACGGGGGTCCTATGTCAGTTTGACCAGTAGCCGAAGGGGTGGTTTAAAAATGAGTGAGTATTGCAGGCAGTACTGCGTACTTGAGGCTGAACGACAGAAAGGGAAGGTAGCCATTTGGTGAGTGACTGATATAACTCTCCATACCATTCTCTTCACTATCGCTCGGATGGAAGGAAGTGTTTCCCCACATATGGATCTACAGAGCTATTTTCAGTATGCCATCGAGTGTACTGAGCCCCGGGTATTCAACTGGGCTGATACAGTTTTACGCAGTCTTAAAAAAAACTGACCAAATGCAGGCATGGAGATCTAAAATAGTTCGGGTATGGATCTCTGTTAGTGTCCTTCTTCTGTGAGAGAGTCTCGGTGTTTAGGCTTCAGGCTGAGTGGCACTTTTCGGGTCCCAGGGACCCAAGGATGTTACGATGGTGTCGACTCATGGCTAGACATGTGGCAGGACCGATCGTCCGGTATGACGACATGTTCTTCAACTGGATTCAAGGCAAAGTGATGATGATAGAGGATTATGCATATGCTAGCTTAGATTTCTGTGGCGATCCTGACCTTTCCCTACCTGAGGATACACAGTGGGGAGACCTCGGTAAGAAGTACACCAATTTTAATTTTTTAAATGTTTTTGTATTTTTGATATATTTAAATGTTTTTTGTTTATAGATTTATCTGAAGACTAACACCAAAATTTTGTTGATAACACAGACGTTGGAGCATATAGACCTGCTGGTAGTTCTCCTGTTCAGCGTCGAGGAGAGGTGGCAGTCGCAGTTCCACAGTACGCCGAGGACTATCTGACCGTGGAGCAAAATTTAGAGGGCCTTATGGCCGATGTTCCAGATATGCCCCTAGAGGAGATTCCACGACGCGACCAACATCACACTGTGGGAGTCTCAGCATATATGGGTCGTTTTCTCCATAGATTTCCTAGGACATTAGTCTGTTACCGTGAACATCATCCTTGACGTCCTTATGTAGAAGCCATGAGCTTTAATTTTTGATATTTTGGTCTTCGGACAAATATTTTGTAAAAACAAACTTTGATCGTTATATATATATACATGGTTTCTACCGGCTTATTTTACATTGTGTACATTTTAATGTGTTTGATTTATAAATGATTTAAGTGCCTGTCCAATACATAATTAGCTAAAGCATCTGTGAATGTATTAAGACATCTAGGAATGTGTTGGTATTCTATGTGATGAAAGTACCGTTCCAAGAGGCGAATCCGCAAATATACCCTTAATAAAGTAGGACTTCGAATAGAATATACATTACTGATTTGTAGTACTACAAGCTGCAAGTCAAGTTGCACAACCAAATGACGAATTCCCAGAGAGATAGCATCAAACAAAAGTTCAACAACGACGCTATACTATGCGATATTGTTGGTTGCTCGGCCAAGACATATGCCTCGTAGAGATATGAGTTCGTTTGTCAGGGCATAGATTTCCCATGCAGCGGAAGCTAAGTTCTGAGTACTACAACTAGCTCCATCAGCGAAGCCAATATAAGGTAGTGAATACTCCGACATCTGGAAATCAAACACAATGTCACGTAAGGGAAGAGACCAGATAACGTCAAAAGCAAAACTAAAGTAACACACACACGTAGTATGATACATAAAATACAAGTACCCACACACAAATAACTTATGCATAGTACTTCTTTAAGTACAACCCATTCCTGGGTTCACTCAAAGGAACACCATCATAATCAACTAGTTCATACGCTCCTTTTTCCAACACTTTGCTGGCAATGTAGGGACCAAACCACATAGGTTCAAATTTCCTGGCTCCTAGGACATCTTTATCTTGTTCATACAGAAGAACAAGATCTCCTTCAGAGAACATGAGAGGCTTGACATGCTTGTCATATTATGCCTTAACGCGCTTCTTTTGGGCTTCTATTATTAAAGTGGCATCACGTCGGGTCTCGTCTAATCGCATCAAATACAACAGACGTTCTTCTTTGGTAGAAGTATTAGGTAAGAGCTCTACAACTAGCTTCAAAGAAGGTATTTCACATTCTATCGACAGAATGGCTTCCATGCCATAAACTAATCGAAAGGGTGTAAATCCCGTGGCGGATTTAACAGATGTCCGATATGCCCACAATGTCGAAAACAACATCGTGTGCCAGCTCGTTTTATGTATTCCTATCATCTGTTGAATCATAGTTATGAGAACCTTATTGATGGCTTCGACCTGGCCATTGGCCTGTGGATAATAGGGTGTTGAGTTGTCATGACAAAGGCCCAACTTCTCCGTAAGTTCTGACATCATATAATTTCTAAAATGACTACCGTGATCGGTAATGATAGCCTGAGGGACACCGAAACGAGTGATGACGTGGTTGAAAAGAAATAACGTTGCAGTATTTCCAGTATTATCGAATGTCGGCATTGCCTCGGCCCACTTTGTAAAATAATCAACAGCTACAATAATATAGCCATTCCCCCCGGCCGAGTGAGGGTGACATGTCATGAAATCAACGCCCCATTTAGCAAAAGGACCTACTGAGACTACAGGGTGAAGGGGAGCGGGATGTGACCAAATATTCTGTTGATAGGTCTGGCAGGCATGACACTTCTGGAAAGAAGTGATGCAGTCATTGAACAGAGAAGGCCAAAAGTATCATGCACGTAAGATCTTTTGGGAAGTAGCATACCCAGACATATGACCGCCACATGCTCCTAGATGGCAATCATTCAATGCTTTCTCAGCTTCATCAAAAGTCAAACAACGCCGAAGGACAGAGTCAATGCTTCGATGGTAAAGAGTATCACTGAGGATAATGTACTGACGAGCTTGATAACGTACACGACGTCATTCATTACTAGACAAGGAAGGCTGGAAAGTTTGAGTTTGGAGATATATAATCATATCTCTGTACCAAATGTCATCAGTACTAATAAGGAAAAGTGATTCATCAGGTAACGAATCAACTGCTACATTTTCCGTGGCAGAGTGGGGGAAATCACAAATTAACTCAGCAAAAACTAAGGATTTCTTCGACGTGACACGATCGAACTCCTGGAGAATGACAATCCACTTGGAGTAATTGCCCCCTCGCAATTGACGTGTCAATATATGTTGCATGGGGTTACAATGCGAAATCACTGTAGTTTTTCTGGAGAGAATATAATGACGAAAACGTTGAACTGCTTGAACAGCAGCCAAAGCCAGTTTCTCAACATGTTGGTATTTGACTTCCGTTGATGGTAAACTTCTACTCAAGTAATATATAACATGTTCATCGTGGTTATCATCCTCTTGAATGAGGACCATGCCGATAGTATACTCGGAAGCAGCCAGATAAAGAAAGTAATCCCTACTATAATCGAGAGGGAAAAGAAGTGGAGCCTTAGTTAGGGATAGCTTTAAGGCTTCAAAAGCATTGTTTGCAATTTTATCCCAAAGAAACTCTGAACCTTTCTTCAAAAGACGTGTGAAACCACAAGTGATCTCGGCATAATTCGGGATGAAACGACGAAGAAAGTTTTCTTTCCCCTGCAAACTTTGTAGCTGGCGCAGTGAAGAAGGAGGAGGAAGATTGAGAATCGCCTCAACCTTGATAGGATCTACCCAGATCCCCTGACATGAAACAATGAAACCGAGAAGACGGCCAGACTCTATGCAAAAAACACACTTATGAGGATTTAGATGAATGCGATAGAACCAACAATGGATGAAAATTGCTCGAAGGTGATTGGGGTGATCGACTCGGCGTAAAGAATGAGCTGGAAAATCATCCAAATAAGGCTGAACGATATTCTTAATATCGTGAAATGCATAAGACATACCACGTTGAAACATTGCACCTGCGTTCTTCAGACCGAAGGGAATTTTTCTGTAGGCGAAAGTACCCCAAGGACAAATAAAAGAGGTTTTATGTTGGTCCTCAGGAGTGATGTTAATCTGGTTATAGCCGGAAAACCCATCCATGAGGGAAAATATTTCACTACCGGCACAGTCATTGATGATATGGTCGACGAACGGGGTCGGAAAGTTGTCCTTCGGACAAGATTTGTTAATATCCCGATAATCAACGCAAACTTGTATACTACCACATTTTTTATCAATCGGTACAGGGTTGGAAACCCATTCTGTCAAAGCCACGGGGTAAATAAAACCGGCTTTAAGAATTTTTTCAACTTCGAGTTTAATGGTTACCGCTTTACGTGGATGGACAGGATGGAGGCGCTGCCGTACTGGTTTAACTCTAGGGTATGTTTTTATCTCATGCACAATGATAGACAGGTCGATACCTGGCATCTCTTCATAACTCCAGACAAAGATATCATGAAATTCTTTGAACAAGGCAGTATAGGTGACAATTTCCTCTGGAGAACACGAAGCTCCAATGTGAACATTTTCAACTATCCCAGGTTTAACTGAAATATCAATGGGTATCGTGGGAGAAATATTGTTGAGGTTCCCTTCCGAAAACACATCATGTGTAAATCCGGGAACAATCATTGTGACAACAATGCTCAACGGAGTCGAAATCCATTGGTAATTCTCGAGAGTGTGTTGTTCCAGAAACAGTATGGAACGATGATGCCCATCATCCCAAGGTGTATCGGCCATGACAGACATGATCATCTCGTCAGTGGGAAAGACGACACGGAAAGGATCAGGAGACAACTCCTCCGGAGAGGGTGTAGAAGGTGTTGCCGATTGTGCAAGATACCAGATATATAAAATATGCAGAACAGAAATGAAATGCTAGAAATGACAGAATAACAGTAAATTATCCAGCATAATCTTCACAATACACAAAAATGATATATGAAATAGCAACAGAAATAGCACTTTGAATCAGATAGCAATGTTCACAGGCCTCTTCAAGGGGGAAACCTCCAATCGAGCAACGCTCTGTTACAATAATATCCAAGCTAGGGTTCTCATACCCTCGACTCTTATTTATACTAAAAAGAAGCATCTAGAGGAAGATCCTTCTAGAAGCGGAAGCTTCTATTAGGTCTTCTTA
>ML779884.1:131812-145170 GCA_009831015.1 Picea engelmannii | reverse complement strand
TTACATCCGCCTTATTCTATTTTATTGAAAGGTCTTATTAATATTGACCTTTATTACATCCAAATACATTGATCTACCTATGTGCGGGTTAGGACCTTAACAGATTGAATAGTATGATAAGCAGACTCAACCGGGCTCAACGACATGACGTCGTCGAAACGAGAATGATCTCCCGGATTAGGGACTATCCAAGGGTCAAAAGACACAGGAAGTTCATGAGGAATGGCGGAGATCATATTAATAGAGGCAATTAATGGGCATAGAATATCGGGTGGTGGTGGTATGGGAAAAGTACCCATTAACGAAGAGTCTTTTAAAAGACTGACCCCAACATTCTCGTAACCCGACGGGGTTTTAGCTATGAACGGTACGTTTCCCGTGCGAGTATCGGAATTAAAGAAGGCAAGTTGATCAATTGTAACCACTCTTCCCTGGTGAGGATATCGTAGGACACGGAAAAGTGTTGACACTACAGTGCGCATGGAATCTACCTAGCTACGACCAAGAAGAAGATTATAATCTAAGGGAGCATCGAAAACTTCCACTTCAACTTGGACGGTCTTACCTTCTAGAGTGACAGGCAACGAGGAAAGGACATCGTAAGGTTTAAAACCAGAGCCATTAAAGGCTTTCAGAGTATTTTTTGATTCCGTTAAGGGAGGAGAGCCAATGGCTTTCCAATAAGTAAGAGACATTACACATGTAGAGGCCCCCTCATCAACAACTGTCCGACAAATGCTCTTGTCAGCGACAATAACTTGTATCTGAAAAGCAAGTTGAGGGGGTAACCTTGGAACATGTTCATCCAAGTCAAAGACTATCAAATTCGAATCAGTAGGATCGATTCCACCTATAGCTTTCAACAGATCCCTTCGTTGCGTAGGGAAAGACTGAAGGACTTCAAGGGCAGACATCATTGAAGGTGCTTGGGCCACATCTTCCACAATACTGTAGTTCTGGGCCGCACAAGCATGAGGATTGAAATCTGACTTGCGAACAACACCTTTCGGGGGTCGTAGGACAGTATCAAGACTCGGTCGTTCGAGATGAAGAGGACCGTTCGTAGGTGGATTCGGTGGAGAGGCTTGTACCAGATCAGGAGGTAAATCATCAACCTTCTCCTTAGAAGAAGTATAGTCTTTAGCTCTAGTTGCGATTGCAACGTCATTCTTCTTAGAATCACTGGTGCACATCAAGACATAGGATGTCGTGGAGGTAGATGTTTGGTCGTGGATGACCAACGAGGCCTGTTGCTGAGACGGGAAGGGTTGGGACAAGACAGCCAGTGTAGGTGGTTTTGGTGTTCCTTGAAGGAACTGGGAAACTTCGGCACGTCGAGGACAATCCTTGGTATAGTGATCGTCACCGCAGATAAGGAAAGGGTACCTTGGTTTGCGCTTGTCCCGCTCTTCAACAGGAGCATTTGTAGTTTGTTCGTTTGGATTATTATTCTTACCCCCCTTATTCTTGCCTCTCCCTTTCTTTGATTTATTTTTACCGGTCGGTGTAGATTGAACAGCGTTCACCTCAGAGGTTTTACCGGGGGGAGGGGCAGGAGACGGGGCATTCTGAACATTAGAATATGTGGCTTTGGGGGTTTTGGTTGAAACGGAGTGTGAGTGGGTATGAGTAGTACCAATCACACCATCATCTGCATGCGAGGCAGCTGGAGCAGTTGAAGTGCTGGAAGTACCAGGATGAGGTAGTTCGGGCAGTAAATCGTAGAGTGTTCCCATTTGCGAATAAACGAGATCAAGATATTGAGCACGACTTATAGCCTGCTCTTCTGTAACAATACCACCCATAGCAATGTATTTTCCAATTTCGTTCACAAAATATTTCATGAACCACTCTGCCAGTAACTGATCTGAGATGTGAGTACCTTTCATTTGTTTGAAAGAGGTTAGGATCTCAGTCCCAGTATCGTAACGGATCGATAACTAGTAATGCGTGAGAAAGGCCATGGATAAGGTGTTGAAATTAGAAAAGAAACCTCGTGGAAATTCAATATACCACTTCGCAGCCGAACCGATAAGGGTTTGTTGAAAAAGACAAAGACGAATGGAGTCATCCATCAGAGAGTTGGACGAACACCATAAGTGAAAAGTCATGACATGATTATTTGGGTCCTCTCCCGGCTTGCCATCGAATTTTGGAATATCCGACGGAAGTTTAGCAGGGATAGCAGGCCATTGGGGAGAGTGACGAATAGGATCATTTAGGATCCTAGACAAATCTGGCAAATCCAGGGTAGCAAGAAATGACAACTGTCAGTTTACTTGCGGGTACTGGTGGCTTTGGGGTGGAATCCCCGTCGGCAAACCAGTAGGAGCGTAAGCAGACTGCCTATAGAGGGAAGCCCCTGGCTGATTTGGTGGTGGGCGGATAGGATAGTAACCCCAAGGATTATAGCCTTGAGTTTGAGCAGGGACCTGGGGTTGAGTAGTCTAGCTTGAACCCCAAATAGGATTAGTTACCCCTGGGTAAGGTTGGCCAACTGTAGGGATAGCTTGCTACCCCCCAACACTCTGAGCAAAATTTTGTAAAAGTTGAGTCCAATACTGGGCCAATTCAAGAGGTATATTTTGTCCAAAGGGTGAAGTTGGACCCCCTGCTGTAGATATAGTTCCACCTGGAAGTTGTGTGCCAACCGTAGGTTGCGTAGTAACTGTGTTGTGTCTGGGAAAAAGAAAAGGAACCGTACAACCCTGTCCACCAATAGGAATCTGCGTGTTTGGTGCAACAATCGGAATAATGCCACTAGGATTAAAATTACCAGGAGGAAAAGGTGGGAGTGTCGGAATAAAACGAGGAACCTCATACCCGGGAACATGAGGACCACCTGGAGAACCGATGGGGGTTTGCGGAGGTGTTGGATTCGGAGGATTCAACAATGCATTCAACGCATGGTAACCGGGTGGTAATGTCGGGATGACATCAGGTATTCGCTAGGTATTGATAGGAGGGAGAGTGGTGGAAGTAACCTCGGTATGGATACTCGTAGTATTGGTCAGATGGGCCATCTCGGGAGGAAGGACGAAACGATAAGTGGTAGTCTCGGGTGTAGTCTCTGTCTTAGGAGATACCAGAGGGTTGATTGCGTAAACAGGGGTGAATCTGTACCGAAAAGAACTCTTCGGTAATTACCAGACCAAAAAGGATCTTGGCCCACTACACCGTGAGAAGGCCCAACAGTCGATTCAGAAGATGTAACAATGGTTTCTTCCGAAGGATTTAATCGTCCAACAGGTCATTCACCACGACGAACGCGGTAGTCTTCTATAGTGTTGGTAACTCAAAACT
Source organism: Picea engelmannii (assembly GCA_009831015.1). Classification (NCBI taxonomy): domain Eukaryota; kingdom Viridiplantae; phylum Streptophyta; class Pinopsida; order Pinales; family Pinaceae; genus Picea; species Picea engelmannii. The sequence goes on along the minus strand of ML779884.1, from coordinate 141,867 downwards.
CGTCCAGACAATCGGTTTGTTCGACGTGTGGAAGTGGTGTGGTGACAACCAGAACTTCATTGGTTTCCCCTTGTGGTGAAGTAACCACAGGGACTTCAGTCTAATCGAGAGAACCCTCAGGTGTACCAGTAGGTTGAGGATCGTCCAGATGCTCTGGAGATAATCCTTGCATTCTACGAGAACGCCGTGGGGGAGCAATTGTAAACAAGTGACAAGTCTCGTGAGAAAAATCCTATGGTCAACTTCGAGAAATAAACAACACTCACTAGTAAACAAAACTAAGAATCAATAACCAAGCAAACAATACCTTCTAATTTCGAAGCCACTAGTTGGTGATGAAATCCAACATCGCAACAACGAGATGAGAAGGGGCAGGGCTAAGATGGAAAAGTTACGTTGACGACCTTCTTAACTGACTTACACCCTGGTGCAAGCTCCCACACATAATTGTGGGTATACCCTCCAAGGAGCCCGAGTGAGTTTGATCAATGTCGATTCCAGGCACTGTGAAGACTTTCCCCTCCACAGTCACCTTGGGTAAGAACCTAGAGAGAAAGGCCACTAAGGTCACCACAAACAACAATACAGCCTAGGGGGACAGTCGTCAATCCGATCCACACACAAGGGCAGGGTATCTAGCCCGAAACCAACTCAAAGGCTTCCACTCATAATTGTGGGTATACCTCAGAGTGATCCCCGTAATACGTGAAATCTCTACACCGATGTCAACAAAGCAGGGTTAGTAACTCTGCCAACACCAATGCGACCTAGTGCTTAACCCTTGTGTTAGAAGGGCGTCCCAGGACAATATGCTATCAATGGAATTTAACACTCCCTAACTAAAGATACTATTGTTTGTTTTTGAGCTTTTGGAGAGTGTGTCTCTCTTCCTACTCCAAAGCACTAGCCTAGCTAATATGTTGGTGTAAAGAGCCCTAGAAAAAGTTACTAGATCAATTTTAATGATTACACAATGTTCTTAAAGGCTGTTAATTACTCAAAGGTAACGGAAGTGAAACTCATGATGTGTGACTCTGACCCAAATAATGCAAGGACAATGATGAAATATAATCTTTTTCATTCCATGAATCCTAGTTATGGGAGAGAGAGAACATTTTCTGAATCAATCTCAATACTACAATGCAAATGCAATGCTCAATTTCCTTTCAGATGTCTATGCCAACAATCATTTATCAATGAACAATTCCCAAATGTCTTTTTCAAATACTTCAATAAACTCTTAAAATTTGATTTTACAATGTTTTCAAAATGACAAAAACAAAAACTTGAAAGAAAACTAATTGTTCACTTTCCAAGAAGAACTCTGATTAATGAGAAAATCAAATCAAATCATACAGAATTCAACAATGACAACCCAACCAATTCTTTCAATGAAAGTAAAAACAAAAACCAAACCAATGAGTCTTCCCACTACGAATGAAAGATGTTCTTCCGAACCACCCAGCAAGAGAGAAAACACAAAACACTTAACTCTCTACCAATCCTTGGTTCTCAGCTAGCGAGACACATCTAACTCTAGTAGTCAAAAAGAAAGAAAATGCCAAACAAGGCCAAGAAAATAAAGTCAAGCAAGAAAACTACAGCAAGAGATGTGTAAGTTAATGACCCAATAAGCCAAAAAGACACAATTCAACTGTTCTGAGCAATTGAAAAAGTCAAAACCCAATTTCAAAAAATTTTAGAAATCTGCTCGCAGGCAAGAAGTATTTCACAGTGCGAGAAGGAGAGATTCTCGCAGGCCACCTTAAGGAAAGGTGTGAGGGTTCGCACTAGAACCTATATGAAGGGTGCAAACTCAACTGGTTCTCGCAGGATGTCAATGGACACAGTGCGAGAACTCCTGGAGATACTAAAATTTTTGAAAATATAAGCAAAATTCAAACTGGCTTATAGACCCAGAAGGTCTCTTAGGATATCCTGAGGCCTCAGACACTGACAAAACAGGAGAATAATATAAATAGAGCAAATGGCCACAGAAAATTCAAAAAACCATAAAGAAAAAGGGATAACTCCCCAGTAGAGTCGCCAATTTTGTTTCAGGATTAATCCGTAAGTGCGGACATGAACTGATCTCCCTAGATCCACCTAGATCTAGAACAAAACGTGACAGAATAATACACTTTCCCTAGATCTAGCCTATTGAATGAACTAATAGATAAGGATTATGGACATACCTTATGAACGCTTTCCTTAGGTCTCTGTTGTTCCAAGCTTCGCTCCAATGCTCTTGCACCGTTCAGATCACAACAACACAAACCAATCGAAGTGAAGGCAGATTAATACATTCAATATCTAGTCTATACATATGATCAAGGAATTATGTAATAAAGTGACATCATCTCTATGGGAAAGGGACATATTACTGTATTGAATTAATTGAAAGTGAAACTTACAACCTGAGCCTTGATGTCATAGGTTTCCTTTTGATGGCTCCTAGCTCGGACACACACACTTGCTCATGCATGAAGAAAATCAACCACTTGTGATGACCTTGTTGGTGTCTCTAGTTGCTGTAGCATCAGTTCTTCATACACGCTTTCAACAATTCTCCAATCAATCTCTTGCTATCTTGCTTCTAAATTTTTCCATGAGCAATCTCCTCAATATATAGGAGAAGATAATTTAGTTACTTGGATAGAAAATGATCCCAAGATATCTGGAATGCGAGCACTTGAACAACCATTCGTTATCCAACTCATTCTTCTCTAAGATTCTCTTCTAGAAGGATCTAGAACTTCATCTTTTTCCCTTTAAGAAGATGTTCGCACCCTGGCCTTTGTTACAGTGTGAACCTCTCGCACCCTAGCTTAATGCAGCCTGCGAGAATTAGGCATTCTCACAGGCAAGTATATAGATAGACTATGGACTTCTTGAAAAATATAGTTTTTGGAATAGACAAGTGTAAATTTTCTCAGGAAAGTATTCTTAGTGAAGAGCTTGATTTTCCATCATCATGACATCATCATAACATCATCGCGATGACCAAAATTGTGGATAACAAATGGTTACCCTTAGCTGAATGGTGGTACAACACTTCATACCATACAACTACACGCATGACTCCTTTTGAAGAAATATATGGATAGAAGCCACCTTCATTTCTCTAATACTTACCAGGTGCCTCGAAGGTCCAAGTGGTTGACCTAACACTTACAGCTCAAGAGGATATTCTCCGCACACTCAAAGATCAAGGTCACTCTGAACATCAATTTGCAGAAAGGGATCAGGTGTTTCTTCGACTACAACCTTACAAGAAAACTTCCCTCAAGATCGAGCATTGTCAGAAGCTAGCACCCAAATTTTATGGTCCTTATACCATTCTCAAGTGTGTGGGACAAGTAGCCCATCAATTATCTTTTCCCAACCATTCAAAGCTACATCATGTTTTTCATGTTTCCTTCTTAAAGAAGGTGATTGGAGCTAAGTGCCAAATTCAAAATAGCCTTCCAGAATTAGCTGAAGAAGGATCCATTTGGATATATATAGAGGAAGTTTCAGACCAGCATGAGCATCGCCTATGTCAGAGAACCATAAAGGAAGTGCTAGTCCAGTGGAAAGATACAACTCCAACAGATGCCACTTGGGAACCAACTACCATTCTGCAACAATTTCCTCATGTCAAGCCTTGAAGACAAGGTTTTTTTTAAGGGGGCAGACATGTTAGGGTCCTAACCCTCGCATAGGTAGAACAATATATTTGGATGTAATAAAGGTCAATATTAATAAGGCTTTCGATAAAATAGAATAAGGCGGATGTAAGAAGACCTAATAGAAGCTTTCGCTTCTAGAAGGATCTTCCTCTAGATGTTTCTTTTTAGTATAAATAAGAGTCAAGGGTATGATAACCCTAACTTGGATATTATTGTAATAGATCTCTGCTCAACTTGAGGTTTCTCCCTCGAAGAGGCCCGTGAACATTGCTTTCAGGTTCAAAGTGTTATTTCTGTTATTATTCTCTTATCATTTCAGTGCTATTGTGGTGAATGTTCTGGTTATATTGTTGTTATTCTACCATTCTATCATTTTATTTATGTTCTGCATACATTTTATATCTGGTATATTACACATTGAATACAACAGTTCACAATCAAAATAGATTAATGCTCAGAAACAACACTGACAAAACTCCCCACGAGCTATGGAAACGAAGACCAACGAATGCGAAGCACTTTAGAGTTTTTGGAAGAAAATACTACATCAAAAGAGAAGATGGCAGAATGGGAAAGTTTGACTCTCATGTGGACAAATGAGTACTTTTTGGTTACTCAAGTACAAGGAAATCATACAAGTGTTACAACCTGAGATTGAACAAAGTCGTGGAAAGCATCAACGTACCAATTGATGAAACAGGTAGACAAGAAGTAAAGGAAGAAGAAAATGAATCAATGGAAGAACTTTACGAAGAAGAAGAAGAAGATGAAAAAGAAGTAGAAGGGGAATATGAAGAGGATCCAAAAGAAGCAAAAGAGAAATTTCAGCAAGTGCCTCCAAATACACCTAGAAGACGAGTACAGAAGAATCATCCTTTAGATCCGATTATTGAAAACAAAGATGTAGGAGTTGAGACTAGAAGAATAATATGTTCACTAGAACAAACACACATAACACTCTCATCTACGATTGAACCAACCTTTTTTTAAGAGGCCAACAAGGATGAATTTTGGACTAAGTCCATGGTTGAAGAATTGGATCAAATAGATAAAAATAACACTTGGGAATTGGTTCTAAGACCAAAGGATAAGAATGTGTTCGGAAAAAAGTGGCTATACATGAATAAATCAAATGAAGATTGGCAGGTTACAAGGAACAAATCTAGATTGGTATGTGAAGGATATGCACAGGTTGAAGGAATTGACTTTGAAGAGACATTCTCCCCAGTTGCCAAAATGGAAGAAATCTGATTGATTTTATCTTATGCATGCTCCAAAATTTTTAAAGTGTATCATATGGACGTAAAATCATTTTTTCTGAATGGGGAACTTGAATAAGAATTATACATTGAACAACCAGAAGGATTTCAATTTTCAGAGAATGCAGATTATGTGTGTAAATTAAAGACGGCCTTGCATGGTCTAAAACAGGCTCCTACAGCATGGTACTCTAGACTGGATAAATATCTACAGCAGGCAGGGTTCAGAAAATGAAGTGCAAACAACAACCTCTACATCAAGGTTACTCAAGGTAGTATTTTATTACTTGAAGTTTATGTTGATGATATTATTTTTGGAAGTATTGATGACAGGTTAAGCCATAAATTTTCAAAGTTTATGAAAAGTGAATTTGAAATGTCATTACTTGGAGAACTATCCTTCTTTTTGGGTCTTCAGATACGTCAAATCAGCCAAGGAATATTTATCTCTCAAACCAAGTATATCAGAGAAATGCTAAAGAGGTTCGGAGTGGAATATTGCAAACCAGTTATCACTCCCATGAAAACCAGTTGCAAGTTGAGAAAAGATGATGATTCAAAGTCTATATATCAAAGGAAATACAGGTCAATGATTTGTATCCTACTATATGTGACAACATCCACACCAGATGTAATGCAGGAAGTTAGACAGGTGGCATGATTTCAAGCAGCACCAAAGGAATCACATGTATTAGTAGTGAAGATGATTTTTATATATCTCAAAGGAATAGAAGAGTTTGGATTATGGTATCCAAAAGGAATGGATATATCACTTATTTCCTACACAGATGAAGATTGGGAAGGTTTCATTGATGACCGACGAAGCCTCAGTGGAGAAACATTCTACTTGGGTGAGTGTTTAGTATCATGGCTAAGAAAGAAACAATCATCAGTATCTTTATCTACAGTCGAGGCAGATTATATTGCAGCAAAAACATGTTGTACACAAGTTCTATGGATGAAACAAACTCTGACAGATATATAGGTTGACTATGATGAGCCCATTCCAATTTATTGTGATAATACAAGCGCCATCAGTATCTCAAAGAACCCAGTGATGCAATCCAAGACAAAGCACATTCCAATCAAGTATCACTTTCTATGAGAACAGGTTGAAGAAAAGAACATCAGATTTGAATATGTGGGCACAAAAGAACAAGTGGCACACATCTTTACAAAATTGCTTCCATGAAAATCCTTTGAGTATCTTCGCCAGAGACTCAGGGTTATTTCTACTCCAAAATGAATTCTTTTGAATGCTTATCTTATATGTCTTAGATGTACATGAGGAAGCACCATAGAGAGGACAGTTCATGTTGGGAGATCAAATGAGTCAATTAGGGGGAGAATACTCGAATTAAAAGATACCTTTGTCATTGATGAAAAAGGGGGAGAGATTTATCAGATGCAGAGGACATAGGCATGGTTCCAGGAGGAGCATTGGTCAGAGAGATGGAAGCATGGTTCCATGGGGAGCATGAGTGATATGATTTCAATATTGTATCAGAGTGTTTCCATCAATGCCAAAGGGGGATACTTTTGATTAATTGGGTTGGTTGTCATTGATGTCAACACTTGAAGAAATTTTGGTAGTGAATTATGGTAGCACAAAGGTTTGGGTAATGGAACCAAGTTTGTTTGATGTATAATGGTATGGGTTTTGATATATTTGTAGGTAAGACTATTCTATATGGATAGTACATGTCATGTCATTTATGGTGGTATGTGGACCGTCACACAACTCCTCACAGTTTGAGAGTTATGGCCTTACAAAGTTGGAGGACCCTCATATGTTGGCTTGAAGTCCCAAAAGGTCAAAGAATTCAAAGTGATTGCAAAGAAGAAATTGTTTAAATAATAAAGTGAAGTGACAAAGTCAAAGAGGATTATCTAAATAATAAAGTGAAGTGACAAAGTCAAAGAGGATTATTTAAATAATAAAGTGAAGTGACGAAGTCAAGGAGGATTATTTAAATAATAAAGTAAATGGAGAAGTTTTTAATTATGGAAAGTGTTTATAAGAAGGTTAACCCTAAAATGAGGAAAATGGGTTAAGTGGTCAAGTGGCTATTGGATACATGGACAAGTGGAAAATTGGGAAAAGTTGGAAATAGGTGACTACGTGGACAAAGTCGCTATGTGGACAAAGTGGCCAAGAAGATGCTTCTAAGGAAGCTACTTGGACAGTATAAATAAGAGGCAAGGCTCTCTCATTTTAATCTACACGAGCATATTGGATATCATTTTAATCTACACAAGCATATTTTAAGCTACTTGAGCATATTGAATATCTACATGTGACTGAGGTAACCGAAGGATATCTAATCTGAATTTCAGAGGGAAGGTGAAGTAAAGAAGGCCGAAATTCAAGGGAGGGTAAATTCTTTTGATGATGCTTTCTAAGGTATGTTATGTACAGGTCATCTCATCATTTTCGCAATAACATTTTTCTATAATGATTCAGACTATGAAATTGGGAGGCCATTAATAAAACATATCCAAGTAGATGTGGTATTTATTTCATTTTGTGGGTCATTGTATTTTTGGAGTTACACTCTATGGAAAATAGGGTTTGTGGCTAGTCCTGAAACTAGTCTAAAACATGTGTTCCGGGTAAAAATGTCATGACTTCTTCATAATAGATCAAAATTCAGTAAGACCAAATGTGTTGGTTAGAGTACATTCTTTAGTATTATGTGTAAAATTTTCAGATCCATACAACAAATATTTCATGTGGGGCATGCTCTACAAGTTCACTCTCTAGAATAATCCAAAATTCAACAAGGTATGCCATTTTTGCTATAAATCCTTTTCTGAGAGGTTCCAAGTAGTGACAGCTGAAGGAATTGCATAAAGCACACTGACAAACATTGTGTACTATTTTCATATCTTTATTCATTACAGGTACATATTTATGATTATTTCAAGTTAGGGTTGTTGACTAATCCAAAAATAGTCATGTGAGACTAAAGTAAAGTTTGATGAAAATTCTAGTTTCTTTTTGTTAAAGTTAAGGAAGGTTTGCAGATTGAGGTACAGGTTCATTCATGGTTGATGCACTTGTTTATGGTGCAAGTTGATTATAGGTTGTTTGGTACAGGTTGGTGCATGGTTGATGCACTTTTTTATGGTATAGGTTGATTACAGGTTGAGGTACAGTTTGATGCATGGTTGATACATGGTTCAAGTTATTGGTACAGGTTGTTTGGTGCAGTTTTGTTGTTACATGTTTACATAAATATATCTCACATTGATAGTGTGACAGTGGTTCAATCATTCTACTTATACGTCAGGGCCATTGGACGGGCCACAGACAGGTGGTTGTAGCTGGAGAACATAGGGGGTTGTAGCCTCCTTCTGGTTGTATCCATAGAATTGGGGAGTTGGAGCTTCCCTCAGGTTGTAGCCTAAGAAACTATGGTATTTGAACCTCCTTCCATTCACAGTAGGAAAACAAAGGAAGTTGGTGCTTCCAATGAATGTAATTCTTTAATACATATAAGAAAAATCATTTTGTGGTTTTCTCTCACTTTGGGTTTCCACGTAAAAACATTGGTGTACTGTGTATGTGTATTATTGTTCATTTTTTCATTGTTTATTTACTCTGCAAATATTGGATGATAATGCTACATTGATATAACACTTGCATTATATGGTTAAAAAGGATTAGATTTCTCTATTACTAATTCACCGCCCCCCCCCGTAGTAATCCAACTCCCTTACATCCAACATAATTTTTTTTAGAGTATAGCTAAAAACAATAATAAGAAAACATATGATCCAAACAAAAGTGTAGAAAATTTTGATAAAACATCTTCAAGAACAACAAATAAAAATCAACAACCTCCAAATGTTTCTTCCACACAATTGAAGAAGTCCAATGTACCACCCTTCCCGTTAACATTCAAAATATATAATGGAAATGTACAAAATTGTATGGTGGACTTCGTGGCTTCGTCGAATGTGATGCCTCAGTCAGTTTGTCAAAAATTCAATGATGAAATCAACCTATCGGATATCAAAATCATACAACTTGATAGAGCTAATGTTATAGTGGTTGGGGATATTAAAGATAATTTGATCATGTTGTCATCCAATCAAAAAGTGTATCAAAGTATTGACATAGTGGTAGTTGATATTCTAGAGGTATATGGTATTTTTTTGAGTAGGGATTCATCTCAACAACTTAATGGCTATTTTTCTACGGATTGGTCTCGCCTGTGTTTTCCTCTCAATGGCCAACCAAATAAATTTAGGGTCAACAGAGAATGGTATTTAAAATACATTGTTACATATCTGAATGAGCCAAACAAACCTTTTATTTTAGGTGGTAATGTATCAAAAAATCAAGGCATAAACATTGTTGGCACAGGGGCAGACCTAGGGTTCAATGCTTCAACAACGCACCAATAAAACCCTAACTACCGACCCTTTCGGCAACACCTGCGAAGAAGATGAAGTCTCACCCGAGGTAGAGGAAGGGGTGGTTGTAGGACTCAAGTGTATACAACCTAGATGGGATGCAAATCTTTGATTACAATACTTAACAGAGAAGCACTTAGCAGTTAACATTGATTAGAATTTAACCCTTGTTCACATCATAGGTAAAACTCTAATTACATAACAACGTAGTACTCAACAAGATATAATACATCTAATAACTTAGCATATAGAAATAGATCTAATCTAGTATTCATTCACATTACTAAGCACTAAATTACTATTATATTAGGTGCATCTAACATATATCATTGTACTAAGCATAAATCACATCAATAACATAAAAAATAGAATGCACAAAGAAAACACAACACAGGATATATGTGGTTCACCCCAGTGTGGGGCTACGTTCACCAACTCTTCTCTTTTTTATTGTCTTCTGTCAATATTCTACAAGCACAAAGCCACAAGAACCCACTCCGCATAGGATAGGAGATCTATGTGAACCTTGCCAGATACTCCTTCCCCGAGCTAGGTTACACCACAAATCCTCTTTACAGTCACTTTCACGTAGCTCTGCAAGTTCTCATGCACACAGTATGCACAAAGCTAACTCAATCATATAGATCCAACTTCTTACATCACTTGCACTCACCACAATATAGCACTTAGCACCACTTCTCTC
>ML779884.1:113883-126628 GCA_009831015.1 Picea engelmannii | reverse complement strand
GAAATATAACAAAATTATTCACAAGTTTTGTTTTTACTGTAAAGTGAAATTCTAAATAAAAAAAATACTTTTGTATGCCGGAAGTTGAAGAACTTGTGAAAATACAGTTTTTTTGTCATAAAACAAGCAAAAGTGTTACCCATTTTCATGATTTTACCCTCTCCTCAGTGTCATCAATATATGTGATCAAGGATAGACTCTTACGTTTGACTCCCGAAAATGTAAAATCAGAGAAAATAACTCAGGAAGATTGGTTGCAACTGAAACAAGAAGACCGAACAACATATACATCCTGGACATGAAGAAGAGAGAGAAGACAGAAGCCACACAAAATTATTCCAAGAAAGAAAAAGTCCCAAAGACCAAAAATAAGGATGAAGTATTATTGAGTGCCACATGTTCAGGGGGAGCAGCCCCAAATAAGAAGGTTACCTTTTTCCATTAAACTCAGAGGGAGCAGTCCTAACCTTTGCCATTGATGTCAAAGGGGGATAGAAATTGGGATCAGGATGATAGGGGGAGAATGAGTGTTTCCATCAATGACAAAGGGGGAGATTGTTGGAAGATTGGTTGTTGTCATTGATGTCAACCCTAGTCATGGGTTTTGGACTGTAAGATTGATGAAGGTATTTGGACATGAAGGAAAATGCACATACAAATAAAACACCCATGGATGGATAGTATACTTCATGTTGTTTCCAGTGGTATGTGGCACTTCACGTGGATCGTCATGGTTGAGGAGAAATTAATTTTTGAAGATGACAAAGTGAATTGAAGAAGGAAGTACATGTAGGCCCTAAAGATAATTAAAGAAAAGAATTACAAAATAAGAAAGTGTTAGGTTGGCCCTAATGTTAAAAGGAAGTGACATAAATGATATACGTAAACATCATTATACATTCATTTGATACAAGTCGAATTTCAGAGGTAATAAGAAGAAAAGAAGGTCAGATTTCAAGGGAGGATGAAGTTTTTTGGTGATGTGTTCTAAGGTATGTTATTTTTCAGGTCATCTTACCATTTTTGATATAACTTTTTTTCTAGAACGATTCAGATGGTGAAATAGCTATGGTATTGAGAAGACATATCAAGTTACCTCTAGTAAAAGGTTCAGCTCTTGATTCTCTATAATTATGGAGATACACTCTGTGGAAGATAGGGTTTGTGACTAGTCCTGAAGCTAGTCAATAAATAGGTGTTCCGATTAAAACAATCATAACATATTCATAGTGAATCCAAATGAAGTAGGAAAATTTTCATTGGAAAGAGTACAAAATTTGGTTTCTTGTGTGTCAGTTTGAGAATAGGATGCTAATTATTGAGCGCGGGACATTATGTGCACATTCACTCTCCTGAATAGACCAAAATTGAATAAAGTCTACCATTCCTTCTATAACCTCTTTTTGGGGAGGATTCAAGGAGTGAAAATTGGAGGCATTTCAGAGAATACATTGAGTAATATTATATATATGATCAGAGTACTTCAAGAATTGAAGAATTGTAGAAATTGAAGAAGTCTCAAGAAGCATTATCAGGTTCTATGTGATGATTGGTTGATGGTGATGATTTAATGTCAAGTTTTATTATCTCTCATATATTATTGGGTGGAAGGAAGGGGAAAGGATGGAGAATTCAACTCTCTCTTGATATTGGAGGATTGTATCTTCCTATTGGAGGTTTATCCCTCCCTTTACATTTGGATGTTATAGCTACCTTTGGAAGTCATTACTTCCCTTGAACAATAACTATTGATTATTTCTCATATATTGTGCATGGTGTATTGTGGTGTATTGGTGTAGCTCTTATACTATTGTTCATTTCTCATTGGATATATTTGAATGGTTTAAGTATAAGTTGAAAAAGGTTTTAAATTTTACTTGATACTGATTCACCCCCCTCTCAATATCAATAGTGACCACTTGTTCTAGTTCTGCATCTCATCCTTCAATTTTCTCAAAACGTTTGCAAGTTGCATCCTGCATTGGATGGAGCTTCTGAGTCACTTCCATGACCTTGCTCTAGATGGCGTGGAATTTTTGTTGAACTGTGCGTTGTTCTTCGGATTTTTTCATCATGTCGATCGCTGATAATGACTTCAATTGTGCTTGCATCATTGATGCTTGCTTCTTGGTCTCCTGAAGTTCTGACTCCAATGTCCTTAGTTCAGGGTCCTCTTCAATGCACTCGTAAGTCTGCGCACTTCGACTACTAATTTGTTTACATTCTAAGGACAATGCCTTGATTCATTGGACTATGCTCTGGGTAGTTTCTTTTCTCTAGTATCACACTTCCTATGGTGTGTTTGGTACTGCTTGTAATTCGAGTTTTGATATCCTCTGTTGGACTTGCTGAATGGATTCATCAAGCTTCCCTACTTGGCTTTCCACTAGGTCTTCTTCCATCTGTTCTAAGCCCATGACAGAGATAAGTTATCTAGTGACTACTTCTTTAACTCAAATCTACTTTGTGAGTAGTTGTTCCTTCTCCTTATGGATATGCACTCTATACTATGAAAACTTGGCTTGGATGTCATCTTTTTCCTGTTGTGAAACCTAACATTGCTCTATGGCTTCCTCTTTTTCTTTCTTTAAGGCCTCTGTGGCCTACTCATTTTTTTCCTAAAAATGACAAAGGAGAGCTTCAGTCATGTCTGATATTCAACGTAGCTAGGAAAGTTCATCTCCCAACTCTGTTCCTTCTGATGACGGGGGTGCAGTAGCACTACAGGGTTGGAGTAGAGGTCTTGTTGTACCCCTTTCAACTTTACTACAATTCTTTCATACATGGTCTCTTATTTGGCTTCATTGTACTATAAGATATCTTCTAAGGTATCTGAGACAACGAAGATGATGAAATCTATGTCATCCATTATGAGCACAATCTGCATATGTGGTTTAATAGCTTTGGAATTCTTCCACGATGTAGGTTTCGTGGGGGAAACCTTTATTTTCTTGGAGATCTCATCTTCATCAATAGGATCCATAGGTGGTGTTACTTCACCTTGTTTATCCTTGTATTCTTCTCCTTTGATGTCTTCTTTATCTACTTCGTCGTCACCTCCCCCTCCAGGTGAGTCTGAAGTAGTCTCTTCTGATGCATTGTTCATCTCCTGTACATCTTCCTTTTTCTTCCTTATACTATTTTTGGGTGAATCATACTATTCGCGAGTAACCATAGGACTTCTGATGAGGTCAGGGTCAGAAAGTTCTGCCTAGTTGACTGGTATAAGGAGCTCTATAGGTCAGTCCTTAGTTATTTCTTCAATGTCCTCCTCAATGATCTTATAATAAGATTGGAGCTCTTCTTTATGTTTGTCTCCACATGTAGTGATATAAATAAAATCTCTATATGTGCGGAACTTCACAAATGGTATGAACCTGTGCAGGGTGTTCAACATCATACGAGGGAAAGACTCGATAGCCCTCTTCAACTCCAGGTAGTAGGTGTGGAACACCGTGTTTGACTGCCATTGTTTCCCCATGTCGCTTGAATACCAGAGAGTGGTGAACTTCAGAGCTAAGGGTTTGGATGGATCAATCTCAGGGAAGTTTTGGCAGCCCCATATGATTTTGATGTTTAAACAAGAAATTTCATGTTCGATAGCTTCCTTCACCTCGATTTCGTAAACTTTCACTTCAAGAATTTTGAGATAATTACTGGGTTAAGAAATATTTTTGATTAATCTCTTATTTTCTGCACTTTCATTTTGTTTTATGTTTGATTCATGACTATAAGCATTAATAAAACATAACACCTAGCCTAGTGTTATAATTTTTATGCCTTAGAATGAATTCTTTTAAAGGCCATCATGCTTATATCAAATCTAAATCCAATGTTTGAGTGACATGCTTTTCATTTTTTTGAGTTTTGATATAGTTATTATATGGTTCGATGATTTGTATTCAATTTATGAAGAGCCTTTTTGATATTTTTGATAAACCCCATGAAAACTCAATATCCGTGTTAGTATTCATGACAATCAATCCACATCTGATGTACCCGTGTCCTTACCTTACCTTGCTAGAACAACGTATTAATGAGCCATTCATTGCATTCACAGGGTTTTGGTACTCTATATGTATGGTTCTCATTACATGGAATGGTAAAGAATATACAATCAAACCCTTGGTGTTTTCTCCCACTACATTTGATATGATAACACACATGCTTTGTTATGGTCATTTCCCCACTATCCATTCAGATTTGTTCCTATCTCTCCTACTATTCAAACCTAAAACTATTTTGAGTTATCCCTGTTACATTCTGGTTGCATTTTTCATGGCTCATGTCGTTCAATTGGATTTGAATGGATTCCACGCATTACTATCTCATGACGATGCAATCAAGGACTTAAAAATCCAAGGCTGGGATGTTTTCCTTAAAATATTTGAAGGCTATAACCTTCAGGTGGCACAGGATTTCACGCAGACGTTCGATGGTTGCAGAGAAAACATTGGGGACACACAATTAGAGCTAGTCGAGGGGTTTGTAAGTGAACCAGTAGGGCTTCCATTGAAATGAGAGAAATGGTTCAAAAACTCATGAATTGAAGGAGTACCCTGGAGCTTGTTTATGATGTCCCGAAAAATCAACTGTTGTGAAAAAGGTATTCCCATATCTCTAGTTAAACCTAGGTGGCATAGACTATTGTCGATCCTCAAACATTTCGTGACCTGTGAGGGTCGATATGGATTAGTCTTCCTCTATCATATTCACTTACTCATGCATTTCATTGGTTTTGAATTAAGCATGTCATTTTATATGTTGAGAAGTCTCTATAAAATGTCCAAAAGATATAAGAGACAAAGTGTTGATTCAAGTCTTTTCCATCACGGATTGATTAATATTCTGTTTATTCATCATTTGTCAATTGTGGCAAACTATTGGGATAATTTTTTGGTAAGGAATGGTTTTTCCACAATCGATCCTATAGTAAACCCTAACTTAGGTGAGCCACTGATTAAAGACTAGCCTGATATTTCAAGAAATGGAGAAAACTCTCTTGACATAAACCCTCTAGACGCAGCGATGCCAAGTAAGCCTTCATCTGAGAAAAAGACTGTTGAATTGGAGGTATTTGAACCTCTTATGCCTAAGATTGATGCTAGCCCAAATGATGTTGAGAAACCTTGGAAACAAACAAACAAAAAATGCACAGACTTAGGGTTCCAGAACAAAAAGGCAAGTCACCTTATTTCAAGGAAATTGAGGAACCGAAACGACGCTCATATGAGCTCGATCAAGGTCGATGAGGTCTCAGACTCTGAAATAGAATATTTTTTAGCTGTGGAAGACCTGGATTGTCAAGGTTATAGGAAGAAAGTTATTGTTCCTACTGAACCCTATGACTTTGTGATGAATTTTCCATTATGCCTCAAAGGTGAAGAGGGTTTCTATGGTATTGGGGTCGATCAAGTGAAAATAGAAGATATGGTTGATAAATCCATGTTTGAATGTACACTTCATCGACCTATCATTCCTCTCATACAGTGTCATGTTCGTTTTCATTGGATCGAGTGGTATTACACCGATAGACCCATTCTTCAGGCCCAGATTAAAATGCTTACTGCTCAAAATGAATCATTGAGACAAGAAAATGTCTACCTCAAAGTGAACGCAGAGAGGAAAGCTAAACACATTTTCGATTTTGTAGCCAAGTCTCTTTTTAAATAAAAATTAGAAATTAGTTATGGGTAATTTTCTAACTTATTTTTGTTTCATTTTTCAGGAAATAGTAGATCCTATTGCTGATCATCTGGGGGAAACATATTCAATTATGCATCTAAATTATTAGTAGTTCCTTTTTTGTTTGTTTTGCAAAAACGTTGATCAATTTTTGAGTAAAATCAACTCTGTTATGGTTGGTTGTTAGCCCACTATTTTTGTAATATTTTGATTTTATGAAATCCTATCCTATCCTGTGAGATAGGAGCATATGATTTCAAATCACTTTAAATATTATTCATTTTGTAAGTAATAGAAATCTTGGAATGGAACAGATTATAAACAAATGATCTTCAGAACTTAATGGACCATCTTTTAGCATTTCATCTTTAGACCAATGTGAAGTTGTCTCGTTTATTTTGGAATATTAATGCATTGTATATCTTTAGTCTCAATGACATATGATGTTCCATTTTATTCAATGTTTTAAATTTTGTTTATAATTTGTTGTTTCACAAATTATTACTATGATCATTATATCAATTTTAATATCATGATTTACTCGTGATGTTTAGTTGATTGATAAAATTAATGTTTTACCTTAATATTTTTGTTACTGTAATCATTCATAATTTTAAGATCATTCTACATACATCTCTACTACTTTGTTCTCATATCCTAGCTATCAATAAACATCTGGATTTTATTCGGGAGGCATCACTACAATCCTGTTATAGATTTTTCCTACAGGTGGGACAACTGGAGTTTTGGATCACACATAGGCATAGACACGGTTTAAAACTAATCTTAGGTTACCTTTATTTCCATTTAATTTTTGTTATTTTACCTATTAGCGAAGCATGACAGTTTTAGATTTGCTTTGACCATCACTCTATCCTTGTTTCATAACATATTTTATTTAAGTTCTTAGATTTATGATTAGAAAACATAAAATATAAAAAATGTGATTTCTTTATCTACTTTTGAAAACAGTTATCAAACATTGATTTTGCAAGGCATCTACTAAAAAACTTGCAATCTATAATTACTATGTACATAATGGGATGTTCATATTTATCTTTTTGTTGAATGTATTTGTAAATAATTAGATTAAATTTTATATATTATTATAGTTTTAGCATTGGTTAGTTTATTTCTTCTCCTTGTTTTAGGACCCTAGTTTGCCAACGGAACAATTAAACCCGTCAGAATAGGTTACACCAAACGGCTTGGGTTATTTAGACAGCCCCGGACCAGATCTATTCTTCCAGTTGACAGCATGTCATTTACGCCTGTCAACAAATGGCACTAGAAGGAGGGCCTGAATTCAATTGATGGCACGTGGAGGTCACAAGACTCCTCCCCTAGACACTCTCTCCCCTGTCGTAACGCATAGTCTCTCAAACAACAATGTTACACTTGAAATAACAACTACCTCAAACGATAATCATGAGTTTCCCATTAAACCAATGACACCATCTCCTCAAGGGGTCGATGTCCAAGAAATTGTTCGTCATTCACTCATAAGGAAACATAGTGGCCTAGCCTGTATCAGATAACTTGGTAGGACACTTAACCAACCCTTAGATTTATTGGATATCCCAGAACAACTTGAAGGCACTAGTATAATCTCAAATCCTTTAGGAGATAATACCACCTATCCTATCGAAACACCTACTCTTGGAGCCAAAGGGTATGGCATCCCACCTTCCCCACCTGGTTCATCTCCATCCTCTTCAGGAAGAGATTCATCTGAAGAAGGCAATTCCTCATCTGAATCATATCAGCCTTCTACACCACCAACACCCATGGAAAACCAAAACAATATTGCTAGACCTTGGCTCAATCAAGATGTCATGGCTATACCTAGACCACAACATCCATTGACGAAACTCCTAGAGAAATGGTTGCCTAAATTTGATCCAGATTCTAAACAATATGTTGAGGATCACATAATTTTTTTTATGTTGGCCATTAGACTCCGAAATGTAGAGCATGAATATGTAGTATGCAAATATTTCCTTATAATTTTGAGGGCAATGCCTCCACATGGTACTTTTCCCAACAGCCCCAGACCATCGTCTCTTGGGACAAGTTTGAAACATGTTTCTTAGAGAATTTTGGAGATGATAAATCTCCTGAAGTCTTGGTTATGGAGCTCTCCAATCTAAAAATGAATCCTAAGGAAAAAGTAAAAGATTTTAACCAGATATTTATTACTTTAAATAATAAAATCCCTACAGATTCAAAGCCTGCAGAAAGTCTAATTGTCACATATTATGCTAAATCTTTGCACAACAATATTGCCATATGGGTCAAAAGGTCTAAAAAGAACACTTTGTTAGGATCCTTTGAGGAGGCAAGTCAAGTTGAAAAGGATATATTAATATTAAAATAAAATATTAGCAGTGAAGCCGAGCCAGCTTCATCTAAGAAAAAAGTAGAAATCCTTACTAAACCCCCTCAATTTAAAAATCAACAAGAAAATTTAGACTTAGAAATCTTGTAAAAAGCCTTCCAAAAATTGTCCAATCAGGTCATGGATTTGAAAATATCATCCAAGGAGGAGTCCACAAGGAAAGTAAGTTTTAAACATCCTTTCAGAAAACCTTTTCCTCCCAACCAACCTAATCCAACCACCGAGGGTATCAATTTCTAAATTTTGCAGTATGCTTTACAAACTATCTTAGAAGCACATGATAATTCTACTTATGTCCCTCCTAAAAGTTATGAAGATGTAGTTGAGGTAGAAGCACCGAAAGAGGATGAATCATCTCCCAACATCTTCGGTCACTTCTCAGACAGTATCTTCCAAGAAAGTTTTGAAACGGTTCACCCCTACAACACAAGAAGAAAAACATAGAGCAAACCTTCTTCTGAAGCGAGTAATAATATGTTTCCAAAACAGTCAAAGCAATATGAAATTAAAAAAAAATTGGCAGCCCCTTTTTTAGAATACAATTTAATTGAATATCTAAAAAAACTGAGGGCTAATATATTTGTTTTTGAGCTACTGAAATTTCCCCTTATTTTGCAGAAAATGCTTCAAAGCATCGTTGAAAACAGTTAAAAAATGATCCTAGCAGCAAGAAAAATGTAGAAATTGGTTCAAAAACAAAAAAAAGGATCCCAACTAAAACCACATCTGAACCTCCAGATAAAAGGGATTTAGATGAAAAAACTATATCAAATGAAGATAAAACTGTTTTAGGGACAACAACAAAAAATCACCAAAATCTTGCTATTAACACTCAGAAAAATGTCTTGCCTTTCTTGTTAAAATTTGAAATTTTTAATAGGAATGTACATAATTGTATGGTAAATTTTGATGCATCGTCAAACTTAAAACCTCTATTTGTTTGTCAAAAAACTAACACAGAAGTCCAACCTTCTAATCCCAAAATCATTCAGCTTGATATGATGAACATTAAGGTAATAAATGAGCTTAAGAATGTCCTGGTTAGATTATATTCCAATCCTAAGGTTCACCAAATTATTGGCATTATTTTTGTTGATATCTCTAAAGTCTATGGTTTGTTTTTAAGTAGGGACTGGTTCGAACAGCTACATGGTTACTTTTCCGCAGACTGGTCTCATTTATGGCTACCAGTAAATGGATAGCCAAATAGAATCAGGATAAACAGAGAACGTTATCATAAACACACCATGACGGATTTAAATGAACCTTTCACCACATCTGCTAATTCATTTGAAATGTAGGGAATGAATACCTTCTTTGGTAACTTCATGACCAAAATATCTCCTATCAGTGATCTAAGGCAGCAATCGGAAATTATGACCTATACTCAGACATCATCTTGGCCAAGCATGTCAAACATTGTCGACGAAGCTCAAATCTAGTCATTGTACTTTGATGGATCCAAATCCAAAGAAGGATTCGGTGCAAGATATGTTCTCATCGATCCTGCTGGTAATAAGACTTTCATTTCCTGTTGAGTAGAGTTTGAGTGCACTAATAACACCGTCGAATATGAAGACTTCTACAAGGGATTAGGAAAGGTCTGGATATGGACGTAAAAAATTTAATGGTATTCAGTGATTCATAAATTGTGGTTAGGCAGGTAAGAAACTCCATACATTTCTTATCAATACATATGAAAATTTACCAAAATGAGGTATGGAGTTTAATGCAAAAAATTTCATCATTTAACATAAATTCCATTCCTAGACTGAATAATTCGGAAGCTAATTTATTGGTTAATTTCACTTCTAAACTATTGCCCATAGAAGGTATTTCTCCTAATGCATTTTCGATAGAATTTTTTTTCAGGCCATCGATCCCAGATAACATCACCAATTGGAGAATGTTCGATGATGACCAGTAGATCATCAACTTCTTGCATATGGAGGACACCTTCCAAGGTGTAGTCATTGATGAAGGCACTCATGATGAAAACCTCCACAATTTCACAGTAATATATGATCCTAGATCTCCTTAATTGACATCTGATCTGGTAAATTTTATCCCTAGATCTGTTGTAAGACTAGAGAAGTTTTATGACTTGTGTGATAAATTTAGAGGGTTAGTTAATTGCAAAATGAACAATTCTTCTATGATTTATGAGACGGTGAATTTAGGGACAAAGGAAAATCCTCAAAATATCAATTTGGGAACATGATTCTCCAAGCAAGAAGGATCTTCTCTTATAAAATTGTTTAAAGAATTCAAAGACATTTTTTCCTAGATGTATGATGATTTGAAAACATTTGATCCTAATATCATACAACATGTCATCCCCATGAAACCCCAAACCCAATTTTTTCAGCAGAAATTAAGAAAGATGCACCCTAAATTGGAACCCACTGTTAAAAAAGCACTGAATAAACTACTAAACGCAAAGATAATTTTCCTAGTAAGACACACACAATGGGTGTCTAATCTAGTTCTTGTAAGGAAGAAAAGTGGTGAAATTTGAATCTGTGTCAACTTTCAAAACTTGAACTGAGTGTCTGATAAATATAATTATTACTTTCCTCCAATGGAACAAATTCTTCAGCAGGTGTCTGGTTCCAAAAGACTTTCTGATCAGGGGATCAAATTTTGCTCAAATTTCAAATTGCTCAGAATGTGAAGAAAACAGCTCCATTGCGTCCGTCTCGTCTTCTTGATTCTGACGGTATATTTACTTTGTCAAATGGATTCCGTATGGAGAAGATATCGCGATCTGTTCACCAAGCCAAACAGGTAAAAAATTTGATGCTGACTGTACCAGTCCATATAGTTCGTACGGTATGATGTGGCAGGAATGTACGACTATACAGTGGTGACGTGGAAGATGTTGATTGGTTGACTGTTGGTGAATCGGGAGCTGACACGTGTCAGTTTGGTGGAAAATGGTATGAGGACACGTGGCCCAATCCATGGGCGCCACTTTCCACTCATTATTTTTGGTTATTGGTTATACATATAAAATGTTATGTGAGTCCGCGGGGTTCAACCCCGGGAACTCCCCCATAGTGTAAAGACTTCAAAAACCTCTGCTGACCAATGTGCCACCGCATGGTTCTTGTTAACTATGTGGTGGAAAATATTTTTATATTTGTTTAATGTTCAAAGTGGAGGGGGGGTCGGTCTGGGGCCTAGCCCCGACCCGTGGATTATTATATATGACCATCGTAATGAACCGCTCGCAAATTGTATTATATACCATATATCCACATATACCATTGTGTATAAAGCGCGAGGTTTTAGAACCATAACCAATGGTTTATACCATGGTTAAATATGCACGGGGTTATTCTATGTAACCCGTGGTTTTTACATATGACCGGAGCACGGGAGAGGAGTTACACAGTTTGATAACGGATTAACCACCTTTTTCCCATTCGCGAGGTCACATGCGCCATACGCCCAGGTGCCGAGGTGGTTAGGGGCTAGCGTGCCCTTAACCGTCCTACGGTTTGCACCGTTGGCATGGTTGCACCCGGTGCTGGGTTTTTACGCCATATAATTCGTGTGAGCCAGGTTCATTTGGGGAGGGTGCGTTTTGTAGATACAAAGACAGCAAGCTTGAAGGAGGGACTTCCAGGAGGCATAAATTCTTCATTTTTCGACTGATTGAGGTGCCGAAAGAGCCCAGACAAGGGTTTTGGGACGCTCTGAAGCCATTGGAGCAGTCAGTTTTTTAGTTTGAGCATTGTAAGACATGTTTTTGAGAAATTTTGAGAAATTAATAATAATAAACCATTGGAAGTTGGACCAGGAGATGTAGCCCACAAGAGGGGTGAACTCCTTTATCGAATTGTTGTGTTTATGTGCTTATGTTCAATGATTATGCTGTTGTCTATGTGTAATTTGAAAAAGTAATCCTTTAATTTATGTGTTGCAAACTGATCCATTTTCTTTAAACACATAACATTTACTTGCAAAAAGTTTTCAAGTTTTTCAAGTCTTCTTCATTTTTAGATCAAGTTGGTATCAGAGCACTGGTTTTGAAGACTTGATTGTTTGCAAGTTTTGTTTCTGATGCTCACAAGGTTGAAACTCACAAGAGGAGAAGGTCAACTTGTGGAGCCAAGTTCTCATCCGACAAGGAGGAAGCAGATTCATTCGCTGCAAGTTTCAGAGAGACATTCACCAAGCATGGCTCGTGCAGAAAGTCATGAACGTGTTCTGGATGAAAATGAAGATCTCAGAGAGGCTGTCATAGAGTTGAGAGATATGATGAAGATCTTGATGGAATGGAACATAATGTCACAGGGTGAAGGCTCCAACTCTTTAATGCATAAGGGAGGAGGTGGTGACAAAACTCCAGGCGGAAATGGTGCTTCTCCACCACCCTCTCTTCCTCCATCTTCTTCTTCTTCTTCTTATTCTTCTACCAGTTCGAAACATCTTCTGAATTCTCCAAAGGGGCATGGTAAAACTCCTTTTCAAATTCCTTCATTAAAGCTTGATATAAAATTTGAGTTGCCAGTTTATAATGGGGAAGTTAACGCTGAAAAGTTAGATAATTGGATACGTCAAATTGAAGTATATTCTAGAATACAAAAGATTCAAGATGATGAAACCAAAATACATCTTTC
Organism: Picea engelmannii; assembly: GCA_009831015.1. Classification (NCBI taxonomy): domain Eukaryota; kingdom Viridiplantae; phylum Streptophyta; class Pinopsida; order Pinales; family Pinaceae; genus Picea; species Picea engelmannii. The sequence goes on along the minus strand of ML779884.1, from coordinate 113,917 downwards.
TTCATTAAGATTAGATGGTTCAACACTTATTTGG
>ML779884.1:72931-110207 GCA_009831015.1 Picea engelmannii | reverse complement strand
ATGAATCCAAGCAAGGCCAAGTGGATTGAGGTTGGAAGGGTGAGGAAACTATACCCTCATCTTCACATAGACTGAGATAGTCTTTTGGAGGTCCAAAAGCTTCCCAATGGGGAGGTGTGATCAGGGGATCAAATTTTGCTCAAATTTCAAAGTGCTCAGAATGCGACGAAAATAGTGCCATTGCATCTGTCTCGTCTTCTTGATTCCAACATTATATTTACTTTGTCAAATGGATTTTGTATGGAGAAGATATCGCGATCTGTTCGACAAGCCAAACAGGCAAAAAATTTGATGCTGATTGTACCAGTCTGTACAGTCCGTACAGTCTGACATGGTAGGACCGTACGACCGTATAGTGATGATGTGGCATATGTTGATTGGTTGACTGTTGGCGAATCAGGAGTTGACACATGTCAGTTTGGTGGAAAATGGTATGAGGACACATGGCCCAATCCATGGGCGCCACGTGTCACTCATTATTTTTGGTTATTGGTTATACATATAAAATGTTATGGGAGTCCGTGGGGTTCGACCCCCGGACCTCCCCCATAGTGTAAAGACTTCACAAACATTCGCTGACCAATGTGCCGCCACATGGTTCTTGTTAACTATGTGGTGGAAAATATTTTTATATTTGTTTAATGTTCAAAGAGGAGGGGGGGTCGGGCTGGGGCCTAGCCCCGACCCATGGATTATTATATATGACCATTGTAATGAACGGCTCGCAAATTGTATTATATACCATATATCCACATATACCATTGTGTATAAAGCGCGGGGTTTTAGAACCATAACCAATAGTTTATACCATGGTTAAATATGCACGCGGTTATTCTATGTAACCCATGTTTTTTACATATGACCGGAGCGCGGGAGAGGAGTTACACAGTTTGACAATGGATTAACCACCTTTTTCCCATGCGTGAGGTCACATGCGCCATACGCCCAGGTGCCGAGGCGGTTAGGGGCTGGCATGCCCTTAACCGTCCTACGGTTTGCACCGTTGGCGCGGTTGCACCCGGTGTTGGTTTTTTACGCCATATAATGCGTGTGAGCCAGGTTCATTCAGGGAGGGTGCGTTTTGTAGATGCAAAGACAACAAGCTTGAAGGAGGGACTTCCAGGAGGCAGAACTTCTTCATTTTTTGACCGATTGAGGTGTCGAAAGAGCCCAGACAGGGGTTTTGGGACACTCTGAAACCATTGGAGAAGTTGGTTTGTCAGTTTGAGCATTGTAAGACATGTTTTTGAGAAATTTTGAGCAATTAATAATAATAAACCATTGGAAGCTGGACCAGGAGATGTAGCCCATAAGAGGGGTGAAATCCTTTATCAAACTGTTGTGTTTATGTGCTTATTTTCAATGATTATGCTACTTTGTATGTGTAATTTGCAAAAGTAATCCTTTAATTTATGTGTTGCAAACTGATCCATTTGCTTTAAACACATAACATTTACTTGCAAAAATTTTTCAAGTTTTTCAAGCCTTCTTCATTTTTAGATCACTTTCTCTGTTAGATGGTTTTTTGGGATATAACTAGGTCCTCATGTCTCCCTCAGACCATATTAAAACCACCTTTTGTACCACATGGGGCACTTATTCCTACAAGAAGATGCATTTTGGGCTTATAAATGCCAGAGCCACTTTTCAAAGAGAAATGGACATTTATTTTCGTGGTCTCATAAATAAGTTAGTTGTGGTCTATCTTGATGATGTTACTTTCTTCTCTAAAGACAAGAAATATCACTTGTCTTACCTTAGGGTTGTATTATAACGATGCCATAGGTTTGATATATCTCTCAACCCTAAGAAATCGGTCTTTGCAGTAGAGCAAGGTAAATTTCTATGGTTTATAGTATCAAAATATGAAATGATCATTGACCCTCAAAGAACCCAATCAATCGCTAATGTCTCCCCTCCTTCCAAAAAAACCATGTAATCATTTTTAGGAAAGATTAATTTTGTCAGAAGATTTGTCCCAAGTTTTTCAGAAATGGTAAGACCATTACAGAACTTAATTAAAAATGATGTTTTGTACCATTGGTTACCACAAGAAATTCAAGCTTTTGACTCCATTAGAAAATCAATAGTAGAATCCTCTTCCTTGATGAGTCTCAATTTCGCTCAGGATTTCACTTTGTATACCTTTGCTTATGACCGATCTTATGTTGTTGTGTTAACATAGAAAAAGGATGAAAGTAATGAGATACCCACTTCCTTCATGAGCTCATATTTCAAAGGAGCAGAGCTTAATTATCCAACAGTATTTGAACAGGCATATGTTGTTTTCAATAAAGTGAAACACTTCCGGTCATACCTGCTAAAATCTAGAACCAAGGTTATTATTCCTTACCCAACCGTAAGAAACATGATAGTACAAAAATAGATGGGTGAGAAAAGGGCAAATTGGATGATGTCCTTACAAGAGTATGACCTCAAAATAACCCCTGCACAAATTGTTAGAGGTCAAGGATTATGTAAACTAGTTGTTGATTCAGTTAAAGAATAGGAAAGTCAAATTAACACCTTAATTGTAAATCAACATAACAAAAAACAAATCAGTTGTGCAGAAGTTGCTTCTAATTCTTGGTATGAGAACGTTAAATTTTATTTGACACATGGATCTTATCCTCGCCACATTGATCCTAAAAATAGAAGAGAACTTAGGTTAAAATCTACATCTTTCCAGTTAATAAATGATGTTTTATTTCAAAAGAATTTTGATGGTGTTCTTATGCATTGTTTAGAAAAGAAAGAATCAGAAAAAGTACTATTTGAACTTCATGCACATGAAGCTAGTGGACACTTCGGTGGAGACACCACTTCTCACAAAGTATTAAGAGTCGGGTACTATTGGCCCACTTTGTTTAAATATTCCCACACTTTGTGTCGTAAATGTATAGTTTTCCAAAAGGCTGCAGGATGAGTTAACAAGGCAGCATTTCCTTTGCAGCATGTCACTGTAGATTCCCCTTTTCAGAAATGTGGTCTTGACATCATAGGATCAATTAATCCTTCTTCTTCACAACAACATAATTATATTATTACAACAATGTATTATTTTACCATATGGTCTGAAGATGCACCTTTGAAAGTGGTAAACACGAATCAGGTAGTATCTTTTCTTAATTTGCATATCATTACTCGATTCGACATTCCAGAATGTTTGGTATTTGATAACGCATATTATTTCTCATCCCTTGATATGAATGTCTTTGTCTTAGAAAAATGGATTAAATTGAAATATTTTGCCAGCTACTACCCTCAAGGAAATGGTCTAGCAGAATCGACAAATAAAAATTTAATCAAGATCATTAAGAGGACAGTTTCGGAAAACCATAGGAACTAGCACACCGCACTATATAATGCACTTTGGGATGATAGGGTGACACCAAAAAACTTTGTTGGTAATTCCCCTTTCTTTCTTGTCTACAGGAGAGAAGCAATCCTCCCTCCACATGTTTTACTTCCATATCTGCAATTATCACAGAAAGTCCAAGAAGAGGACTGCCCTCATTTGGAAAGTCGACTTAATGCCTTGTTAAAACTAGAGGAAGTAAGAGCGCGTGCAAAGAAGAAGTTGGATAAGCATCAACAGATTATAAAAATATGGTTTGATTCAAACTCTTATTTAGATATAAACTTTGATGTAGGAGACTTGGTTCTCAAATGGGATAAACCACACAAGGGAAAGGGGGAACACACCAAGTTCCAGAATCTGTGGTAGGGACCGTTTGTAATTTGTGAAAAACTAGGTCCCATCTCTTTACATATGCACAATTTGGAGGGACATACAGAAACTTTCTTGGTGAATGGCCAAGATCTCAAAAGGTATTTCTCCTAATGACTCCAGATGCACCTCTCTGTACATATTTTTTTGTTTTAATTCTCTTTTCTATTTTTTGATTTTGATTCTTTTGATTTTTCTTGGTTTCATTGGTTTCTGAATAAATTTATGCCTAAGTCACCAGTTTTTTCATGAAAGGAAAAATCATAAGCATTATCCTAAACAAACAATCGAGATCGTTTCAAAGCACTAGTACTGTAAATTGCAAAAACTCAGACTAGCAGAAGAAACTTTCTGTTCAAAATAGTGTTCCTGGTTTCTCTTTACAATGACAAGAAAATACAATCATTATTAAAACTCTTAACATTGTCCCTGTTTCTAAAATAAAACACCTCAAGTATGCCTTCCTATCCTTGAGATATTTTTCTTAATAGAAAACTAAGATTTCAGTTCATGATGAAATTCCTCAAAAAATAAATTAAATTGGAAAATATCAAGTTTTCCGGAATCTGAAATTTTCAGCATCACCCCGCTCTCTTGAATATCATAAAGTTTATGTCAAATGTAAATAAATTCTAGATATTTGAAAGCACTACAAGGTGTGGGAAGTGTATGTAAACACGCGGAGATACTGAACAGGTCTGGAGGCAGTGGTTAAATACATGCATGATTCCAAGGAAACTTCACCAGGGTACCGAACAGACCTGCTGGTAGAGAAGCAATGTCGGGTTCAAGAAAATTATCAAGTATGACTTTTTGGAATTTATCCTAAAAATGTCCTTCATATTGAATGGATAATTATTGGACAGGGTAGAGGTGTTAGAGTGGGTTAAATGACATCCTTGCCGAGGCTATGGACGTTTGCTGGCAGCAACGACCCTGTCAACAGTATTGGAGATAGTTGCTTAAATGTTGTATCACTCGTAATTAAAACTTGTCACTAGATTGCATTTGAACAGAAGCACATTTGACGCTAGACTATGTGATTTTCTGAGTTTGATCGAAATCCTTGATTTGTTATCGATTTTTCTTTAATTCTTCAATCATTCTAATCTGTCCTAACATGAATTTTCTGGTGATACAGAGATAACCTCTTTTCCCAGTACGCCACCATTATTGACAGCCCCACATGATTTTGATGTTTAAACAAGAAATTGCATGTTCGATAGCTGCCTTCACCTCGATTTCGTAAACTTTAACTTAGATAATTTTGAGATAATTACTGGGTTAAGAAATATTTTTGGTTAATCTCTTATTTTCTACACTTTCATTTTGTTTTATGTTTGCTTTGTGACAGTAAGAATGAATCAAACATAAAACCTTGCCTAGTGTTATAATTTGTATGCCTTAGAATGCATTCTTTAAAGGCCATCATTCTTATATCAAATCTAAATCCAATGTTTGAGTGACTTGTTTTTTGATTTTTTGAGTTTCGATATAGTTATTATATGGTTCGATGATTTGTATTCAATTTATGAAGAGCCTTTTTGATATATTTGATAAACCCCTTGCAAATTCAATAGTTGTGTTAGTAGTCATGACAATCAATGTGCACCTCTTGTACCCGTTTCCTTACCTTACCTTGCTAGCATTGCGTATTAACGAGCCATTCATTGCATTCATAGGGTTTTGGTACTCTGTATGTCTAGTTCTCATTAAGTGGAATGGTAAAGCATATACAATCAAAACCTTGTTGTTTTCTCCCACTACCTTTGATATGATAACGCACGGGCTTTGTTATAGTCGTTTCCCCACTATCCATTTGTATTTGTTCGTATCTCTCCAACTATTCAAACCTATAACTATTTTGAGTTATCCCTATTACATTATGGTCACAATTGTCATGGCTCACGTCATTCACTTGGAGCTGAATGGCTGCCAGGAATTACTCTCTCACGACGATGCAATCGAGGGCTTATTGGCAGCCCTACATGATTACGTTATTTGAAAAACAAACAACACTTTCTGTAGTTTCCTTCACCTCATCTTGTAAATATTATCGTTTTGAGATGATTACTGGATTATAAAATATGTTCATTAATTATTTAAAGTTTGCATTTTCGTTTTTTTTTCATGTTTGATTGATGAATGAAAGAATGAATCAAACATGAAAAAATAGCTTCATATTATGTTTTCTATACAAGCCATTCTTTTGAAAGATCATCATGCTTATACCCAATCTAAATCTAACACTTCTGTGACTTATCTTTGGAATGTTTTGGGTATTGATATAACTTTTATATTCTTAGTTGGTTTTACATTTGAATTATGAGATTTTCGTTTTGATATATTTCAACCCATTGCAAAAAATATGGTTGTGCTAGTCATGGAAACTAATGTGCAATTATTGTACCCTGTACTTAATCCATATTGCCGACATAGTGAATTAATAGGCCTTTCATTATGGGTTATAGGTTTTTATGCTTTCTACGCAAGTTTTTCATTACCAGGTATGGTCGAGCATCAAGACCAAACCCTCAATGTTCATACTATGATTGCACAAAGGCTTCATTTTGTTTGTTTCCATTTTATCCATTCATATTGGTTTCTTTTACTCCTACCATCCAAACCCATAACTGTTTCGAGTTGCCCCTATTATAGTCCATTCATATTTGTAATGGAGCATGTTGTTTGATTGGAGCCGAATGGATGCCAAGTACTTCTCTTTCATGGTGATGCAATAAAATATTTAAGAGGTCAATGTTGGGATGCCTTCATCAAAAGGTTTGAAGGTTATAACCTTCATGTGGCTAAGGAATTTGCGTAGACTTTCGATGGGTGTAGGGAGAAAATTGTATATATCCATTTAGAGGTCACTGAGGAGTTTATGAGTGACGCCACAAGGCTTCCATACACTGGTGATAAGTGGTTCAAAACCTCAAAGGTACAAGAAGTTCCATGGAGCCTCTTCATGACCTCCAGGAAAATCAATTGTTGTGAAAAAGGTATCCCTATTTCTTTAGTTAAAGTTAGATGGCATGGTTTGTTGTTGATCCTCAAACATTTTGTGACCTATGAGGGTCTTTATGGTCTAGTTTTTCTCTATCATATACAACTTCTTATGCATTTCATAGGTTTTTAATTAAGTGTGCCCTTATATCTGTTGAGAAGATTGTACAAAATGTCTAAAAGGTATAAGAGATAGAGCCTTGACTCTAGTCTCTTTCACCACAGCTTAATTAAAATGTTGTTGATTCACCGTTTGACAACCATAGGTGATTGTTGGGATGGAGTTTTAACAAGAAATGTCTTTTCTACAACCATTCCTGTAGAAACCCCTATTTCAGGTGAACCACTGATAAGAAAATAGTTTGACAATCCAAATAAAGAGCCAGACTCTCGAAAGAGAAACCCATGAGATGAGGCAATGCCTAGTCAGTATTCACATGAGCTACAAGTTGTTGGTTCTGAGTTGAGTGAAACCCCTATGCATGAATTAGATGTTGGCCATAATGCCACTGCAAAACCTAATATCAAAAAATCTTGCAATCAGACAAAAAAAAAACCACATGGATCTAGGGTTTTAGAAGAAAAGAGTTGGTCACCATATTTCGAGAACTTTAAGGAATAGAACTATACCTCATTTGAGTTCAATCGACCTGATTGAGGTCAATGAGGTCTCAGATATCGAAATTGAAGATTTCCTGGCTGAAGAAGATTTGGATTGTCAAACATTTGATCCTACTCAATTGTATGAATTTGTTAATAATCTTTCACCGTGTCTCGAGGGTAAAGATGGGTTCACTGGTATTAGTCTTGGTGAAGGTCACGTAACAAGTAATGTCGATACATCCACGCTTGATTGTACACTTTACCAACATATCGTTCCTCCTATACAATGTGAGGTTTTCCTACATTGGATTGAACAATACTACACTGATATTCCCATCGTCCAGGATCGGATTAAAACACTCATTTCTCAAAGTGAATTACTGAGAAAATAAAATCTTGATCTCAGAGAAAAGAAGGAGAGACAAGCTAAACGCCTTAAGAAGACAGGTAACATTGTGATAAAAAAATGCAGACAGTGTTAATGCCATAATCAATTCTGAGCTATTCTGATCCATCTTTAGTTGTTGGTTGAAATGGTAAAATGGTTTTTCCCTCTTATTACATTCATGTTGTCTTTTTGAATCAAATCTATTTAAAATTATATTTTCTTTGCTAAAGATAAGACTGGGTATAGTATCTTTCAATTCTGTAGCCAAGTCATTTTTAAATAAAAAAAATTAATTAGTTGTTAATAACTTATCTAACTTGTTCCTGTTTCATTTTCAGGATATGGTAGATCTTGATGTTGATTTTATGAGGTGGAACATGTTCGATTTAGATGATTAGTATTTCTTTCCTATTTATTTTGTAAAAAAAGAAAAAAATTTATTAATTCTTGAAAAGAAACAATTCAGTTATGAGTGGCTGTAGGCCCTCCATTTTTGTAATATTTTGATTTCATGATATCTTATCCTATACTAGGATATAGGAAGATGAGATTTCAAAAACACTTTAAATACTTTTGATTTTGTAAGTGAAAGGCATCTTGGCCTGGAACCAATTATGGACGAATGATTTTCAGGACTTAATGGAACAACTTATATTGATGTTTTGTTTTCTCTTATCTTTGGATATTAATGTCTTGTATAGATTTAGTCTCAATGACATGTATGTTCCATGATATTCATGCTATAGATGCCATTCATGATTTGTTGTTCCATATGTTTTGACTGTGATCATCATATCAATTTTAATATCAGGATTTTTCTTTGATGTTTAGTTGATGGATAAAATGAATGTGTTACATAAAGATTTCTCTGACTGTAATCATTCGAAATTATAAGATCATTGAATTAATATGGGTTCCCAATTATGTTCTTAAATCTCAGCTACCAATACATTCCTTGAATTTATTCATGAAAAATTTAGTATAAGCCTACTGCAGATTTCTTTCACAGGCAGGGTAGTTGGATTCTCTTGGTTCGTACAGAGGCACGAACACATTTAAAGAACTAATAACAAGTTAGCTTAACCTTCTTTTAATTTATGTCGTTTTATGCATTAGTGAAACATGTAAGTTTCAAATTGGCTTTGACCATCTGTGCATATTTGTTTCACAACTTAGTTAATTCAAGTTTTATATGATTTACACTCAGAAAACAGAAAATATAAAAAATGTTATTTCTTTATCTTCTTCTCAAGAACAATTTTCTTTACACTGATTTTGTAAGTTTCCATTAAAACTTGCAACCTGTAAATTCTATTCATAAGTGATTTTTTTTTATGTTTTCTTTCTCTGCTTAAATACATTTACAATAATTATATTAGAGTATATATATATATATATATATATATATATATATATATATATATATATATATATATATATATATATATTATAGTTTTAACATTAGTTAGTTTATTCCCTTTCTTTATTTTTAGGACCTTAGATTCGATAACGGATCCCTTAAACCCATTAGAATAGGTTAAACCAAATGTCTTAGGTTACTTAGACAACCCCAGACCGGACCTGTTCTTCCAGTTGACGAATTGTTAATTTTACCTGTCAACAAATGGCGCTAGAGGGAGGGCCTGATTTCAATTGATGGCACATGGAAGTCGTAAGACTCCTCCCCCACACACTCGCTCCCCTATCGTAATGTGTATTCATTCATACAACAACGTTACGCTTGAAACAACAACTACCTCGAATGATAATCTTGAATTTATCATTGAACCAGTGACACTAGCTCCTCAAGGGGTCAATGTCCAAGAAATTGTTCGTCAGTCACTCATAAGGACACATAGTGCCTTGGCCCACATCAGACAACCTGGTAGACCACTTAATCAAACCTTATATTTCTCTGATGTCCAAGAACAACTTCAAGGCACTGGTCTACTTTTAAACCCTTTAGGACATAATACTACAGATCCTACCAAAACACCCACTCTCAGAGTTGGAAGATCTGGTATCCCACCTTCCCCACTTGGTTCATCTCCATCCTCTTTGATATTAGAGTCATCTGACGAAGGAAATTCCTCGTCTGAATCGTCTCAGCCTTCGATACCACCACACCCATGGAAAATCAAAACAATCCCACTAGACCTTGGCTTGATCAAGATGTCATGGTTGTACCTTGACCTCAACACCCAATGAAATGGTTGCCTAAATTTTATCCAGATTCTAAACAATCTATTGAGGATCACATAAAAAAAATTATGTTGGTCATTAGACTCCAAAATTTAGAACATGAAGATGTAGTATGTAGACTCTTTCCTTATACTTTTGAGGGAAATGCCTCCACATGGTATTTTTCCCAACATCCCCAGACCATTGTCTCTTGGGACAAGTTTGAAACCTTTTTCTTAGAGAAGTTTGGATATGATAAGTCTCCTAAAGTCTTGGTTATGGAGCTCTCCAGTCTAAATATGAATCCTAAGGAGAAAGTAAAATATTTTAACCAAATATTTATTATGTTAAAGAATCAAATTCCCACAAATTCAATGCCCGTTGAAAGTCTAATTGCCGCATATTAAACCAAATCTCTACATAATAACATAGAAATTTGGGTTAAAAGGTCTAAAAAGTCCACATTGTTGGAAGCCTTCGAGGAGGAGAGCCAAACCGAGAAGGACATATTAATATTAAAGGATAATATCAATAGTGAAGCCGAAACAACTTCATCTTCTAAAAAGAAAGTAGAAATCCTCACTAGGCCTCCTCACGCTAAAAATCAACCAGAAACTTTAGACCTAGAAAGCTTGCAAAATAATTTCCAAAAATTATCAAATAAAGTCGTAGACTTGAAGAGATTGGCCGAGGAGGCATCCTCAAGCAAAGGATGTTTTAAACCACCTTTTAGAAATCCTTTTCCTCCCAATTGGCCAAACCAGAACACTGAAGGTCTTAATTTCGAAAGCTTACTATACACTTTGCAAACTATTCTTGAAGCACATGATAATTATGTCCCTCCTGAAAGTTTTGAAGACGTAGCCAAGGAAGAAGTAGAAGAAGAAGAAGAATCATCCCCCAATATCTTTGGACACTTCTCTGACAATATTTTCCAAGAAAACTTTGAAACTGTCCACCCTTACAACACAAGAAGAAAAACACAGAGCAAACCTTCTTCTGAAGTGAGTAATAATGTGGCTCCAAAACAGTCAAAACAAGATAAAATAAAACAGAGTTTAGAAGCCCCAGTTTTAGAATATGACTTAATTGAATATCTGAAAAAACTAAGGGCTAATATTTATGTTTTCGAGCTTTTGAAATTTCCTATTATTCTACAGAAAATGCTTCAAAGTATCGCAGAAAACAGTAAGAACAGTGACCCTAGAAGCAAGAAAATTGCATAAATCAGTTCTAAAACAGCCAAAATGATCCCTACTAAAATGACATATGAACCTCCAAATAAAAGGGACCTAGCTAAAAAAACTATATCAAATGTAGATAAAATTGTTTTAGGGACAGGGGAAAAAAATAAACAAAATTATGTTGTTAACGCTCATAAAAATGTCCCGCCTTTTTTGTTAACTTTCAAAATTTTTAATAGAAATGTACATAATTACATGATTGATTCCAACACATCATCAAATGTAATGCCTTTATCTATGTGTCAAAAAATTAACACAAAAGTTCAACCTTCTGATCTCAAAATCATTCAGCTTGATCGGATGAACATTAAGGTAATCGATGAACTTAAAAATGGTATGGTTAGGTTATGTTCTAATCCTAAGGTTCACCAAATTATTGACATTATTGTTGTTGACATCCCTAAAGTATATGGTTTGGTTTTAACCAGGGACTGGTCTAAATAGTTGCATGGTTACTTTGCCACAGATTGGTCTCATATGTGGTTTCCGGAAAATGGACACCCCAATAAAATTAGGATAAATCATGAACAATATCTCAAGCACACCGTGACGGATATAAATGATGCAAAAGAACCATTTATTGCATATACTAATTCATTTGAAGTGAAGGGAATGAAAACCTTCTTTGGTAACTTCATGACCGAAATTTCCCCCTTCATTGATCATGGGAAACAATCAAAACTTATGACCTGTACTCAGTCATCAACTTCGGCAATTGTGTCAAACATTGTTGATGAAGCTCAAATCTGGTCATTGTACTTTGACAGATCCAAATCCAAAGAAGGAGATGGTGCAGGATGTGTACTCATCGATCCCACAAGTAGTAAGACTTTCATTGCCTATCAATTAGAGTTTGAGTGAACTAATAATACCGTTGAATACGAAGAAGTTCTACAAGGGCTTGATAAATCTTTGGATACAGGCATAAGAAATTTAATGGTTTTCGATGATTCAGAAATCGTGGTCAGGAAGGTAAGAAATTTCATACATTTCTTATCACCACATCTGAAAAGTTACGAAACTGAGGTATGGAGTTGGATGCAAAAATTTGCAGCTTTTAATATAAATTCCATTCCTAGGATAAATAATTCAAAGGCTAATTTATTGGCCAATGTCTCTTCTAAAATATTTCCCACAGAAGGTCTTTCCCCTAATGCATTTTTGATTGAATTGTTGTTCAGGTCGTCGATCCTAGATAATATTACCAATTGGAGAGTGTTCGACGACGGTCAACAAATCATCAACTTATTGCATATGGAGGACACCTTCCATGGTGCAGTCATCCACGAATGCACTCACGATGAAAACCTTCATAACTTCATGGTAATATCAGATTATAGATCTCCTTAATTGACGTCTAATTTGGTAAACTCTATCCCCGGATCTATTGTAAGACTAGAGAATTTTTAAGACTTGCATGATAAATTTAGAGGGTCAGTTAATTGTAAAATTGAACAGTTCTTCCTTGACTTATGAGATGGTAAATTTAGGGACTAAAGATAATCCTCAAAATATCAATTTGGGAATGGGATTCTCTGAGCAAGAAAGATCCTCCTTTATAAAATTATTTAAAGAATTCAAAGACATATTTTCCTGGACATATGATGAATTGGAAACATTCGATCCTAATATAATACAACATGTCATCCCCATGAAACCACAAACTCAACCTTTTCAACAAAAGTTAAGAAAGATACACCCCAAAATGGAATTCACTGTCAAGAAAGAACTGAATAAATGACTAAATGCAAAGATAATTTTCCCGGTGAGACACACACAATGGGTGTATAATCTAGTTCATGTAAGGAAGAAAAGTGGTGAAATTCAAATCTGTGTCGACTTTCATAACTTGAACTCAGCCTCTGATAAAGATAATTATTTTGTTCCTCCAATGGAACAAATTCTTCAACAAGTTTCTGGTTTCGAAAGAATATCTCTGTTAGATGGTTTTTCAGGATAAAACCAAGTCCTCATGTCTCCCTCAGATCAACTCAAAACCACTTTTCGTACCCCATGGGGCACTTATGCCTACAGGAAGATTCCTTTTGGGCTTATGAACGTCGAGACCACTTTCCAGAGAGAAATGGACATTGCTTTTCATGGTATCATAAATCAATCAGTAGTGGACTACCTTCATGACATTATTGTTTTCTCTAAAAACAAGAAAGATCACTTTTCTCACCTTAGGGATGTCCTAGAACGATGTCGCAAGTACGACATATCTCTCAACCCTTAGAAATCAGTCTTTGCAGTAGAACAAGGAAAAATACTTGGGTTCATAGTGTCCAATGATGGAATGATCATCAATCCTGAAAGAAGCCAAGCTATTGCCAAACTTCCCCCTCCCTCCTCTAAAAAATCCATGCAATCCATTTTAGGCCAGATTAATCTCGTCAGAATATTTGTCCCAACTTTCTCAGAAATGGTAAGACCCTTACAAAATTTAATTAAAAATAATATTAAGTATCATTGGGGACCCCAAGAAAGTCAATATTTTTATTCTATTAAAAAATAAATAATAGAAGCTCCTTCCTTGATAAGTTTTGATTTCTCTCGAGATTTCACTCTTTACACCTTCACCTCCAACTGATCTTATGTTGCTTTGTTAAAACAAAAAAATGTTGAAAGAAATGAAATACCCATTGCCTTCATGAACTCAGATTTCAAAGGGGATGAACTAAATTACCCAACTATATGTCAATAGGCATATGTTGTTTTTAAATAAGTGAAACACTTCTGGTCATATATGTTGAAATCCAGAACTAAAGTCATCGTTCCTTACCCTACTGTGAGAAACTTGTTAGTACAAAATGAACTGGCTGAAAAATGGGAAAATTGGATGATGTCGTTACAAGAGTATGACCTCGTAATAACTCCTACACAAATTGTTAGAGGTCAAGGCCTATGTAAAGTAGTGGCTGATTCAGTTGAAGAATAGGAAAATCAAATTAACTTCTCGACTATAAATCAACACAGCAGGAAACAAATCAACTATACACAAGTTGTTGTTAATTCTTGGTATGATGATATTAAATTTTATTTGACACATGGATCTTCTCCTTTCTATCTTGATCCTAGAAATAGAAGATCACTCAGGTTAAAATCTACATCTTTTTAGTTCATAAATGATGTATTGTTTTGAAATAATTTCGACGGTGCTCTTATGAGTTGTTTGGAAAAAGATGAAGAAGATAAAGTGTTATCTGAACTTCATGTAGGTGAAGCTAGTGGACACTTCGGTGGAGACACCACTGCTCACAAAGTGTTAAGAGTCAGGTACTATTGGCCCACGTTGTTTAAATATCCCCAGACTCTGTGCCGTAAATGTATAATCTACCAAAAGGTTGTTGGACAGGTGAAAAAGACAACATTCCCTTTGCAACCCGTTACTATAGATTCACCTTTTCAGTAGTGGGGTATGGACATCATAGGACCAGTTAATCCTTCTTCTTCATAGCAACACAAGTATATTATTACAACAACGGATTATTTTACCACATGGTCCAAAGCTGCACCTTTGAAAGTATTAAACACGAATCAGGTAGTATCTTTCCTTAATTTGAATATCATTACTAGATTTGGCATTCTCGAATGTTTAGTCTTTGATAACGCATCTTATTTCTCATCCCTGGATATGAATGTGTTCTCTTTAGAGAAAGGGATTAAATTAAAATATTCTTCCAGTTGCTACCCCGAAGTAAATGGTCTAGTAGAATCAACAAACAAAAATTTAATCAATATTATCAAGAGGACAGTTTCTGAAAACCACAAGAATTGGCACAACACACTATTTAATTCGCTCTGGGCTGATAGAGTGACACCCAAACCCTCTATTTATAATTATCCTTTCCTTCTTGTTTACAGGAGAGAACCAATCCTACCTCCTCATGTTTTACTCCCATCTCCACAATTATCACAGAAAGTTCAAAAAGAAGTCTGCCTTCCTCTGGAAAGTCAAATCAATGCCTTATTAAAACTGGAGGAACTAAGAGTGCAAGCAAAGAAGAAGTTGGATCAGCATCAATAGATTGTGAAAAACTAGTTTGATTCAAAATCTTCTTCAGATAGGAACTTTGAGGTAGGAGATCTGGTTCTCAAATGGGATAAACCAGACGAGGGAAAAGGGGAACACACCAAGTTCCAGAATATGTGGTTGGCACCGTTTGTAATCTCTGAAAAACTAGGTCCCAACTCTTTCCGTCTACACAATTTGGAGGGACATCCAGAGACTTTTATGGTGAATGACCAAGCTCTCAAAAGGTATTTTTCCTGATGATTCCAAATCCACCTCTGTACATATTTTTCTTTTTTTAATTTTCTTTTTTCTTTTTGATTTTGGTTCTTTTGATTTTTCTTGTTTTCACTGTTTTCTGAATAAATTTATGTTTGTGTCACCATTTAGTTCATGAAACGAAACCAGAATGTCTCATCATAAATCAACATTCAAGGTCATTTCAAAGTATCAGTGCTATAAATTTTTGAAACTCAGACTAGCAAAAGAAACCTCTTGTTCAGAATAGTCTTCCTGGTTTCACTTTATAATCATGAGATGATACGATCATCATTAAAGATCTTTACGTGGTCCCTGTTTTTAAAGAAAACAACTCAAGTATTTCTTCCTATCCTTGAAAATTTATTCTTATAAGCAAACTAAATTCAGATCATGATGAAGGTCGTCAAGTGAAAAATTAAGTTGGAAAATATCAAGTGTTTCAGAATCTGGAATTTTCAGCATCACCCCTCTCTCGTAAAGATCATAAAATTTATGTCAAATTGTAAATAAATTCTAGAGAGATGTGGTAAGTGTATGTAAACCCGTTGAGATACTGAACAAGTCTACAAGCAGTGGGTAAATGCATGCATGATGCCAAGAAAATTTTGTTGGGGTACTGAACAGGTCTGCTGGCAGCGAAGCAATGTCGGGTTCAAGAAAATTATTAGGTATAAATTTTGATATTAATCGTAAAATGTCCTTCATATTGAATTTATAATTCTTGGATAGGGTAGAGGTGTCAGAGTGGGTTAATTGACATCCCTTTTGAGGCTATGGATTCCTTCTGGTAACAGTGGCCCTGTCAACAGTATCAGAGTCATTTTCCTAAATATCATGTCTCTTGTAATTAAAACTTGTCACCAGATTGCATATGGACATAAAGACATCTAACACTAGACTGCGTGATGTTTTTGAGTTTGATTGGGATGCTTGAATTTCTATCGATTGTTCTTTAATTTTCAACCATTCTGATCTGTCCTAACATGAATTATCTGGTGATGCAGAGATAATTGCTTCGCCCAGTAAGTCTCCACCGTTGCCAGCCCTACACAATTTCGTGATTTGAACAATAAACGACACTTTATGTAGATACATTCACCTCATCTTGTAAATATTATCATTTTAAGATGAATATTAGATTATAAAAGATGTTCATTAATTCTTTAAAGTTTGTGTTTTCATTTTGTTTTCATGTTTGATTCGTGACTAAAAGCATGAATCAAACATGAAACTTAGCTTCATATTATGTTTTCTATACATGCCATTCTTTTGAAAGATCATCATGCTTATACCCAATCTAAATCTAACACTTGTGTGACTTATCTTTGGAATGTTTTGGGTATTGATATAAATTTTATATGCTTAGTTGGTTTTACATTTGAATTATGAGATTTTCGTTTTGATATATTCAAATATGTTGCAAAAACTATGGTCGTGCTAGTCATGGAAACTAATGTGCAATTATTGTACCCTGTACTAAATCCATCTTGTTGGCACAGTGAATGAATAGGACTTTCATTACAGGTTATAGGTTTCCTTGCTATGTATGCAAGGTTTTCATTACCAGGTATGGTCGAGCATCAAGACAGAACCCTCAATGTTCATACTATGATTTCACAAAGGCTTCATTTTGTTTGTTTCCATTTTATCCA
Organism: Picea engelmannii; assembly: GCA_009831015.1. Taxonomy (NCBI): domain Eukaryota; kingdom Viridiplantae; phylum Streptophyta; class Pinopsida; order Pinales; family Pinaceae; genus Picea; species Picea engelmannii. Next base: position 93,130 of record ML779884.1, on the reverse strand, counting down.
TTCGGATTGGTTTCTTTTACTCCTACCATCCAAACCCAAAACTGTTTCGAGTCACCCCTGTTCCAATCCAGTCATATTTGTAATGGCCCATGTTGTTCGATTGGAGCCGAATTGTTTCCAAGAACTGCTCTGTCACGATGATGCAATCGAAGATTTAAGAGGTCAAGGCTGGGATGCCTTCATCAAAAGGTTCAAAGGTTATAACCTTCATGTGGCTAAAGAATTTGCATAGAATTTCGATGGGTGTAGGGAGAAAATTGGAGATATCCACTTAGAGGTCACTGAGGAGTTTTTGAGTGAATCCACAGGGCTTCCATCCACCGGCGAGAAGTGGTTCAAAAACTCAAAGGTACAAGAAGTGCCATGGAGCCTCTTCATGACCTACAGAAAAATCAATTGTTGTGAAAAAGGTATCCCTATTTATTTAGTTAAAGCTAGATGGCATGGTCTGTTGTTGATCCTCAAACAGTTTGTGACCTATGAGGGTCGTTATGGTATATTTTTTTCTCTATCATATAAGAATGGTTATGCATTTCATAGGTTTTCAATTAAATGTTCCCTTCTATCTGTTGAGAAGCTTGTACAAAATGTCTAAAAGGTATAAGAGACAGAGCCTCGACTCTAGTCTCTTTCACCATGCCTTAATTAAAATGTTGTTGATTCACCCTTTGACAACCATAGGTGATTGTTGGGATGTAATTTTAACAATAAATGGATTTGCTACAACCATTCTTGTAGAAAACCCTACTTCGGGTGAACCACTTATAAGAAAATAGTTTGACATTCCAAATAATGAGCTAGACTCTCTAAAGAGAAACCCTCAAGAATAGGCAATGCCCAATCAGTCTTCACATGAACTACAGGCTGTTGGTTCTGAGTTGAGTGAAACCCCTATGCATGAATTAGATTTTGACCATAATGCCACTATAAAACCTGATATCAAAAAATCTTGCAATCGAACAAAACTGATGTAAAACCCCTACCCCAGCAGGGTTCTGTGACCTCTCGGTCTCTGGATCATTTTTCTTCTGAGATGAAATAGCTCTTCGAGATCTTGTTGGAACCATTTGAACAAATCCACAGGTCCCTTTAATTCCCTGGCACAGGCTTTGAGAAAACCTATGCACGCGTTCAACTTTAGTTGCTCTCCTCTATTTCTAACCAACACCTCTTTCGCGTTTTGGGACTCCTACATGCGATCTCTCCTAGGCTCCTTGTCCCTCCAACTCCCGGTCACCGAAACACCGAAATCCACCCGTGACTATGGTTCACTTCTTGGGATTTCAGAATTCGCGATTTCATGATTCCAGCTGCAGACGGTTCTTGGTCCTTCGAACTCTCAGACCCCAGAATGCTGAAATCTACCCGTGACCATGTCTTCTTTTTGTGATTTTGGAATTCGCGATTTCACGATTCTATGAGTCGGGACTCCCTGTCTCACGACTCCTTCGCTCTTGAAATTCTGGTTGTCGAAATGCTGAAAAGGGTTTAACGGCTTGGCTCATGCTATTATGGCATCGTCTTCTTTTGGGATTTCGTGACTTCGTGAGTCGAGACTCCACGTCTCCCGACTCCTGGTCTCTTGAACACTTGGATCCCGAAATGCCGAAATGACAGTCCACAACAAAGCGCTATCGAATTTTGTGATTCGGGAAACCGCGATGCGAGTGTTCCCCCAGTTCTCAGTCTTTCCAATCCCTGGTGTCCGAAATGTCGAAATCTCTCCCCCTGAGAGATCAACGACTCATTCCTCCTAGAACCAAAATCTTTCAAGCCTTTTCCCGAAACCTTGACCTCTTTCCACATGTCCTCCTGTGGATGGTTATGATGCTTTTGTGAGGGTTAAACCTCATCCTCCTCTTTCCGGATCCGATGGCTATCGTTCCTTTATGTGAGATTTGACGGTCACGATATGATCTTATGTGCACCTCCTATCTGTGCTCCTCCTATGCACGTACCTACGATCTAGTGGCTCTCGGGGCACTACGCTCTAGATCCAATGACTGGCGTGATTTAGCACACCGGGAGTTCACGATATAGCGACTCCAAAATCCCTTGCCACTCCAAACCTCGAACTCTGAAATGCTGAAATGATTTGAAAACTATAGGCCTCCCTCAATCCAACGGCCCTGGCCTTTTTGGAGTTTCATGAAATGGAATTTCACGATGCAATGACTCCCAAACTCACTTGTCATTCCAGACCTCAAACTCCAAAATGTCGAAATGTCGAACTCCTGAGCTTTGTCGACTGTGAAACCTCAAAGAGTTTCTTGACCTTTTGCTCCTTTCTTCTGTTGCTCTATGCCCAAAGGCATTGTTCCTCTTGAGCTTCAAGACTTAGAATAAGTCCACCCTTGCACATTCCTTGTGCTACTGAGTATTTCGCTAAACTCGGATCCGAAGTATTTCTTGTAAAGAAATGCTTCACACCCTCTTGGCATTCTTCGGATCGATGCATAGCTTGTAGAGCCTTTCTCCATAGAGTGTTTAACAACTCTGTTAGTGTATTCTATTTGAAACTTCTCTTTTCTCAGAACCCTAAATAGAGTTCTCCAGTGCACTCTATGCACTCACTCAATTATCTCCTAGCAGAGCTTTACAGAACCTTCAGTAGTTTTGTTATCTTTGTGCCTTCCTCTGCATAGTCTCACCTGCAAGGTATTCAACAACCTTGAGGTTTCTCCCTGGGTCTAATACTTCCTCTGGTGTGCCCTCCTAGCACAACTCTGTCCAAATTCCATAGAATTCAAAAGTGCATTCTATGCACTCGTTCAATGCATCATGTGCATTTTCTCAATGCCCTCCTAGCATAGCCTTTACAAAATTCTCAACAATTCTGCTTCTCCTCTCTGTGCTCTTATCTGCACTGTTTCTCCTTCAAGGTGTTAAACAACCTTGAGGCTTCCTCCTTGAGTCAATGACTTCAGCTGGTGTGCTCTCCTGGCAAACGTCTTTGTCTGAAATTCCACAGAATTCATAAGTGCACTCCTTGCACTAGCTTGCAGAACCTGCAATATTCTGTCATGCAACCTCTTGCATGAAGCCTCAAAGAACCCAATCCTAAAATCAAAGAACTCATAGATAGGAAAACCTATATATCTCCTACATATGGAACTTAACATACATCTACAACATATCATCAACACATAAAGACATTCATTCATGAACTCACAAACACATGAACAACAACATGCAGGAAAAACTGCTTTGTTTGTATTAATATGAAATGCCTCTTTACAATGTGTTCAAGCTCAGACTGCAACAGAGTCTCACCTCTCCTCTCTTCTCTCCATTCTCTCTTCTCTTCTCTACCTTCTTACTCTACTCTCCCTACTCAAAAAAACTAGATACAAATAAGATCTTTTTCTTTTACAAAGAGGAGCTCCTTGAGCTCTTCCCTCCATCCTCACCAATTCTCATTAATTTACATTCAATTTCATTGAATGGTTGTCTAGTCCTAATCAGATCTAGATATCATCCTTACAAATATTTAAGGAAACCTTTATCTAAAGCCTGCATACATGCATGGCTTTTGTCTCTACCAACCTTACAATCATTAAATACAATTTCAAATTTTGAAAAATGAGAGGGTTGTGCCTCTCTCCTTCCATTGAATTCATGTTGGGTGTGTTGGCGCTTGATGGCGTGGAGTGATGCTCCTGCATCATACTCCTCAGCTGCAAAAATCATGAGCTCCTACTCATGATCTTCCCAACACCAGTGTTGAAATCCATCTGTATCCCAAATAGTTCTTTGGATTTGTCCATCTGCTCCATTGTTTCACTGTTGCTGTTGCAGTTGTTGCCCTACTGCTATGGCGGATTCTCCTCTGCTCAACTTCTCTTTGTTGATCACTTCTGCTGATCTGATCATCAGCCTTCTGATCTTCTTAATCATCTCGTCCAGCTACTCCAGTGGTTGTCTCTTTGTATGAAGTCTTCTCTGTTGCACTTCTATCTTCTCAATGGGAAAATTTGCTCGATCCCCCATGCCATCTTCTTCCTCTGTGGCCTCAACTTGCCACCCTACTGCAAAATTCACTTATGCAGTCTTATCTTCTTGACTGACCTGTTGTTCAGTCACCTTCTCTGACAGATTAGCTTCTGCCATTTCCCCTGGTCCTGCTTGAATTCCAGCTTCCTCCAACTACTCCTCAGACTGGAATTTTCTTTCATCTTCTGTTGCATGCCTTGGCATTATAGTCATCATCATCTGTTCAGCTCCCTAGATGAAAATTCTGAGCGATTTCTCAGAATTCTCCCTTACTAACATCTTCATGACTGTCTTCTCTTAGCAATCATCTACTGGTTCTAGATTGTTCAACCAATCCTCCAACATTTCTAGCTCCTTCTCCCATGGAGTGATCATCTCAACTGTGTGCTCCTCTTCTTTTCCTTGGGCAGCTTCTGATATCTACTCCATCTCTTTGACAGTCACAGATGGCTTTCCTTCTGCTATTGTTGCACCCACAACATCTTCCTTGGACTCGTCTTGGCTGCTTGGTAGGAATACCTTTATCCCTCCAATCATCAGAATGCTCTTTGGATCTTCCTTTTGGATGGTACATTTTTTTAACTTGTCATCATCTTCATTCACATAGTCTGCAAAACCACATGAATCTTCACTTCTTAGTACTCCTTGATAACTTGAACTCACTCTCGAGTCCCTGAAACTTTCAGACAGTCTCACTTCCTTTCCCCTGCCCACCTGGCAATTTGGGAATTTTTTGTTTCCCACCTGTTAGTCTATGGGATCAGCTGATCCCATCTCAATGCCCTCCTAGAAATTTGAACTTTCAGCACCTCCCTCCTGGCAGTATACAAGACCTTCACTTGATCTCTTTCTATTTCCCACCTGGCAATTTGAAAGTCCACTTCTGCCCACCCGACAGTCTATGAGATCTTCTAGTGATCTCTCTTCCTCATAATCACTAAGATTTCTCCCATCTTCTAGTTCACAGGCATGAACCATCGCCCCTGTGGCCCTGAGGATTTTCACATACCTCAACCACCTCCTCAATAGTCTTCGTTTTCCTCTGGCCAACAATTTCTTGACTGGCCACTTTTCTTTCCTCCTTAGAGGCCATTCATACACCCAATGTTTCTTTGCATCCTGTTGCACCCGCAGTGCAAGCTCTTCCATCCTCACCCTTATCTCAGTGAGCTCTTCATCCATCTCATCTTTTATCTGCTGCTGGTGGTTCTTCTTTCCACCACGTCCATGGTCTTCAGTAGCCATCTTCCTATTCCTATCTGCCATCCTCGAAAACTTGTTGTTGTCACTCTGCAACCCTGAGTTCTTCTAGCATCTCCTACAGTCCTCCTGACTATCTATTGATTGTTGCGCACCTTTCAACAATCATCATAGAGCTTCAACACTCTATATTCCTTCTTCACCTATTTTCTCCTTTGCCTAAAGTCTACAAACGGAAAATAAATCTGTAATACCACCTTGATGTGTATCAGACTACTCATTTTCCTCTAGCTCCCTTTGCCTGAAATATACAGACCAAATCAGGCTCTGATACCACCTTGATGTAAACCCACTACCCCAGTAGGGTTTTGCGACCTCTCGGTCTCTGCAGCATTCTTCTTCTGATTTGAAATAGCTCTTTGGGCTCTTGTTGGAACCCTTTGAACAAATCCACAGGTCCCTTTAATTCCCTAGCACAGGCTTTGAGAAAACCTATGCATGCCCTCAACTTTCAACACTCTCCTCTGTTCTGAACCAACACCTCTTTTGTATTTCATGGTTTTAGGACTCCTGCATGCGAGCTCTCCCAGGCTCCTTGTCCCTCCAACTCCCAGTCACCGAAATGCTGAAATCCACCCGTGACTATGGTCCGCTTCTCAGGATTTCAGAATTCGTGATTTCGGGATTCCGGCTACAGATGGTTCTTGGTCCTTCGAACTCCTGGACCCCAAAATGTCGAAATATACTCGTGACCATGTCTTCTTTTCAAGATTTTGGAATTCACAATTTCATGATTCTGTGAGTCGGGACTCCCTGTCTCACGACTCCATCGCTCTTGAACTTTTGGTTGCCGAAATACCAAAAAGGGCTTAACGGCTCAGCTCGTACTATTATGGCGTCATATTCTTTCATGATTTCATGACTTCATGAGTTGGGACTCCATGTCTCCCTACTCCTATTCTCTTGAACACCCGGATCCTGAAATGCCGAAATGACAGTCCACAACAAAGCTCTACCGGATTTCTCTTGAACACCCGGATCCTGAAATGCCGAAATGACAGTCCACAACAAAGCGCTACCGGATTTCGCGATTCAGGAAATCGTGATGCGAGTGTTCGCACGGTTCTGAGTCTTTCCAATCCCCGGTGTCTGAAATGTTGAAATCTCTCCCCCTGAGAGATCAATGACCCAGTCCTCCTAGAACCAAAATATTTCGGGCCTTTTCCCGAAACCTTGACCGCTTTCCACATGTCCTCCTGTGGACAGTCACGATGCTTCTGCAAGGGTTAAACCTCGTCCTCCTCTTTTCGGATCCAATGGATATCGGTCCTTTATGCGATATTTTACAGTCACGATCTGATATTATGTTCACCTCATATGTGCACTCCTCCTATGCACGTATTCTTGATCCAGTGTCTCTAGGGCCACTACGCTCTAGATCCAATGGCTAACACGATTTTGCGCACCGGGATTTCATGATGCAGCGACCACAAAATCCCTTGCTGCTCCAAACCCCAAACTTTGAAATGCCAAAATGATCTTACGGCTATAGGCCTCCCTCAATCCAATGGCCCTGCCCTTTTCAGAGTTTCGTGAACTGGAAGTTCACGATGTAGTGACTCCAAAAATCACTTGTTGTTCTAGACCCCAAACTTCGAAATGCCGAAATGCCGAACTCCTGAGCTTTGTCGGCTGTGAAATCTCAAAGAGTTTCTTGACCTTCTTCTCCTTTCTTTTGTTTCTTTGTGTGCAAAGCCACTATTCCTCCTGAGCTTCAGGACTTAGAATAAGTCCACCCTCGCACACTCCTTGTGCTACTGAGTATTTCGCTAAACTCGGATCCGAAGTATTTCTTGTAAAGAAATGCTTCATGCTCTCCTGGCGTCCTTTGGCTCGATGCACAGCTTGTAGAGCCTTTCTCCACAAAGTGTTCAATAACTCTACCAGTGTCTTCTCTTCGACACTTCTCTTTTCTCATAACCCAAAATAGATTTCTTCGGTGCACTCTATGCACTCGCTCAATTCCCTCTAGGCATAGCTTTACAAAACCTTCAGTAGTTTTGTTATCTCTGTGCCTTCCTCTGCACAGTATCACCTCCAAGGTATTCAACAACCTTGAGGTTTCTCCCTGGGTCTAATACTTCCTCTAGTGCACCCTCCTGGCACAACTCTGTCCAAATTCCGCAGAATTCAGAAGTGCATTCTATGCACTAGCTCAATGCATCTTGTGCATTTTCTTAATGCCCTCCTAGCAGATCCTTTATAGAATTCTTAGCAATTTTTATTCTCCTCTTTGTTCTCTTCCTTGCACTGTTTCTCCTTCAAGGTGTTCAGAAACCTTGAGGCTTCCTCCTTGAGTCAATGACTTCAGCTGGTGCACCCTCCTAGAAAACGTCTTTGTCTGAAATTCCGTAGAATTCAGAAGTGCACTCCTTGCACTGGCTTGCAGAACCCACGGTATTTTGTCATGCAACCTCTTGCATGAAGCCTCAAAGAACCCAATCTTTAAATCAAAGAACTCACATATAGGAAAACCTATCTATCTCCTACAAATGGAACTTAACATACATCTACAGCATATCATCAACACATAAATACATTCATTCATGAACTCACAAACACATGAACAACAACATGCAGGAAAAACTACTTTGTTTGTATTAATATGGAATGCCTCTTTACAATGTGTTCGAGATCAGACTGCAACAGAGTCTTGGATCTCCTCTATTCTCCCTATTCTCTCTTCTCTTCTCTGCCTTCTTACTCTACTCTCCCTACTAAAAAAAACTAGATACAAAGAAGATATTTTTTTTTACAAAGAGGGGCTCCTCGAGCTCTTCCCTCCATCCTCACCAACTCCCATTAATTTACATTCAATTTTATTGAATGGTTGTCTAGTCCAAATCGGATCTAGATATCAACCTTACAACTATTTAAGGCAACCTTTATCTAAAGCCTGCATGCATGCATGGCTTTTGGCTCTACCAGTCTTACAATCATTAAATACAATTTCAAATTTTGAAAAATGAGAGGGATACACCTCTCTCCTTCCATTGAATGTATGTTGGGTGTGTTGGTGCTTGATGACATGGAGTGATGCTCCTGCATAAAAAACAAAAACACATGGCTCTAGGGTTTCAGAAAAAAATAGTTTTTCGCCTTATTTCGAGAAATTTAAGTAATCGAACTAAACCTCATTTGAACTCGATCGAGGTCATTGAGGTCTTAGATCCTGAAATTGAAGATTTCCTGGTTGAAGAAGATCTGGATTGTCAAAGATCTAATCCTACTGAAATGTATGACTTTGTTAATAATCTCCCACTGTGTCTCAAGGGTAAACATGGGTTCACTGGTATTAGGTTTGGTCAAGGTCATGTAACAGGTAATGTCAATATAGCCAGGCTTGACTGTACACTTCGCCAACATATCATTCCTCCTATACAATGCAAGTTTTGCCTACATTGGATTGAACGATACTACACTAATATTCCCATCCTCCAAGCTCGTATTAAAACACTCACAGCTCAGAGTAAATTACTGAGAAAAAAAAATCTTGATCTCAGAGAAAACACAAAGAGACAATCTAAACGCCTTAAGAAGATATGTAACATTGTGATAAAAAATGCAGACAGTGTTAATGCCATAATAAATTCCGAGCTATTCTGATCCATGTTTAGTCGTTGGTTGAAATGGTAAAACAATTTTTCCCTCTTATTACATTCATGTTATCTTTTTGAATCAAATCAGTTTAAAATTAGATTTTGTTTGCTAAAGATAAGACTGTCTACAGAATCTTTCAATTATGTAGCCAAGTCATTTTTAAATAAAAAATTAGTAATTAGTTGTCAATAACTTATCTAACTTGTTCCTGTTTCATTTTCAAGAGATGGTAGATATTTGTTACAACTGAAATTTCATCCGCACAGGGCGACAAGAACTCAGCATCGTCAAACAGTAATGAAGTCATTCATGGCCCTGAATTTATCTCACAGCATTCCAAAAACGTCAAAAACTATACAAAGTAGTGAAAAATTGAAGAGCGCTTTACAGAAGTTGGGTGCATGTGCATGTGCGTGGAACAGAAACGTAGAATGCGCGCATATGCCCACGGTGCGTGGCTATTAGCACAAAAATTTGTGCACCTGCTAAACGGTGCATTTATGAATGTGGTCGGCCTCCCAACCACTTCTGGTTCAGCTCCCAAGCTGATTTGACTTCCAAATCCAGGCTGGATCCGAATGGTGGGCTAGTCAAAGACCTAATAATGCCCTAAATAGCCTCTCTTCACACTACAAAGGAGTTACACAATAACCCAATGCAATGCTATAAAAATCCATGAACACACCTCATTTTCTGAAGGAATTTCATGTAATGTTATGCTGCCTATATTGTTTTAAGGACTCACTCCTTGACAAGAGCACATTGGCACCATTTCATTGAGCAATCCACCTCTCCATTGAGTGGGTTTGCAAAGGAGTTCTTTCATCATCATTTTCATTTTTCTTGTTGTAAGGAGAGCAAGCTTGTGAGGGTCCAAGAGCCTTCCCTTGGAGGAAGAAGGGACTCATAGTCCCCTTTCTTCTTGGTGCTTTGATTTCATCAATAGATCAGCCTAAAAACATTGGTGATATTGGTATTTTTGTTTTGTTATCTCTATGTCCCTATACTTATGATTTTAGTTTTTATTAGTTTAATTCTTGCTTATAGTTTTGTTTTTCTTTCTCTAACTCTTTCCTCTATAGCTGTCCTGCCCAGAAAGACACAACTGGGCATGCAAGCACCTCTTATTTGTTCACCAAGGTGACAAAAAGGGTGAAAATAGATTGGCGACCATACTGGGGAGTAAGGTATCAATTCCTACCTCATTTGGGTTTATTTTTCTCTTCTTTTAGTTTGATTAACTTGCAGGTGAATAAACCGGCCTAGGTCGACCTGTCAACCATCCAATTCAAGGGAGAATTGAGAGAAATCCATCCAGATTTTCTTTCTCGGCCATTTGTCACAGGTGCATGGGTATTTTACCCCACAGATGTGCATCGTGCATGCATGCGCTTAAATCACAACCATTCTCTGCGTGCATGTTCTTTCAGACCTATCTCTGTTCGCGCGCCTGTGCTCTATGCACCTCTGTCTGCACTAGGGGCCGCGCATTTAAGAAAAAATTCACATTGTAAGTTGTTGGGATGTGGGGGAAGGCCATTTGACTTCTTAAAAATGATGTTAAGCATGCCCTAAATACTACACCACACTTAGTCCCCTCATCATATAAAGGGGTTAGTCAAACACACATAGGCACTTAGGAGGATAAAAATCAATTTCCCTTCTTTGCTTTTTGCCACATGGATGGATTTTTTTGACTTATGATATAAGGTGGTAACCATTTTTAATCACATCTAACTTACATTGGGAGTATAAGCTGAATTACAATCGCTTAGTATGCTCTTCTCTCGCGCCTTCAAACGACCTTGAGAATAAGAAAAATATTGTGAAACAAATTCATCTCCCTTAACAAAGTTTAAAACCTTTAGGAGAGGACAAAGGCCCTTTTTGGGACCCATATTAGTTTTCTTTTTTCAAACACATCATAATATTGTAATAGGCCCATACATGCCCACATGTCACAAAGATAGGATAGTGTTTGAAATTTTACTTTCTTAGATCAAAACACTAGGGAAGTTTAAAGGTTTGTAACGGGCCCATACATGCCCACATGTTCAATCTAGGATAGTTTCAAGCTTTCTTAGATTACATCACCATAGGGAGTTAAAGGATAGTAACGGATCCACATGTCCACATGCTATCTTTATAGGGATTTTGAATTATGCAAGGTTGTACCAAAGACACTTAGTTAATTAGGTAATCAAACTCTTGTAAGGACCAAGTGAAGTCCACATGCAAGAAGGTGACATCTAATTCACTAAAAGTTGGCACACTTTCACTCACACATAAAAGTCACTTGTCACTCACATAGCTTCTTCTTGAAACGTGGAGGTCAAAGTAAGTTTCCTCCAAAGGGATTCCAAAAATACCCCATCTTTTCTTGATGAGACTATCCACTCCCATTGTTAACTCAACAAGGTTGGTTTGCACCCCGAGCCTCCCAAAACAACTACATCTAAAATCTTTCTAAAAACTCACTATGTTTTCCTCCACAGGAGGTGCCAAAAGAAATTTTTTAGTCTAGGTAGGATTTCTGGGATAGGCATCCAAATAACTCCCCTTTATCTGGTTCTCACATTGTCAAAACATAGAGGTTGTCAAATAGGGAACTAAAAATCCTCCAAGTCAACTGTTCCAATCACCATAAGGCAGGAAGATACCCGTGAAGGGTCGAAGGCCGAGGTTCGGTTGTTCTGTGCGTCCCCCCTTGAGGCACCCACCTCTTGGACGGGATCCATCCCGTGACCCATTTCTTAGGCCGAAAATCTAAATGTCGCACTTTGACCGAGGTAGCTAGTGACCAACTTTAGGACATCTACCCAGGTGGCAATTGTGGGCTGCAATTGCACCTTGATTGGATTTTGTGTGGCTATTGGGAAATATCGCCAGCTCTTTCGGGATATGCCCCCTCTACTCCTCATTATAACCAATTGTTTCATCCTTCACTAGTTTCTCTTCCAGTGACTTCAGACCCCACTATTGAGTACTATTGGAAGGTCCAGTGCTATTTGAGAGGAAAGACATTACGTCTTCTAGGACACAAGCATTTGCTTTATTTTTTATTCACCACGCTGACAAAACCCACTTACCCACATATATGATTCTTTATCATTTTGTGTATGATGCACATGTGATTACAGTTTGATTTGGATATATATATTGTGTGAACATTCCAACACAAAGGCTCTGGTTTCTATATTTTATTTCACCACTTTTTTCACACATTCACATAGTTAGTCTGACATCATAGGGGAACCACAGAACCCCCATCGTTCACGACGCTTGCTCAATCTCCCTCCTATATTAGGGGGAGTATCTGGTCGTGCCCACTCATCGGCACCTCCTTCACACACTCCTGTGAGTGCTACTATCTTAGGATCAACTTTTCTTGGTTCTACATTACTTGGGTCAACTTCCTAAGGTCACCCGTTCACTCTCTCTCCTTTACACGAAAGCAGGGTACCCACTTCCTCTCAAGGAGGGAGCACCCACCCACCTAGTCCCCATAAAGGGTCAGGTTCACAACACACTATGGTCGGAGCTAACCCTCCAACCCCACTATAGATGCCATATTTGGCCTCTCTCAACATACCGGATCTCACTAAACTCACCAATGATCCTATATTGCACGACGCCACATGGTCGGCAAGGCCAACAAAACTCCCTTCATACATACCAAAGTTTGAAGGAAAGGCAGGGGATGACCCCGCCAACCATGTCATGACCTTTCATCTATGGTGCTCTTCCAATAGCATTATGCATGATTCCATCAGACTGCGATTATTTCAACACACACTCACCGGCCCATCGGCCAAATGGTATGTCGAAGAAAAATCTGGGTCCCATACGACTTTTGAGTCATTGGCCAAAGAATTCTTGATCTTTTTCCAACTACCCATCCGCCACGACAATGGTCTAGAACTACTTTCTAACTTCAAAAAAACCTCAGCCACACACATCGCTGACCACATTCATGAGTGGCGTAGGCGACGTAGTTTGTGTAAAGAAGAAACCACCAAGCAACAATGTCTCGACTAGCTTCTTAGATAACTTGTCTCTCTCATTGGTAAGGATGTCGCTTCCACCTTCCCTCAATCTGAAGAAGAAGCCATCAATAAGGCCCAACAGTATGACCTCATTTATGCACAGTCAGGGTACTTATATATAGTACTTCCCGATCTTCCAAAACCTATGCCATTTGGCCAAGACAAACCTGGGATGTCTCACTCAATAGACAAACTAATAGGTGCCACCACACACCATGGTCCACAACCCCAACCACCACCGATGTATGGAACACCTCAATACCCGCCAACATATGGGGGCACTCCTTATTACCCCCCACCCCATTATCAACAGCCCTACCCTGTTGCTATACCTCCACCCATCAGTGGACCACCACCGACACCTCCCATACATCCACGTATTCCCACAAACAGTGGTACTCCCTCAACATCATCTTATAGTACTAGTGAAAGAACTACGCCTTCATATGTACCTTATGGATCGGTACAACCACAAAATCCATACTTCCCGTTTCCTAGTCCTCCACAACCCATGGCTCCCCCACATCCACATGCGGGGGTAAATTTTGTTCAACCTTCTGTTGCTCAACAATACCAAAATTTTGAACAGTTGAATATAGGCAACCCAACCCATCCATCTAACAACGCCAAGAAGAAACCATGGAACAGGAATAACAACAACCCCGGTCAAGGAGGGAATCAACCCCCACAGCACCAACCACCTGGGGGTAACCAGAACCAAGGGAACCAAAACCCCCAAGGGGGCAGTAACAAACGCCAAGGGCGAAATAATGTTAAAACTATATTCCCTTGTGCTCTTTGCGGTGAGTTCGGTCATTACACTCACCATTGCCCCTAGATCATTGATTTCAAATGGTTGAAAGACTCGGGTAGTCTTCCCCATTCTCCTGCACAAACTGCCCCTCAACAGGCACCACAACAATATGTGCAACAACCCCCTCCCGCCGTGTTGCAAAATCCTATTCCACATCAAGGTGTGATCAACACCCAGCAGGACACACAACATCCCCCACCTCAGATGGGACAATACCACAACCCCAACAATCCAGCAGAGCATACAATTCTCCTCACCAATGAGGAGGAAATCCTTCTGCAAACCCGCAATCGTCAGTATCATACACCCGTTGAGTCTACTCCCATCTCTCTAAAGACAACGCCTACACCAACGGGACCCCCATTTTTGATCCCTCGCCCCTCCGCTGAACCACCAGTATGCATCCCTCGCATCCCCTTGCGCAGGAATGTCCACAACCCACAGGCTAGGGCAGCTCATAACTATAGCTTGGTAGATGACTTAGTGCAATCCTCGGCTTCCATGTCAGTCTTGGAAGTCCTCCAGACTTGTCCTACGTAGTGGAAATATCTACTTTCTGCCATGGGGGCAGTCGACCCTACAGATACTCGACGCATCACATTTGATCTTGACAGTGGAGAACCTCGTCTTCCCGCCTTGATCGCCTTTCAAATACCAGTAAAAATATGGAACATCACAGTTCATCGATGTATCATCGATGAAGGTGCATCTACATGCATTATGTCCAAAACAGTATGGCAGAAACTTGGTTCCCCGGAACTCATACCCTCTGCCATCACATTACGAGCTTATGATGGACGCCCATCCTCTCTTGAAGGGATCTTCCAAAATGTCCCTGTTGAACTCGGGGGCAAGACTATTCTCATTGATATCGAAGTTATCGACGCCCCGCTCGATTATAATATCCTGTTCAGGCATAGTTACATGTACGCTATGAAGGCAGTGTCCTCTTCCGTCTTTTGGCAAATGATGTTCCCCCACAATGGGAAGATCGTGACCATCGACCAAGTCTCACATTATGAGCCTAACCCATCTGCCAACCTTGATAACATTCTTCCTCTCATCCACACCAACCAAGATGCCTACCCACTCGTGGAGATGGATCCTGGGATTTTCAAAGATCCATCCTTATTAGGGACATACCACAGAGCACCACCACTCCTTCATCCTACTAATCAGGTATGCGTCGTATCATCTAACGAAACTCACACGGAGGATGCTCTTCCTCCTCAGGAGGCTTCAGTCATTCCTGACATCTCAATAGTCGCAGAACCACTCCAGCCAGAGCCTCCTGCACCATCGTCGACCTCAACAATCCATGAATCCACATCCCCTCAAGGGAATAATCCCACCTAGGAGGCATTCCCCCAACCCCTCACCCAAATTCCCTTATTTTACCCTCCACCAGGTATCGAAGCTTTTCAGGTAGCTGCAACACTCACACTACCAAATATGGTGTTAGCAATCCCAGTTTGGTATTTACAACCACCAGATATGGTCCCTCGACCACAAGAAGGACTTCCCATGAAAGTTCCCATCCTTACCCCCACCACCCCCCCACTCACTAACCCCCCTGCCACGGCTAGGGGCAGGAGAAGGAAGAGAGAGCCCACCGCTCCAATTCCTCCATGCATCCCACCACCTTGCGCACTATGTGAGAAAGAGAGCCACCAAACCAACAATTTCCCATCACTACCTGAATTAAGGAATTTGATTCCCCCCAATCCAACTCCTACAACACCCATCGCTACTGCTAGTCCCACCAATACCACCAAACCTTCCAGTAGTAAAGGGTTGAGGACCAGATACGCTTGTGCTATATGTTCAGAGTATGGCCATTACACTCATCATTTCCTAGTACTACCATGCTTTTGACAGACGTTAGCAGTTGTACACCATAACTTCCAGAAAAACCCACGCCCTACTACGTCCTCTTCAACAAATATCACTGAAATTCGCTATGTCACCACTTTAGTCAATGAACATATGAGATTCCCTTGCTCTCTCTGCGATTCACTAGCTCATTTTACATACCAATGTCCTACGATCCTTGATTACAGGTGACGTCAATTGGCCCTGCTTCACCAACCTGCAGAGGCAATACTTGACATTACCTCATCACTTGATGATCTTCATGTCATTTCTCCAGAGCCCGAGGCACTCCCAACGCCTCCATGGTTCTTTAATGACATCTCTGAGGATTTACCCCGAAATCCCCCCAACTCTCCTGTGCATTTCTCTATGGACACTCTCCACCCAACCACCACGGGTACCCCTCAATACTTCAATATATGGTTCATGTCGAGTGAACCCTCACCACCTCCTAGCATTGTTCCCCTTGCTTCTTCATCAGGGGGCAATCACAATGTCACCGAGATCACTCCTCATGACCCCTTGTATTCCCAGCGTTTCCAATGCGATGAGGACATACTCGAAGAGCTAAACCACCCAGACTATCCCTGGGATGCGCTACACCACTGTGCACTCTTCTCTCCACAGGAAGCCCCCATGCCTCCTAACCAAAACCCCATTTACACAATCGAAACCAAATATTTTTTCCCATCCGGGCCTATCGATTGGTTCAACAATCCCATTCCTTCCCCTGATGCATTTGAAGAAGGAAACATGGCCAACATTTCCCCCACCATCAAAATCGACATTTCCATTAAAAACAGTATCGTCGAAGAAATCACCATTGGAGCTTCTTGCACTCCCCAAAAAATTGCCTCATATAAAGCCCTCTTCTAGGAATACAGGGATATTTTCGCCTGGTCATACACAAAAATGCCTGGGCTCGATCCCTCTATTTTCAAACATCGCATCGACACCTGGACCGACATCACACCAGTTCGCCAAAAACAGCAACTGCTACACCCAGCCAAAGCTGCGGCTATCAAAGATGAAATTGACAAATTACACGCTGTCGGGTTTATTTACCCCATCGCTTAGACTTCATGGGTTTCCAACCCTGTACCCGTCGACAAAAAATAGGGCACTATCCGTGTTTGCACAAAATTTCGCGATCTCAATAATGCATGTCCCAAAGACAACTTTCCAACACCTTTCATCGACCAAATTATCGATGACTGCGCTGGCCACGAGGCTCTCTCCTTTATGGACAGATTCTCCGGCTATAACCAAATTCAAATTCACCCAGCCGATCAGTATAAAACCGCATTCATTACC
Organism: Picea engelmannii; assembly: GCA_009831015.1. Taxonomy (NCBI): domain Eukaryota; kingdom Viridiplantae; phylum Streptophyta; class Pinopsida; order Pinales; family Pinaceae; genus Picea; species Picea engelmannii. Next base: position 76,231 of record ML779884.1, on the reverse strand, counting down.
CCGTGGGGTACTTTTTCATATCGTGTCATGCCTTTCGGCTTAAAAAATGCCGGTGCAAATTTCTAGCGGGCGATGGCATACATCTTCCACGATCTGGCTAAAATCATCCTCGCCTACTTGGATGAGGATGATGATCAGACCACTAACTTGATACTCTCAACTCCTCAAACGGATGCCTCATCCTCCTTGAATCTCCAAATCTCCTCTGAAACTATTGGTCCACTCACTATTGCAGCAGGTAAAAATGCGGTGGCAATGTGGGCCCTACAACTATATATAGGCCTTTTTCCAAACTTCCAATCACCATTCCAGGAGCCCAAGGTGTCCATTTTTCAAACCATCTTCAGCCACGGGATCATAATCCCGTCACCTACATTACAACAGTCCCTGGGTAACTTTTCATCCTGAGCCCCCGGGGCGCCTTTTTCATATCATGGTCAGGTACGCACGCGCATAGTCACATTTATCAAATACATGCTCATATCTTAGATTCTCTTAAGATATTGTTCACTTTGGGTATTTGGTTTTTTATGTGTGCAGGTACTTTCTCATCACTCATCGGCACAACCCCTTTCAGGTATATACTCAACACTGGCATGTAGTCTCTCCTACTGTATTGCATTTACATTCCCAGTCACACCCTCTGATATTGGCCTTTAGGATCCTCATTCCCGGCTCTGCAGTACGTACACCTCCATTTGCATCTTCGGTACTGTTACCCAGTAGCATTCTTACCCACATGAGTTGTCCCATTCATAGCACCTTTTTCCACTTTATGACACTCATGCTTTTTTTCATTACCCTTTAGGGATGGGAGTCCCGATAGTCTTCCATCATGACGTGAATTAGCCACATACTCCTTCTCCTCATTTTGCTAGCTTTCCCACACGGACTCCCAGATTATCTCTTTACGGGTCTATTTTTTACCTGCACCTCCACAGTATAATGAACCCCCCATTTCATCCACAATCAGTTTGCCCATCTGCGAACCTACCTTCATTTCACCAACCTCATACAGAAACTCACCAATGGGGCCCCCACCCTTCATTAGTCTTCAAGCACATTATTCCCTACGTGGGCCACCCATATCACACTGGGGCACCCATTTCTGTATTTGTACATTTCTCCCCAATTATTCATTATTTATTGTACAAACGCCTTTATCTCCTCATTACATTTTCTTTTGTCGTCACCGTTGGTGACTTTCTTACTTCATTTTGACCACACGCAACCCATGTCACCCTTGGTTGGAGCATTACTTATCATCTACCCTTGCTAGCATCGTCCATATCTTTAGAGCACCTCACAGGTCACTTACCTCTACCCTCTGAATTTGTTCACCTTGTCCCGCCTCTGGCACAACTTATCACTAGTCTTGTCGTCCCCCTGACACTAGACCTTGTTACATGGTTGCGGCCACTCTTTATCTCATACATCCTCCAACCAAGGGTAGTCTTGAGTCTTCCCACTTCTTGACTTAGTCCATGTACCTATGCCACTTCCTCACCTTATTAGATTCCATGAAGCCCTTTGCTTCTGGGAGTCACATTCCCCTTTTGTCGACATCAGCACAATTTTCCGGAAGGGAGACAGTATCTTGATTCTCATTCTCCATTCAATGAGAGATCTCAGATGGCACAGGGTGAAACACCATTGCTCCCTGCTGTCGTTGGCCCCCATAACATTCAACGCCAACACTTTCTCATGTTATGGTGGGTCTTACTTTACGACTATTGCAGTTATTTTTATCATTTGCCGAAGACCTCTGAACTTGTTAGGGCCATCAATGCCCACATCATCGCCGATACTTATTACCGCAATCATTTCCTATTGTTCAGAGTATGTTCCTTTGCAGAATTGTCTTCTGCCTTTATCATCACTGCCTCCGAGGGCGCTGCAGTTGTCTACACGAACACTTCAGTCATTTTTTTTTCAGAGTTACATAACACGAGCATGGGGCATGCCCACCTCATTTGTACACATTTGTATATTTTATGCACCTTATGGAAGGTTGGGTTCTACCGGTTCCTTTCTCCTCCAAAGGATTGCTCTGAATGATCACACTATTTCTCTCTCTTACAACAACATTCTCAATAGAAGAAACATTGATGGATTTTGGCTATACGTATGCTCCTAACCTCATCCATCAGGGGGCATCTGTTATCACTGAAATTTCATCCACACAGGGCGACAAGAACTCAACATCGTCAAATAGTAATGAAGTCATTCATGGCCCTAAATTTATCTCACAGCATTCCAAAAAGGTCAAAAACTATACAAAGTAGTGAAAAATTGAAGAGCGCTTTACAGAAGTTGGGTGCACGCGCACATGCATGGAACAGAAACGTAGAATGGGTGCATACGCGCATGATGCGCAAATGTTAGCACAAAAATCCGCGCACCTACTAAACAACGCATTTATGAATGTGGTCGACCTCCCAACCACTTCTGGTTCATCTCCCAAGCTGATTTGACTTCCAAATCCGGGCTGGATCCGAATGGTGGGCTGGTCAAAGACCTAATAATGCCCTAAATAGCCTCTCTTCACACTACAAAGGAGTTACACAATAACCCAATGCAATGCTATAAAAATCCATGAACACACCTCATTTTCTGAAGGAATTTCATGTAATGTTATGCTGCCTATATTGTTTTAAGGACTCACTCCTTGACAAGAGCACATTGGCACCATTTCATTGAGCAATCCACCTCTCCATTGAGTGGGTTTGCAAAGGATTTATTTCATCATCATTTTCATTTTTCTTGTTGTAAGGAGAGCAAGCTTGTGAGGGTCCAAGAGCCTTCCCTTGGAGGAAGAAGGGACTCATAGTCCCCTTTCTTCTTAGTGCTTTGATTTCATCAATAGATTAGCCTAAAAACATTGGTGATATTGGTCTTTTTGTTTTGTTATCTCTATGTCCCTATACTTATGATTTTAGTTGTTATCAGTTTAATTCTTGCTTATAGTTTTGTTTTTCTTTCTCTAACTCTTTCCTCTACAACTGTCCTGCCCAGCAAGACCCAACTGGGCATGAAAGCACCTCTTATTTGTTCACCAAGGTGACGAAAAGGGTGCAAACAATATTGATGCTGATTTTATGAGGTGGAACATGTTCGATTTAGATGATTAGTATTTATTTCCTGTTTATTTTGTAAGAAAAGAGAAACTTTTATTAATTCTTGAAAATAAACAATTCAGTTATGAGTGGTTGTAGGCCCTCCATTTTTGTAATATTTTAATTTTGTGAGATCTTATCCTATCCTAGGAGATAGGAAGATGAGATTTCAAAAACACTTTAA
>ML779884.1:58925-71821 GCA_009831015.1 Picea engelmannii | reverse complement strand
CTTTATTTTTAGGACCTTATATTGGCTAACGGATCCATTAAACTTGTCAGAATAGGTTAAACCAAATGACTTGGGTTACTTAGACAACCCTGGACCAGACCTGTTCTTCCAGTTGACGGATTGTCAATTTTTCCCGTCAACGAGGCTTAAAAATCCAAGGCTGGGATGTTTTCCTTAAAACATTTGAAGGCTATAACCTTCAGGTGGCGCAGGATTTCACCCAGACCTTTGATGGTTGTAGAGAAAAAATTGGGGACACACAGATAGAGCTAACCGAGGGGTTTGTAAGTGAAGCAGTAGGGCTTCCATCGACAGGAGAGAAATGGTTCAAAACTCATGAATTGAAGGAGTAACCTGGAGCTTGTTTATGACATTTCAAAAAATCAATTGTTGCGAAAATGGTATTCCCATCTCCCTGGTTAAACCTAGGTGGCATAGCCTGTTGCCAATTATCAAACAATTTGTGACCTATGAGCATCGATACCGATTAGTATTCCTCTATCATATTTTCTTACTCATGCAATTCATTGGTTTTGAATTAAGCATGTCATTTTATCTATTGAGAAGTCTCTGTAAAATGTCCAAAATATATAAGAGACAGAGTGTTGATTCAAGTATTTTCCATCACAGATTGATTAAAATTCTATTGATTCATCATTTTTCAACCGTGGCTGACTGCTGGGATAATTTTTTGGTAAGGAATGGTTTTTCCACGATCGTTCCTGTAGTAAACCCTAACTTAGGCGAGCCACTGAGTAAAGATCAGCCTGGTATTTCAAGAAATGGACCAAACTCTCTTGACATAAACCCTCTAGATGAAATGATGTCAAGTAATCATTCATCTGAGAAAAAGACTATTGAATTCGAGGTAGTTGAACCTGTTATGCCTAAGATTGATGCTATCCTGAACAATGTTGAGAAACCTTTCCAAAAAACAAAGAAAAAATGCAAAGACTTACGGTTCCATAACAAAAAGGAGGGTCGCCTTATTTCAAGGAATTTGAGGAACTGAAACGATGCTCATCTGAGCCCGATTGGTCTGATCGAGATCGATGATGTTTTGAACTCTGAAATAGAAGATTTTCTAGTTGTGAAAGACCTAAATTGTCAAGGTTACCGGAAGAAAGTTATTGTTCCTACTGAACCCTATGACTTTGTGACAAATTTTCCACTGTTCCTCAAAGGTGAGGAGGGGTTCTCTGGTATTGCACTCGATCAAGGGAAAATAGTATATCAAGTTGATACATCCATGTTTTACTATACACTTCATCGACCTGTCATTCCTCCCGTATAGTGTGATGTTTGTTTTCATTGGATCGAGTGGTATTACACTGACATACCCATTCTTCAGGCCCAGATTAAAATGCTTACTACTCAAGATGAATCATTGAGATAAGAAAATATCAACCTCAAAGTGCACGCAGAGAGGAAAGCTAAACACATCAAGAGAGAAGGAAACATAGTAATAAAAAATGCAACGTGTCAAAGCGATAGTAAATTCTGAACTATCATGACCCATCTTTAGTCAATTTTAAAAATGGTAAAACAGTTTTCTCTCTTGTTTTATTCTTATTATCTATTTTGAATTGAATCGATTTGGAATTTGATTTTTTTTGCTAAGATAAGAATAGCTACAAAATCTTTTGATTCTATAGCCAAGTCTCTTTTTAAATAAAAATTAGAAATTAGTTATGGGTAATTTCGTAACTTATTTTTGTTTCGTTTTTCAAGAAATAGTAGATCCTGTTGATAATCATCTAGGGGAAACATATTCGATTATGCATTTGAATGATTAGTAGTTCATTTTCTATTTGTTTTGCAAAAAAATTGATCAATGTTTGAGTAAAATCAACTCTGTTATGATTGGTTGTTAGCCCACTATTTTTGTAATATTATGATTTTGTGAAATCCTATCCTATCCTATGAGATAGGAGGATGTGATTTCAAATCACTTTAAATACTATTCATTTTGTAAGTAATAGACATCTTGGCATGGAACAGATTATAGAAAAATGGTCTTCAGAACTTAAGGGACCAACTTTTAGCATTTTGGCTTTAGACCAATGTGAAGTTGTCTCGTTTATTTTGGAATATTAATATGTTGATAGATTTAGTCTCAATGACATATGATGTTCGATTTTATTCAATGTTTTAAATGTTGTTTATAATTTGCTATTTCACAAATTATTACTGTGATCATTATATCGATTTTAATATCATGATTTACTTGTGATGTTTATTTGATTGATAAAATGAATGCTTTACCTTAAGATTTTTGTTACTACAATCATTCATAATTATAAGATCATTGTACATACATGTCTACTACTTTGTTCTCATATCCTAGTTGTCAATAAACACCTGGTGTTTATTCGGGAGGCATTGTTAAGCCCTAATATTGGCTCATTAACCCTTAATTGGGGCATATTATATTAGTAATGTTATTTTATTTATGTCGGCTTTAGGCCATTAGCTATAATTATACCTCCTAGTCTCCTATATATACCAAGGAGACATTTTTATTTTTAATCATCTTGTACTTGAACATTTAAGTGGGGTAAAAGGAGGTTTGCCCCTCGAAGAGGCTTATTATCTAAAATTATCTCTTTTTGAAGGCGTTGAGTACTTTTTCTGAGGTTTTTCTATGCTATATTGATATTTGGTTCTTAACATATGGTATCAGAGCTCAAGGTCTTGGGGTTTCGCTGCTAAATCTAAGAAACCTTGGCATTTTCACTATAACTTTTTTTCTACAACATTTCAGAAGGAATGACTTGGAAGATATTTATTAGACGGATCAGGGTATATTTATTAGATATTTATTAGACTTGGATTAGATATTTATTTTGGAGATACAGCCTGTACAAGATAGGGTTCTGGAATCATCCTGAGCTGAGTCATTGCAGAAATTTCTCTATAAAAAATTTTCTATAATGTTTCAGACCCTGAAATATGGAGGATATTTACAGAAATTAGTAAGGTATATATGATAAAATGTTTATCTTATGGGTCATCTTAAATTTGTAGATACACCCTGTGTAAGATAGGGTATCTGACTATTCCTATTGACTAGTCTCAAGAAGGTGTTCCAGGTAAAACACTCATAACTTCTTCCTAGAGTATCCAAATTGAGTGGGATTGGTTTCATTGGATCACGAACAGTCTGTAGTATTTCTGGTTTGAGTTTCAGAATTTTATATAAATTATTTTGTGTGGGGCATGATATACAAGTGAGATCTCATGGAAAGGCCAAAAATCGGTAAGTTGTGGGGAAGTTACCGTAAATTCCACTTGGTACATCCAATTTTGATTAGACCTATGGCATTGCAGAGAAGAAATATTAGAGAACTACATAAAATAAATTGTCATACCCAGAAGGGTGGAAAATTGGGAGATACAATAGAATAAATATTGTCTAGTAGAACCACCTCAAAATCAAGGTTCAGAAGTGATACTTGGCCAACATGCCACCAAAAAAGGGAACTTCTACACCAAATAAGCCTCCAGAAAATCCTACTTGGACTTTTGATGAAGATGAATAAATGTGTAGGGACATAAATGAACTAAAAAAGAAGACGGATTCAATGGAAGCTATGTTGTATACTAAGATGGATGGTTTAAAAGGGGAGATCATGGAAGTATTGAAAAATTTTGTAACAGAGAAGACACCTGAAAGTGAAAATGCATCCCATGAAATTTATGATGAGGACACAAGGAAGGTGAATCAAGAATGGAGAAAATCCAACTTTGGTTTGAAGACCAACCACGTTCCTAAGATTGATATGAGGAAGTTTGATGGCAAGGACCCAATCACATGGATACTTTAGATGGATGAATTCTTTGATCTCCATAATGTTCCACATACATAAAAGGTATGAATTGCTTCTTTATATTTAGAACCTAATCAATTTGTATGGTATCGATGGATTTGTTCATGCAAATCACTCGTTACTTGGACAATTTTCACGGAACAAATGATAGCACACTATGAGGATACAAGGAGCGATACCTTCTTTAACCAATTGTTAAATCTCAAGCAAAAGGGTTCAGTTACAGAGCACATTGAGAACTTCCAAATATTGAATATAAAGGTAACTGATATTCCATATGAGCACTTGATTGATGTATTCATAGGAACTTTAAAGGATCACATTCAACATGAGGTTCACCTTTGGGAACTCAAATGATGTAGGAGCATCGCCAGGAACAAGTGAGCATGGGACAACCGCCATCTCATTTTTTTGGCACATGTTGAAATGTTTGAATTGTTTTGAAAGTTTGGAAGCGCAAACATTAATGTAATAGTTAAGAGAATGCATACTTCCATGTTGTAAACAAATCTTGAGCAATCTTATCTCATATGTAAGGTATAGAGGCATTTATAGGCAGTTAATGTAAGTAGGTAGAATTAAATTCTAGATTAGACAGTTTAGAGGTAGGAGGGAAAACCGACTATAGACACCCTCATTGTGTATCATTTGTAACATTAGAAACATTTTCAATTGAGCATAGAGAACAGAGAGGAGAAGAGGCAAAAATCTGTGTAGAATATCCCATGTATAGAAGTTCTGAAATTGATAGATGAAGCTTTGATTCAGACTCATGGTGTTCCAATGCTTTCTGTGTATGCATGTTGAATATTATGCTCATAGTTGTTTTACTCTTTCTGTTGTACATTTTCTTTTATGCTATGTATGTATGATTTCATGTTGAGTATTTGAAGTCTAAGAGACTAAGGGAATGAGTTTCAATTGTTTCTCTATCTGAGTAAGAGTTCCTGCAAGGAGTGCAATGGAGAGTCTGCAAGGAGTGCGTTGACGGGTTCATAGTTCATCTCTGAAAGCTCAGGAGAGATACCATTGTTCTCATTTCCCACAGAAGTGTAAGTCAGGCACAGGAGTCATGCAAGGTGTGCACAGGTTGGTTGAAAGTTCAGAACTTGTCAACAGAGAGACGAGTTGAAGGACTGTTGTCGCAAAGAGTTTCACAGAGTCAAAAGAACTCAAATACTTAGACGTATTTGAAGAAGTGCCACAAGGAGTGCGTGCAGAAGCCTTTTAGGAGACTTGAGTTAGTGAAAGGAAGCTCAGGAGATTTATCATCTTCAAGTTTTGGAGAGCAGAAGGGAACTTCATCCATCATGCAGGGGATAAGTTCTAGAAGAGAGTCGTAGGGTCAATTTAAAACTAGAGATATTTGAAGAAAGAATTAGAACGGTCAGAATTCTCCGAGAAGAATTTCCAAAATAGAGAGAGTTGTTAGATCTCGTAGAGGATCCAGGGGAGTTACTGCAAGTGTTTTTCAAAGAATAAGTTCAGGAGAATAGGGCCATTGGATCTAAGCCAACAAGGGCCATCAGATCACTCGTGAACTCTCATTTCGGAGTTTAGAGGCTTGAAAAGGCAGAAGAATTCACGTCAGAATTGGAGAACGGTGAAGTGACAAGTGGCGCACTTGTTTTCAGGTGGATTCAAACTCCGTTGACTATTTTTGGGGTTTCAGGGGTTGAAGAACCAAGATCTTGGCATCAGGATTTGCGAAATCATGAAGAGCAAAATTCTGAAAAGGCAGAAAGTTTCGTTGTGGGGCCAGTACTGGGAAACGTGTCAAAATTTGACATTTCAGGAAATAGGAGGTCGATATATTTGTTCCGTAGATTCCTTAAATCACGAAACACGATATAAGCGTGGAGGATAACGAGGCATACATTTCGGTGAATCGACAATTCAAGTTTTGGAAGTCGAAGAGTCAAGACACTCGGTAACAGGAGTCGTGAAGTCACGATATCTTAAGTTTCGAAATAGTGAAGGACGTGATCACATAGTGGATCAGAGAATTTGAATTGGTGCTTAGCGTTTGTGCATGTGGGATCAATTCATAAGGACCTATGGTGACACCATTGTAGGTGTGTTTGATTTCTTGAAAAGGAATCAAAGATTCAGTTAGACTCAAAGGGAAGAAAAGGAGCGATGCGGACTTTAACTCGAGGGTTGGGGGTCTGCACCATTTCTGGTATTAGAGCATAGGAAAATTTATTTTCTTTCTATAGCAGGGAAAAGAGGAATTTACAACCATGCCACCTAGAAGAAGAGACAGACAAACACTTGATCCACCAGAGGAAAGGGAAATGCCAAGAAAGAGGGGTAGACAATTACCTGAGCCACCAGGGGCAAGAGAGATGCATGAACTACGTGCTAGGTTGGATGGCATGGAATTAGCAAAGAGGCGCATAGTCAGTGTTGGGGATCTCAGTGATTCTGAAAGTGAAGATGAAGTTGGACATGGAGGAGAAGAAGTTGCAGTAGAGGATGCAGCAAATGAATTCCTACTCAGAGTTGTTGCACGAATGGGTGCTAGGGAAAAAATGGACATTCCAGTATATGAGGGAAACCTGGATGTTGAAGAGATTCTAGACTGGATTAGAGCTATGGACACGTATTTTGACTATGAATATGTCGAGGAAGAAAATAAGTTCAAACATGTTATCACAAGACTTAAAGGACATGCAACATTGTGGTGGGATGAACTGCAAGCTGACAGACGTTGCAAAGGTAAACAGAAAATCAAGAGTTGGGATAGAATGGTCGCAAATATGAAGGTGAAATTCATACCCGATGATTACCAAATTACTCTATTTCGAAGAATGCAAAATTTGAGACAGAAGTTGATGTCAGTGAAGGAGTACACTAAAGAGTTCTACAAGCTAAACATCAGGGCAGCTCATCGCGAAAGTGATGATGAAAAGGTTGCCAGGTATATGAATGGTCTAAGATATGACATTCAGGATGAGATGATAATGATGATCATTCAGAGTGTAGAAGATGCTTATCAGATGGTTCTAAAGGATGAAGAGAAGATGAACCAAAAGAAAAGTCAGAGAGGCCGAGGCAAAAGTCATCCTAGAGGAAAAATAGTTGTCCAAGATAGGAATCAGAAGCCTAAGGAAGAGTGGAAGAAACCTCAACCTCAAACTGAGAGAGGTAGAAACTCACGAAAAGGGAAGTATGCTGAATAGAGGGGATAGTATACTGATAATAACACTTTTCCTTGTGCTACAGGAAGAGGAAGAGGTAGGGGTGGAATAGTAAAATGCTTCACGTGTGGAAAGAATGGACACAAATCTTATGAATGTCCAGATAAGAAGAAAGAAGGTGGTGAAACTCACGTTGTCGAAGCACAGAGGTGGAATGTTGAGGCAGAGGATGCTAAAGGTGGAAGATCACTGGTGATGAGGAAGGTTCTCTTAACGCCAGAAAAGGAGGCGGAGAATCCAGTACAAAGGTACAGTCCTTTTCAGAATGCTTTCAAAACCAAAGACAGGGTATGCAAGGTCATCATGGATAGTGGTAGCACGGGTAATCTTGTTTCTATAGAGATGGTAGAAAATCTGGAGCTGGAGACTATTGAACATCCAAGTCCATACAGAGTTTCATGGCTACAAAAAGGAAATCAGGTAAATGTCACTAAACAATGTTTAGTTGAATTTAAAATAGGAGGATATAACGATAAGATATTGTGTGATGTCATTCCCATGGACGTTTGTCATCTATTGTTGGGTAGACCATGGCAATATGATAGGAATGTGGTTCATGATGGGAGGAAGAACACATACACCCTAGAGAAGAATGGGAGAACTCACATGTTGTTTCCGATTAAGGATAAAGAGGTGAAACCTGAAGTAAGCAACACTGTACTTCTCATGAGTGGGAAGGAACTTCTTAAGGAGGTTAAGAAGAAGGAAGAAACACAATTTATTGTGGTCAGGAAACCTAGAATTGTTTTGACCAGCACAAGGGTGGATGATTTACCAGAGGAGATCCAAAAGTTACTGGAAGAATTTGTTGATATAGTAGTGGACGAACTACCTCATTCGTTGCCACCAATCAGAAGTATAAGTCATCACATTGATCTCATACCTGGAGCCAGTTTACAAAACAATGCAACATATAGATTGACACCATAGGAGAATGAAGAGGTCAAAAGATAGGTCCAGGATTTAATGGAAAAAGGGTTGGTTAGAGAAAGATTGAGTCCATGTGTTTTTCTGACAGTGCTCAGTCCAAAGAAAGATGGAGGTTGGAGGATGTGTATAGACTCAAGAGCAATTAACAAGATTACCATCAGGTATAGGTTTCCATTGCCAAGGATGGATGATTTGGTGGATTGTTTGAGTGGGGTGAAATTTTTTTCAAAGATTGATTTGAAAAGTGGATATCATCAGATTTGTATGAGAGAAGGTGATGAATGGAAGACATCATTCAATACTAACGAAGGTTTGTATGAATGGCTTGTTATGTCGTTTCGCTTAACAAACGCACCAAGTACCTTCATGATATTGATGAATGAAGTCCTGAAGGATTTCATCGGAAAAAGTTTCATTGTGTATCTTGATGACATACTGATTTTCAGTGAGACAGAGGCAGATCATCTGAAACATTTGGCTACAGTGATGCAGAGGCTACGACAAGAGAATTTGTTGATAAATATGAAGAAATCCTCATTCATGAAGACATAGCTCATTTATTTGGGGTTTTTTATTTCTGCAGATAAGTTGAAGATGGATCCAGATAAAGTGGAGGTGATTAAGAATTGGCCATCACCAAAGAGTATCTTTGAAGTTTGAATTTTTCATGGATTGGCTAGTTTCTATCATAAATTCATCAGGAATTTCAGTGGAATTAGCGCACCAATGATGGACACAATGAAGAAAATACATAAATATTTTCACTGGAAAGAAGAAGCAGAGGAAAGATTCAATTTGTTAAAGAGGAAGATTAATGAACAACCAATTCTGGTGTTTCCAAATTTCAGTAAGACGTTTCAGGTCAAGTGTGACGCTAGTGGTTTTGCAATTGGAGCAGTTTTTAGTCAAGATGACAGGCCAGTCGCATACTTCAGTGAGAAACTGAATGAGGTGAAGGTTAAGTACTCCATGTATGACAAAGAATTTTATGTGGTCATACAGGCACTGAAGAAGTGGAGGAACTACTTGATTCCTAAAGAGTTCATTTTGTATAGTGATAATCATGCCTTACAATTTGTAACTCAGTAGGATAAATTGAACCAGAAGCATGCAAAATGGGTTGAATACATGCAAAATTTTAGTTTTTTAATTAAACATATTTCAGGAACTACTAACAAAGTTGTCGATCCTTTGAGCAGGAAATGTTTACTGGTGCAGGAGTTCAGAGTCAAAACTTTGGGTTTTGATAACCTCGCAAATATGTACAAGGATGATCCAGATTTCAAAGAGGCATATGAGGCATCTAAGAATCTAGTTCTCAGAGATAGAAGTCAATGGGTTGAATATATGATCCAGGATGTATTATTATTCATAGGTAATCAACTGTGTATTCCAAAATGCTCCATGAGGGAGAATCTGTTGAAGGAGAAACACAGTGGAGGATTGGTCGGACATTTCAGCCATGATAAAATGTTCTCGAAGTTGAATGGATCATATTTTTGGCCAGGAATGAGGGTAGATATCAAAATATTTGTGGACAGATGTAGAATTTGTCAGCACACAAAGGGACGTAAACAAAACACAGGCTTATATCAGTTGTTACCCATACCAGAGAGGCCATGGGATAAAGTAAGCATGGATTTTGTGTTAGGGATGCCAAGAACGCAAAGAGGGGTTGATTCAATCTTTGTGGTAGTGGATAGATTTTTGAAAATGGCACATTTCATACCATGTCAGAAAACTAGTGATGCAACTCACATTGCAAACCTGTTTTTCAAAGATGTTGTCAGACTTCACGGCTTACCAAGGAGCATCGTTTCAGATCGAGACACCAAGTTCGTGGGACATTTCTGGAGGACTTTATGGAAGAAGCTGGGGACGAGTTTTTCATTTATCTCATCTTATCATCCTCATATGGGTGGGAAAACAGAAGTTGTAAACATAATCTTGGGAGATTTGCTAAGGAGCCTAGTGACTGAACATCACAGTCAGTGGGATCACATTCTACCACAGGCAGAGTTTTCTTATAATGATTTGATCAATAGAATCATAGGGTAGAGTCCATTTCAGATTGTTTATGGAATGAAACCAAGGGGAGTTTTTGAACTGAAAGATTCAGAGCAGGATGAAACTAGAAGTGCTAGTGCAGAAGATTTTGTAGAGGCAATGAAGGAACTTCACAGCCAAGTGAAGGGGTGATTGCAGAATTCAAGCCAGGAGTATAAATGCAGAACATATCAACATAGGTGAAAAATTCAGTTTGAAGTTGGTGATTTGATTCTTGCACATCTGAGGAAGGAGAGGTTCCCAAGGGGAACATACAACAAACTGAAAATGAAGAAAATTGGACCATGCGGGGTCATAAGGAAATTTGGGGAAAATGCTTATGAGATCGAATTACCCGATGGGATTGGAATTTCACCAATATTTAACATCTCAGATTTGTACCCTTACAAAGCTAGAAAAGAAGGAGAAGATAGTGAACAGATAGAGGTTTAGTGGGCTAAACAAATTCCTGTAGCTGGAAAGCCACAAATGGAGAGTATACTTGACAAGAGAGTCAACAAGAGGACCAGGAGAAAATAATATTTTGAATACTTGATCAAGTGGAAGGGACATCCAGTTGAAGATGTCAGCTGGGAGAGTGAAGAAGACATTCAAAAGCACAAATAGATAGTGCAAGAGATCATGAATAGGATTTCATGAAATTTTTCAAGCGAGGGAGTATGATGCAAGAGCATTGCCAACAACAAGCGAGCGTAGAACAACCGTCGTCTCATTTTTTTGGCACATGTTGAAATGTTTGAATTGTTTTGAAAGTTTGGAAGTGAAAACATTAATGTAATAGTTAATAGAATGCGTACTTCCATGTTGTAAACATATATTGAGTGATCCTCTCTCATCTGTAAGGTATAGAGGCATTTATAGGCAGTTAATGTAAGTAGGTAGAATTAAATTCTAGATTAGACAGTTTAGAGGTAGGAGGGAAAACTGACTATAGACACCCTCATCATGCATCATTTGTAACATTAGCAACATTTTCAATTGAGCATAGAGCACAGAGAGGAGAAGAGGCAGAAAGCTATGTAGAAGAGCCAATGTACAAAAGTTCTGAAATTGATATATGAAGCTTTGATTCAAACTCATGGTGTTCCAATACTTTCTATGTATGCATGTTGAATATTATGCTCATATTTTTTTTACTCTTTCTATTGTACATTTGCTTTTATGCTATGTATGTATGATTTCATGTTGAGTATTTGAAGTCTAAGAGAGTAAGGGAACGAGTTTCAATTGTTTCTCTATCTAAGCAAGAGTTCCTAGAAGGAGTGTAGTGGAGCATCCACAAGGAGTGCGTTGATGGGTTCAGAGTTCATCTTTGAAAGCTCAGGAGAGATACCATTTTTCTCATTACCCGCAGAAGTGAAAGTCGGGCACAAGAGCCATGCAAGGTGTGCACAGGCTGATTGAAAGTTCCAAACTTGTCAACAGAGAGAAGAGTTGAAGGATTGTTGTCGCAAAGAGTTGCACAGAGTCAAAAGAACTCAAAAACTTAGACATATTTGAAGAAGTGTCGCAAGGAGTGCATGCAGAAGCCTTTTATGAGACTTGAGTTAGTGAAAGGAAGATCAAGAGAGTTAGCGTCTTCAAGTGTTGGAGAGAAGAAGATAACTTTAGCCATCATGCAAGGGATAAGTTCAAGAAGAGATTCATAGGGTCAATTTAAAACCAGAGATCTTTGAAGAAAGAATTAGAATGGTTGGAATTCTCCTAGAAGAATTTCTGAAATAGCGAGAGTCGTTAGATCTCACAGAGGAGCCAGGGGAGTTACGACAAGTGTTTTGCAAAGAATAAGTTCAAGAGAATAGTTTTGTTGTATCCAAGCCAATGAGGGTTGTCAGATCACTCGTGAACTCTCATTTCAGAGTTCGAAGGCTTGAAAAGGCAGAAGAATTCACGTCATAATTGGAGAGTGGTGAAGTGACAAGTGGTGCACTTGTTGTCAGGTGGAGTCAAACTCCGTTGACTGTTTTCAGGGTTTCAGGGATTGGAGAATCGAGAGCTTGGCATCAGGATTCACGAAATCGTGAAGAGCAAAATTTTGAAAAGGCAGAAAGTTCCATTGTGGGGCCAGTACTAGGAAACATGTTAGAATTCAACATTTCGGCATTTTAGGAAATAGGAGGTC
The DNA here is from genome assembly GCA_009831015.1 of Picea engelmannii. Classification (NCBI taxonomy): domain Eukaryota; kingdom Viridiplantae; phylum Streptophyta; class Pinopsida; order Pinales; family Pinaceae; genus Picea; species Picea engelmannii. The sequence goes on along the minus strand of ML779884.1, from coordinate 59,669 downwards.
GGGATATTTGTTCCGGAGATTCCCAAAATCACGAAACGCAATATAAGCATGGAGGATAATGAGGCCTACATTTTGGTGAATCGACAATTCGGGTTTCAGAAGTCGAAGAGTCGAGACACTCGGTAAAAGGAGTCGCGAAGTCACGATAGCTGAAGTTCCAAAATAGTGAAGGACATGATCACAAAGTGGATCAGAGAATTTGAATTGGTACTTAGCATTTGTGCACGTGGGCTCAATTCATAAGGACCTGTGGTGACACCATTATAGGTGTGTTTGATTTCCCGAAAAGGAATCAAAGAGTCAGTTAGACTCAAAGGGCAAAAAAGGAGTGATCCTGCACGGACCTTAACCCGAGGGTTGGGGGTCTGCACCACCAAATCATTGGAGAATGCATTTAAAGTGGCAAGAAATGTTGAAAGTAAAAATATGGCTATGGCTACTAGAAGGAACAATCCTAACATCTATAGAGAGAACAATGCTCCTTCTTCTACAACACCTCAACCTACAAGGTTGACACCTCAACAATTGGAGGAAAGAAAAGAAAAAGGTTTATTCTTTAATTGTGACAGCAAGTACAGTAAGGGACATAAGTGTGGTGAGAAGCAATTATTCTACATATATTGTGAAGAGGAAGAAGAACAAGAACAATAACCATCTCAAGATGAAAACGTAGAAGCAATTTCGTCTGAAGAGTTGACTCCCATGATATCGTGTAATGCATTGGCTAGAATTAGCACTCCTCAA
>ML779884.1:47090-57597 GCA_009831015.1 Picea engelmannii | reverse complement strand
AGATCATGATAGTCTTAAATACTTCTTGGAACAAAGACTATCTTCAGAAGAACAACAAAAATGGGTAACAAAGATATTGGGTTATGATTTTGAAATCGTCTATAAAAAGGGGAAGAAAAATGTTGTGGCAGATGCACTCTCAATAAAGGATGAAGATGTTGAGGCCTTTCTCTGTGCTATCTCGATCGTCCAACCCGATTGGATAATAGAATCAATGGATGAATGGAAGAATGACAAAAAAGTGTGGACTCTCATTCAAAGGTTGCGTCAGGATTCCAGTGCATCAGATACATTTACATGGAAAAATTATTCATTGTGGTACAAAGATCGGTTATATTTATGTAAGAACTCCCAACTCAAACAAAATTTACAATTGGAATTGCACACCTCTCCAGTCGGAGGGAACTCGGGATTTTTGAAAACCTACTATAGAGTCAAGAAGGACTCTTTTTTGGGATGGCCTTAAAACCGATGTTCAAAGGTTTGTGGCAGAATGTTTGGTTTGCCAACAAAATAAGGTAGAAATAATTAAGACCCCAGGTCTCTTACAACCATTATCCATCCCAAGTCAGCGTTGGGAGGAGGTTTCCATGGACTTCATCACAGGGTTACCAAAGTCTGAAGGAGAGAGTGTCATCATGGTGATTGTTGATAGACTGACCAAGTATGCACACTTTTGTGCACTCTGTCATCCCTTCAAATCCAGTATAGTTTCCACCGCATTCATGGAAACAATTCAAAAGCTACATGGTAGCCCAAAGATTATTGTAAGTGACAGAGATCCCATCTTCACTGGACATTTCTGGACAGAATTATTTTCTTGTTCGGGTACTCAATTGGCTTATAGCTCATCCTATCGTCCTCAATCTAATGGACAAACCGAGATAGTGAACAAATGTCTGGAAGGCTACCTTTGTTTCTTTGTCTCTGATAAACAAACTCAATGGTTCAAATGGTTACCCTTGGCAGAATGGTGGTATAACACTTCCTTTCATACTGCCACAAAAATGACACCATTTATGGAACTTTATGGATACCACCCTCCTTCCATCAGTTCTTCTCTAAAAGAAAAATCTAAGGTTCAAGAAGTGGAAGATCACATCAAGAATAAAAAACAAGTTCTCCAAATCTTAAAGGACAACCTAACCATGGCACATAATCGCATGAAACAATAAGCAGATCAACATCGTAGTGAAGGAAGTTTTGAAGTAGGGGATTGGGTATTTTTAAGACTACAACCATACAAACAAATGTCCCTCAAGCAAGCCAAGAAGGATAATAAATTATCACCAAAGTACTATGACCCTTATAAGGTGTTGCAAAAGATTGGTACTATGGAATACAAATTGGAGTTGCCTGCATCTTCACGAGTACACCCAGTTTTCCATGTTTCATGCTTAAAGAAGGTTATAGGCGACAAGATCCTATTTCAAACTATATTTCCAGAACTTAACGAGGAAGGAAAAATCATATTGGAGCCTGAATCCATCACTGACACAAGAATTCACCAGCTGAGGAATAGATCCATTTCAGAGTATCTTATTAAATGGAGGAAACTACCGGCTGAATATTCCACTTGGGAAGATGAGTCTTTTATACAGAAGCATCCAGAGTTACTCAAGCATTGTGGACAACACTTGTCTCAAGGGGAGGGGCATGTTAAGCCCTAATATTGGCTCATTACCCCTTAATTAGGGCATATTATATTAGTAATGTTATTTTATTTATGTCGGCTTTAGGCCACTAGTTGTAATTATACCTCCTACTCTCCTATATATACCAAGGAGACATTTTCATTTTTAATCATCTTGTACTTGAACATTTAAGTGGGGTAAAAGGAGGTTGCCCCCTCAAAGAGGCTTATTATCTGAAATTATCTCTTTTTCAAGGCATTAAGTACTTTTTCTGAGGTTTTTCTATGTTATATTGATATTTGATTCTTAAAAGGCATCAGTACAACCTTGTTACAGATTTTTCCTAAAGGTGGGATAGATGGAGTTTTGGATCGCATAGAGGCATAGACACGGTTTAAAACTAATCTCAGGTTATCTTTATTTCCATTTAATTTCTGTTATTTTACCTAGTAGTGAAACATGACAGTTTTATATTAGCTTTGACCATCACTCTATACTTGTTTCATAACATATTTTATTTAAGTTATTATATTTATGATTAGAAAACAAAAAATATAAAAAATGTTCTTTCTTTATCTACTTTTGAAAACAGTTATCAAACATTGATTTTGCAAGGCATCTACTAAAAAACTTGCAATCTGTAATTACTATGTACATAATGGAATGTTCATATTCATCTTTTTGTTGAATGTATTTGTAAATAATTAGATTAAATTTTATATATTATTATAGTTTTATCATTGGTTAGTTTATTTATTCTCTTTGTTTTATGACCCTAGTTGGGAAACAAAGCAATTAAACCTATCAGAATAGGTTACACCAAACGGATTGGGTTATTTAGATAACCTCGGACCGGATCTATTCTTCTAGTTGACGGCATGTCATTTATGCCCTTCAATAGGAAGGTCACTCCTTCTAGCATCTCCCAGGAAATGAAGGCGACGAGGATCATTAGCCAACTAAAATGAAACTCATATCCCTGATCCTAAGCTTCTCTACAACATTGTTCTAACTGGATGATGAGGTAACTCACCCAGTTCATATGTAGTCCTTCAATGGATTTTCCCATGAGGTCAACAATGAACCCCATGACCTGTGTGGGTCTATTATTCCTTACTACATTACCACTGATCAAATAGAAGGCTAGGCGCACTGCGCCATTCTAAATGGAGGCTACCTTGTAGCCTCGCTTCCCCTTTTCCATGTCATCATAGGTATATTTAATCTTCTACACCAGGGTGTGGTCTGCATCCTTACCTGAATAAAATTCTTGTGGATATAGTCCTTGCATGCTTAATCTGGTGATCCGATGGATCAACACTGGATCTATGGTGATGCATTTCTCTAGCCACAGATAACTGCCATGGAATCAAGACAACAAGAGTTTAACACACGTGTTAACCTCCTGATGCCTTTCAAAGTGTGGTATCTTCATCACATTTGGGATAGTGGACCTCACGATGTCCATAGTCCATGGATGGGGGATAAAATTTGACTTATTTCCCTTTTTCTTGGTCAAATACTTGTGTGGTGCGAGCATTCCATGATTCTTGCGGTCTCCCAAGTTAAATCCATTGATCTTCAACGTCATGATTTTTCCTAACTTTGGTCCTACTATGTGTATCCCCTTTGGGAGGTACGCAGTAATCAAGGTGTATTCAAAGTCCATCGGGACACTATCACGAATCACTGTGCCAGCCAGAGGTAGGATATATTTGGGAAGGATAGAAGGGATGAGCTTCACATTCGCCAAGTCATCACGATGCTTGGTTTGTTTCTCTGTCGCAACTTGGGATGGTCTAGATCCATGAGTAGTCGATGGGGATTCTTGCACTCCTCTCATCAATAAGGATTGGACTCCTATGGACATGACCTTCTCAGCCATGACATCAATGAGGATCTCTTCGACGTATTTCTCTACTGCACTAAAGTCACCGGACATGCATGCTAGAGATCAGGTATGGCAGGTCGGTGATCAAATACTCGATGTAACAGAATCGGTGGAAAGGTCTTAAATAGGAACAACACGAAAGACACTAGTTCTATGTGGGATCGAATAATAATTGTTTTCAAAAGAGTTCTTTGTGCAACAATCTACGGGATAAATAGAAAACGTCATAACAGACTCCTCCAATGAGTAGGAACACCTCAACCAATGCAATTCCATCCATTGTGGTGTAGTCCCAACAGTCCAATGGAAATCTTTCTGGCCATAACTATGGTTTGAGTCATTCTGGAGCATTGGGATAGTGGTCAGGATGCCTCCAACGGTCATATTTCTTCACCGTGGAAAATTTCCAATCTTCGTTGTTCTGATATCTCGACAAAGTTCCAGTTCTTCAAACCTTCCTTCTGCGAAGTCCTCCCTAGAACTTCTTGTAATTTCTCTAACTTTTATTTCTTCATGCTAATCTTTCTTGCTTTCTTTTCTGTAATCCGAGTCACTGGTTTCATCTTTCCATTATTGTTCTTATCTCCTCTTGGCATAGTAACTTCGCACTGTGGAGGGTCTTTCATAGTGTTCGAGGGTAATGCTTCTTCTCTTTCTGGAGTAGGTTCTCTACTCTTTTGTACAAACATTTGTTTCAAGTCTTCATGTGTTCTTTCAACTTCGATGTCTAGATCTTTGGTCCTTAGTAGCTTCAATGGGTCATCTTGTGCTTTCAATAAGTGTGTTATTCTCCTAGCCATGAAATCCCTTAATTATTGCTTTCTCTTTTATGGATCCTCCTCTTCTTGTTTCCTTCGTATCTGATCTTTCTCAATCCAGGTTTTTCCTAGCAAAATAGAAACCAGGGCGTTGTTCTCAACAAATTTAATGACCTAAAATTCTTCCTCTGTCAAAGTTCCATGAGCACTCATAGATGTTTGGGTAAGTCTTCCACATAGGGTTATCGGGTTTTCTCTAAATAACCCTATTCCTCCCAATGAAGGAACCATAGCAGGCTTTCCCAAAATTTCCCAAGTTCTTTCTGTCATGATATTCACCTAGGTTTCTTCATCCAAAACACAGTCTATGTTGAAGTCTCTTATTCTTGTTTCTATGCACTCCTTGTCATTTAAGATTTATGATCAGTTGATATCTTTGTGATCATTCAGGGTTTCTTTCATCTGTAATAATACAGTTTCCGATTCTTTCTGGGGTTCTATCATATCCTTAGTTTCTTGGCCTCTCTCATGGTTTTCTTGTCTCATATTCATCTTTTCAACTTTAGCAATAATTTTAGGGCAGTCCAAAACTTCCTGTCCAGTAGCCCTACAACAAAGGAAAATAGGACCTCGATCAGGGCATTCCTTATCAATATGTCCCAGTATTCTACAACTATAACAAAGAGTTAATCCTCTCTTTCTTTTAAATGACCCCCAACCTTTCCTGTACTGCACACTAGGATCACAATAACTAACCTACAAAAAATTCTTTCTAGGATCCTGCATCCATTTGTTAGTCCAAACATTCTTTCTATGCATTGGAATAACATATCTTTCACTATTCTTATTAGTTCTATTCATATCAAATCTTATTTCTTCTAGTTGTGCCCTAGTTTTCAGACTAGGACAATCTCTATTAGACAAACCTAGATCCATTCTTTCGAAACAAAAAATTTCACTTATCTTACCTTTCTCAGAGAACAAATATTTAAGATCCTACCTCTTTTCTTCAGATCTGATTCCTTTCTTAGCACAGAGATTCGTATTCAAGTAGAATACTGTGCACTAAAGCAACAGATCTACACACACAACTTTATTTTCTTTAGTTCCCACCAATCACAATTTCAGGTCCCGACAACAGAACCATTTGTTATCACAGGGGAAAACCCACGGTTCAATGCTTCAACAATGCATAACCAAAACCCTAACTACCGACCCTTTTGGCAGCACCTATGAAGTAGATGAAGTCTCACCTGAGGTAGAGGCAGGGGTGGTTGTAGGACTCAAGTGTCTACAACCTAGTTGGGACACAAAACTGTGATTACAATACTTAACAGAGAACTTAGCAGTTAACATTTATCAGCATTTAACCCTTATTCACTTCGCAGGTAAAACCCTAATTACAGAACAACGCAGTACTCAACAAGATCTAATACATCCAAGCACTTAGCATATAGAAATAGATCTGATCTAGTATTCATTCACATTACTAAGCACTAAGATACTATTATATCAGGTGCATCTAACATATATCACTGTGCCAAGCATAAATCACATCAATAACATAACAACTATAATGCACAAAGAAACCACATCATAGGATATATGTGGTTCACCCCAGTGTAAGGATAAGTTCACCAATTCTTCTCTTCTTTATTTTCTTTTGTCAATCTTCTACAAGCACGGAGCCACAATAACCCACTCTACATAAAATAGGAGATCTGTGTGCAGCTCACCAGATCATCCTTCCCCAAGATAGGTTACAACAAAAAGCCTCTTTACAGTCACTTACACTTAGATCTGGAAGTTCTCATGCACATAGTATGCAAAAACCTAACTCAATCACATAGATTCAACTACTTACATCATTGTTTCAGGATTAATCCGTAAGTGCGGACACGAACCGATCTCCCTAGATCCACCTAGATCTAGAACAAAACAGGACAGAATACTACACTTTCCCTAGATCTAGCCTATTGAATGAACTAAGAGATAAGGATTATGGACATACCTTATGAACACTTTCCTTAGGTCTCTGTTGTTCCAAGATTTGCTTCAACGCTCTTTCATCGTTCAGTTCACAACAACAAAAACCAATCGAAATAAAGGTAGATTAATATATTCAATAACTAGTCTATACATATGATCAAGGAGTTATGTAATAAAGTGACATCATCTTTATGGGAAAGGGACATATTACTGTATTGAATTAATTGAAAGTGAAACTTACAACCTGAGCCTTGATGTCGTAGGTCTCCTTTCGATGGTTCCTAGTTCTGACACACACGCTTGCTCATGCATGAAGAAAATCAACCACTTGTGATGACCTTGCTGGTGTCTCTAGTTGCTGTAGCATCAGTCCTTCATATAGGATTTCAAAAATTCTCCAATCAATCTCTTGCTATCTTGATTCTAACTTTTTCCATGAGCAATCTCTTCAATATATAGGAGAAGATAATTTAGTTACTTGGATAGGAAATGATCCCAAGATATCTGGAATGCCAGCACTTAGATAACCATTCGTTAGCCAACTCATTCTTCTCGAAGATTCTCTTCTAGAAGGCTCAAGAACTTCATATTTTTCCTCTTTAAGAAGATTTTCACACCCTGGCAGTTATTATAGTGCGAACCATTCGCACCCTAGCTTAATGCAGCCTGTGAGAATTAATCATTCTCACAGGCAAGTATATAGGTAGCCTGCGAGCTTCTTGAAAAATATAGTTTCTGGAAGCAGACAAGTGCAACTTTTCTCAGGAAAGTATTCTTAGTGAAGAGATTGATTTTCCATCATAATAACATCATCATAACATTATCACGATGACCAAAATTGTGGATAACAGAATTCCCCCCAAAGTCTGAGAGTGGAATCAGTGACAATCGATAGACTTTGTAAGCTGCATGTGTGTGTCAAGAACCAAGAGCGCATCTAATCAGAAACCTGCAAACATCAAGCATCATCATAATATCATATGTATCCCTTCTGAGGTAGGCATTCCCATGGTCAGATCATAGATTGACGACATCATAAACAAAGATCATGGCCACCAATCATACACTGTGGATCCATGCAGTCATAATATAGCATAGCCACTTGAATACACTATGGATCTATGCGACAAATTTTCAATCAAGATGACATAGCCACGAAACATACACAGTGGATCTATGTGTCATAAATCATACATACTCCATCGCAACCTGGATCACTTAAGACAATATCCAGGGTCTTCAACCTCATCGCCCAAAGTACGAATCTAACCATGTGATTACATGTGTCGAAGTCGAACATGGTAGAAACCACTTGATTACCGGTCATTGATGTAACTGTTAACAAGTGCGAGGGAAATCACCATTGATGTCAATGACTCCCAAGGTACTAAAGTACAATCCGTTGACTGTGAATGAATGAGTTGGTCTCTAACAATCGACAAAATCTCTTGATCAGGGGTCAATGATGTAAACCCACTGTCAAAAGCAAGGAAACTTTCCATTGAGGCATGCAAGCTCCAAGGTACTGAATGATTTCTAAGTCTTGATTCCGGACAATGTGCTGAAGTCAACGGAACAAGACTCATCATAGGAGGGCCTTGATGTATCCCCCATCAATGACATGAAATGAGTAACAGATTTTGAAAGTGAAACAGAGCGTGTAGCAATTGGACTTTGGACACAGGGAAGGTCGACACGAAGAGGATAGATAACTGCAGATGGCCGACTCAAAATAGAGGTTTCAGACGGACTTCTCTTGAACATATGAACAACACAACCAATGATTTGGCAACATTCACTCAAATACGACACATGGAAATAAATTGTTATCAAATCGAATGAGAGACGAATGGATTACCCAAACCAGCTTCAGATGACAAATAGGGGGTGTCATGATCAAGAGAAACACTTACTGCCAATTAACACAAATATGAAACATATCCCTTTCCCAAATTCCCCCCCACCATTTCTGGAAAGTACCTCTTTATTTTTACGCAATCTTGAAGAGGATCACATATGCTTGTTGATATAATCTCATCCTTCGGATGAGTCCCTCAGAGTACTTTTAACGAACCCTAGGAAGGAGTGGTTCGGTCCCATCACGGGTCTGCCAATGTTTGTTTAACGAGTCCAGAGATAGTAAACTCGAAGGTTTTTCAAGATTATAGAGTTTGGAAAAACACTTAAAAGAGAACTCTCTCAGTTCCTTTTTCGTACAATAGTCCAACAAGACCGAAAAAGGGTTAAACTATCGCTCGAAGGACGCATACTTCATATAATTTATCGAGCGTGAAAATAGCAAGGTCGCTCGACAATCTTTTCTTGTTTAGAGAGTCTGAAAAGAGATTAAAGATAACTCTAGGGGGGTTCATTTTTCGTGTAACCACAGGGAGCTCGGAAAAGGGATAAAACGATGCTCGATCACATTCTTATGTTTTTGACAAGCGCAAGAATAGATAAAAGGCACTCGAGGTCTTATATCAAAACCATAGAAAATAAAAAAAATCACACCACACCGTAAAAGTTTTATCCATAATCATTCATATTTGTTACCTGCTAGTCATTTTACTCATTTTCATATTAGTAATTAGGGTTAAATAATGAATAAATATAAAAACCCTATTTTTGACATAGTAAAAAAGTAATAAAAATGAATTCATAACACATTTTACCATATCATTTTACCTTTTTACCATTTGAGTTCAAAAAATCTCCATTTTACCTTCTACCTTCATCGTTGATTTTCAGGAGCTTCGGGAAATCATTCCACGAGCCGTCTGGATCATATTGGTAAGTTATCCATTCTCTATCTTTTCATGGTTCAAATTTGTAATTCTATTGGTTAAAAGTCAAGCTTTAAGTCTAGTTTTCAAACACTATGCGTGTAGAGGGATTCTCGCAGGCTACCCATACGGGGCCTGCGAGAATGCCTCATTCTCGCAGGTGGGCCTAAGGCAGCCTGCGAGAAGTTCACACTGCGTGCCATAGGCCACCTGCAAACAATGCAAAGTTTAAAATTTTATGTAACGTTTAGTCAAAAGAATGAATTTTTCCCTGTTTAAGATTATTAACAATCTTCATATGTTTCCCATGCAGGTTAATAGCCATCATCATGGTGCTCGAATGGAGAGAACGGGAACACGAGGAAGATAATACAAATGCCGAAAATCACCCTCCAACCATTGTTGCCTTAAGAAATTGCGGTCTCCTGAAATATTTCCGCATCCCAGGCATGAGAGCCCAAGTTCGATTGCTAGAGTACTTGATCCGAATGTGGGATCTGGATCAACAAGTATTCATCGTGGGGAATCATACCTTGACTATAGACATCGAGGACATCTATTTCTTGACTGGGTTATCCAGGCAAGGGTCCTATGTCAGTTTGACCGGTAGAAGAAGGGGTGGTTTGAAAATGAGCGAGTACTGCGCCCAGTATTGTGTGCCTGAAGCTGAACGACAGAAAGGAAAAGTGGCAATTTGGGGAGTGACTGACATAAATCTCCATACCATTCTCTTCACTATTTCTCGGATGGAAGGAAGCACTGCTCCACATATGGATCTACAGAGCTATTTTCAGTATGCCATCGAGTGTACTGAGCCCCAGGTATTCAACTGGGCTGACACAGTTTTACGCAGTCTTAAGAAACAACTGACCAAATGCAGGCGTGGAGATCTAAAACAGTTCGGATATGGATCTCTGTTAGTGTCCTTCTTCTGTGAGAGGGTCCTAGTGTTTAGACTTTAGGCTGAGTGGCACTTTCCGGGTCCTAGGGACCCAAGGATGTTACGATGGTGTCACCTCATGGCCAGACATGTGGCAGGACCGATCGTCAGGTATGAAGATATGTTCTTCAACTGGCTTCAAGGCCAAGTGTTGATGGTAGAAGATTATGCATATGCTGGCTTAGATTTCCATGGCGATCCTGACCTTGCACTACTTGAGGATGCACAGTGGGGAGACTGTTCAAGGATAAATTCGCGAGTGCGGACACAAACCAATCTCCTCAGATCCACCTGGATATGGAACAAACTGTGACAGAATACTACTCTTTCCCTAGTTCTAAAATATTGAATGGACAAGAGAAAAAGGAAGATGTACTTACTTTATGAAAGCTCTCCTTATCTCTGTTGATCCTCGCTCTGCTACAATGCTCTTGCGTCGTTCAATCACAACAACACAAACCAATCATAGCAAAGACATTAATATATTCAAAACTCTAGACTATACATGTGAT
>ML779884.1:24341-46990 GCA_009831015.1 Picea engelmannii | reverse complement strand
CGTACTATCTTCAAAAAGTGTGATTTTGAGAAGCTGATAAGTGTAACTTTCTCCATGAAAATGATCTTAAAGAAGAGTTAGATCTTCCATCATCATGTCATTATCATGTCATCATCTCGATAACCAAAAATGTGGATAACAGAGACCTTGGTAAGAAGTACACCAATTTTATCTTTTAAATGTTTTTGTATTTTTAAGGTATTTAAATGTTTTTTGTTTTATAGATTTACCCAAAGACTAACACCAAATACTTGTTGATAACACAGACATTGGACTATATTGACCTGCCGGCAATTCTCTTGTCCAACGACGAGGAGAGGCAGCAGTAGCAGTTCCACAGTACGCCGAGGATTGCCTGACGATGGAGAAGAATTTAGAGGGCCTTATGGAAGATGTTCCAGATATGACCCTAGAGGAGATTCCATGACGTGATCAGCGTCACACTGTGGGAGTCTTTGCATCTATGGGTCGCTTGCTCCGTAGAGTTGCTAGGACATTAGTGTGTTATCGTGAACATCATCCGTGACGTCCTTATGTAAAATCCATGAGCTTCAATTTTGATATTTTGGTCTTCAGACAAATATTTTGTAAAAACAAACTTTGATCGTTATATATATATACATAGTTTCTACCGGCTTACTTTACATTGTGTACATTTTAATGTGTTTGATTTATAAATTTTTCAAATGCCAGTCCAATACATAATTAGCTAAATCATTTGTTAATGTATTAAAACGTCTAGGAATATGTTGATATTCAATGTGATCAAAGTACCATTCCAAGAGGTGAATCCGCAAATATACCCTTAATAAAGTAGGACTTCGAATAGAATATACGTTACTGAGTTGTAGTACTACAAGTTGTGAGTCAAGTCACACAACCAAATGACGAATTCCAAGAGAGATAGCATCAACCAATAGTTCAACAACGGTGCTATACTCTGCGATATTGTTGGTTGCTCGACCAAGACATATACCTCGTAGATATATGAGTTCGTTTGTTGGGGCATAGATTTCCCATGCAGCGGAAGCTAAGTTCTGAGTACTACGGCTAGCTCCATCAGCGAAGCCAATATAAGGTAGCGAATACTCCGACATCTGGCAATCAAACACAACGTCACGTAAGGGCACAGACCAGATAACGTCAAAAGAAAAACTAAAGTAACACACACACACAGTATGATACATAAAATACAAGTAATCACGCATAAATAACTTATGCATAGTACTTCTTTAAGTACAATCCATTCCTGGGTTCACTCAAAGGCACACCATCATAATCAACTAGTTCATACGCTCCTTTTTCCAACACTTTGCTGACAATGTAGGGACCACGCCACATAGGTTCAAATTTCCCGGCTCCTAGGACATCTTTATCTTGTTCATACAGAAGAACAAGATCGCCTTCAGAGAAGACACGAGGCTTGACATGCTTGTCATATTGTGCCTTAACGCGTTTCTTTTGGGCTTCTATTACTAAAGTGGCATCACGTCGGGTCTCGTCTAATCGCATCAAATACAACAGACGTTCCTCTTCGGAAGAAGTATTAGGTAAGATATCTACAGCTAGCTTCAAAGAAGGTATTTCACATTCTATCGGTAGAATGGCTTCCATGCCATAAAATAATCGAAACGGTGTAAATCCCGTAGCGGATTTAACAGATGTACGATACGCCCACAATGCTGAAAACAACATCGTGTGCCAGCTGGTTTTATGTATTCCTATCATCCGTCGAATCATATTTATGAGAACCTTATTGATGGCTTCGACCTGGCCATTGGCTTGTGGATAATAGGGTGTTGAGCTATCATGACGAAGGCCCAACTTCTCTGTAAGTTCTGACATCATATAATTCCTAAAATGACTACCGTGATCGGTAACGATAGCCTGAGGGACACCAAAACGAGTGATGACATGGTTGAAAAGGAATAATGCTGCAGTCTTCCCAGTATTATCGAATGTCAGCATTACCTCGGCCCACTTTGTAAAATAATCAATAGCGAAAATAATATAGCCATGCCCCCCGGCCGAGTGAGGGTGACATGTCATGAAATCAATGCCTCGTTTAGCAAAAGGACCTACTGAGACTACAGGGTGAAGGGGAGCGGGATGTGACCAAATCTTTTGTTGATAGGTCTGGTAGGCATGACACTTCTGAACAACAATGATGCAGTCATTGAACAAAGAAGGCCAAAAGTATCCTGCACGTAAGATTTTTTGGGCAGTAGCATACCCAGACATATGACCGCCACATGCTCCTGAATGGCAGTCATTCAAAGCTTTCTCAGCTTCGTCAAAATTCAAACAACACCGAAAGACAGAGTCAATGCCTCGACGGTAAAGAGTATCACCGAGGATAATGTACTGGCGAGTCTGATAATGTATACGACGTCGTTCATTACTAGACAAGGAAGGACGGAAAGTTTGAGTTTGGAGATATATAATGATATCTCCATACCAAATGTCGTCAGTACTAATAAGGAAAAGTGATTCGTCAGGTAACGAATCAACTTCTACATTTTCCGTGGCAGAGTGGGGGAAATCACAAATTAACTCAGCAAAAACTAAGGATTTCTTTGACGTGGCACAATCGAATTCCAAGTCGAACTCATGGAGAATGACAATCCACTTGGAGTACTTGCCCCCCAACAATTGACGTGTCAATATATGTTGCATGGGGTTACAATGTGAAATCACTGTAGTTTTTCTGGAGAGAATATAATGACGAAAACATTGAACTGCTTGAACAGCAGCCAAAGCCAGTTTCTCAACATGTTGGTACTTGACTTCTGTTGGTGATAAACTTCTACTAAAGTAATAGATAACATGTTCATCATGGTTATCATCCTCTTGAACGAGGACCATGCCGATAGTATACTCAGAAGAATCCATATAAATAAAGTAATCCCTACTATAATCAGGAGGGAAAAGAAGTGGAGCTTTCGTGAGGGATAACTTCAGGGCTTCAAAAGTGTTGTTTGCAACTTTATCCCAAAGAAACTCTGAACCTTTCTGCAAAAGACGTGTGAAACCACGAGTAATCTCGGCATAATTCAGGATGAAATGACGAAGAAAGTTTGCTTTCCCCTGCAAACTTTGTAACTGGCGCAGTGAAGAAGGAGGAGGAAGATTGAGAATCACCTCAACCTTAATAGGATCTACCTGGATCCCCTGACGTGAAACAATGAAACCGAGAAGACGGCCAGACTCTACGCAAAATACGCACTTGTGAGGGTTTAGACGAATGCAATAGAACCAACAACGGACGAAAATTGCTTAGAGATGATTGGGGTGATCGAATCGGCGTAAAGAATGAGCTGGAAAATCATCCAAATAAGGCTGAACAATATGCTTAATATCGTGAAACACATAAGACATAGCACGCTGAAACGTTGCACCTGCATTCTTAAGACCGAAGGGAAGTTTTCTGTAGGCGAAAGTACCCCAAGGACAAATAAAAGCGGTTTTATGTTGGTCCTCAGGAGCGATGTTAATCTGGTTATAGTCGGAAAATCCATCCATGAGGGAAAAAATTTCACTACCGGCACAGTCATCGACGATCTGGTCGACGAAAGGGGTTGGAAAGTTGTCCTTCGGACAGGATTTGTTAATATCCCGATAATCGATGCAAACACGTATACTACCACCTTTCTTATCAATCGGTACAAAGTTGGACACCCATTTTGTCAAAGCCACGGGGTAAATAAAACCGGCTTTAAGAAGCTTTTCAACTTCAAGTTTAATGGCTGCCGCTTTACGTGGATGGACAGGACGGAGGCGTTTTCGTACTGGTTTAACTCCAAGGTATGTTTTTATCTCATGCACAATGATAGACGGGTCGATACCTGGCATCTCTTCGTAACTCCAGGCGAAGATATCACGAAATTCTTTAAACAAGGAAGTATAGGTGACAATTTCCTCTGGAGAACACGAAGCTCCAATGTGAACATTTTCTACTATCCCAGGTTTAACTGAAATATCAATGGGAATCGTGGGAGAAATATTACTGAGGTTCCCTTCCGCAAACACATCATGTGTATATCCGGGAACGGTCATTGTGACAACAACGGTCGACGGAGTCGAAATCCGCTGGTAATTCTCGAGAGTGTGTTGTTCCAGAAACAATATGGAATGATGACGCCCATCATCCCAAGGTGTATTTTACCTTCTAGAGTGACAGGCAACGAGGAAAGAACATCGTAAGGCTTAAAACCAGATCCATTAAAGGATTTCAGAGTATTTTGCAATTCCTTTAATGGAGGAGAGGCAATGGCTTTCCAACAAGTAAGAGACATTACACATGTAGAGGCCCCCTCATCAACAACTGTCCGACAAATTTTCTTTTCAGCGACAATAACTTGTATCTGAAAAGCAAGCTGAGGAGCTAACCTTGGAACATGGTCGTCCAAGTCAAATACTATCAAATTCGAATCTGTAGGGTCAATTCCACCTATATCTTTCAATAGAGCCCTTCGTTGCGCAGGACAAGACTGAAGTACTTCAAGGGCAGACATCGTTGAAGGTGCTTGGGCCAGATCTTCCACAATAATGTAGTTCTGGGCCGCACGAGCATGAGGATTGAAAGCTGACTTGCGAAAAACACATTTCGGGGGTTGTAGGACTGTATCAAGACTCGGTCTTTCAAGATGAAGAGGACCGTTCATAGGTGGATTCGGTGGAGAGGCTTGTACCAGATCAGGAGGTAAATCGTCAACCTTCTCCTTAGAAGAAGTATAGTCTTTAGCTCTAGTTTCGATTGCAACGTCATTCTTCTTAGAATGACTGGTGCACATCAAGACATATGATGTCTTGGAGGTATATGGTTGGTCGTGGATGACCAACGAGGCCTATTGCTGAGACGGGAAGGGTTGGGACAAGACAGTCGGCGTAGGTGGTTTTGGTGTTCCTTGATGGAACTTGGAAACTTCGGCACGTCGAGGACAATCCTTGGTATAGTGATCACCACCACAGATAAGGCAAGGGTACCTTGGTTTGTGCTTGTCCCACTCTTCAACAGGAGCATTTGTAGTTTGTTCATTTGGATTATTATTCTTACCCCCCTTATTCTTGCCTCTCCCTTTCTTTGATTTATTTTTACCGGTCGGTGTAGATTGAATAGCGTTCACCTCAGAGGTTTTACCAGGGGGAGGAGCAGGAGACGGGGCATTCTGAACATTAGAAGATGTGGAATTGGGGGTTGTGGTTGAAACAGAGTGTGAGTGGGTATGAGTAGTACCGATCACACCATCAGCTGCATGCGAGGCAACTGAAGCAGTTGAAGTGATGGAAGTACCGGGACGAGGTAGTTCAGGCAGTAAATCGTAGAGTGTTCCCGTTTTTGAATAAACGAGATCAAGATACTGAGCACGACTTATAGCCTGCTCCTCTGTAACAACACCACCCATAGCAATGTCTTTTCCAATTTTGTTCACGAAAGATTTCGTAAACCATTCTGCCAGTAACTGATCAGGGAGTTCAAGTTTGATGAGACATCGTCTATGTCTCCACTCATGTATATGGTCCGATATGTGAGTCCCTTTAGTTTGTTTAAAAGAAGTTAAGATCTCGGTTCCATTATCGTAACGGATCATTAACTGGTAATGTGTGAGAAAGTCCATAGCTAAGGTGTTGAAATCAACAAAGAAACCTCGTGGCAATTCAATGTACCACTTCGCAGCCGAACCGGTAAGGGTTCATTGGAAAAGACAAAGACGAATGGAGTCATACATCAGAGAGTTGGACAAACACCATAAATGAAAAGTCATGACATGATTATTTGGGTCCTCTCTCGGCTTGCCATCGAATTTCGGAATATCCAATGGAAGTTTAGCAGGGATAGCAGGCCATTGAGGAGAGTGACGAATAGGATCATTTAGGATCCTAGACAAATCTGGAAAATCCAAAGTAGCAAGGAAGGGAAACTGTCGGTTTACTTGTGGGTACTGATGGCTTTGGGGTGGAAGCCCTGTCGGCAAACCAGTAGGATCGTAAGCAGACTGTCCGTAGAGGGAAGTCCCTGGCTGATTCGGTGGTGGGCGGATAGGATAGTAACCCCAAGGATTATAACCTTGAGTTTGAGTGGGGACCTAGGATTGAGTAGTCTGATTCGAACCCCAAATAGGATTAGTTACCCCTAGATAAGGTTGGCCAACTATAGGGACAGCTTGCTGCCCCCCCAGCATTCTGAGGAAGTTTTTGTAAAAGTTGAGTCCAATACTGGGCCAATTCAGGAGGTATATTTTGTCCAAAGGGTGAGGTTGGTCCCCCGACTGTAGGTATAGCTCCACCCGGAAGTTGTGTGCCAACCGTAGGTTGTGTAGTAACTGTGTTGTGTCCGGGAAAAGGAAAAGGAACCGTACCACCCTGTCCACCAACGAGAATCTGCGTGTTGGGTGCAACAGTCGGAATAGTGCCACTAGGATTAGGATTACCAGGAGGAAAAGGTGGGAATGTCCGAATAAAACAAGGAACCTCATACCTGGGAACATGAGGACCACCTGGAGAACTAGCTAGGGTTTGCGGAGGTGTTGGATTGGGAGGATTCAACAAAGCATTCAACGCATGGTAACCGGGTGGTAATGTCGGGATGACATTAGGTATTCGCTGGGTATTGATAGGAGGGAGAGTAGTTGCAGTAACCTCGGTATGGACACTCATAGTATTGACGAGATGGGCCATCTTGAGAGGAAGGACAAAATGATAAGTGGTGGTCTCGGGTGTAGTCTCTGTCTCAGGAGACACCGAAGGGTTGATTGCGTAAACAGGGGGTGACTCTTTACCGAAAAGAACTCTTCGGTAATTGACGGACCAAAAAGGATCTCGGCCTACTACACCGTGAGAAGGCCCAACAGTTGATTCAGAAGATGTAACAATGGTTTCTTCAGAAGGATTTAATCATCCAAAAGGTCATTCACCATGACGAACACGATAGTCTTCTATAGTATTGGTAACTCGAAAATCGTCTAAAGAGACAGTTCGTTCGACTTGTGGAAGTGGTGTGGTGATGACCGGAACTTCACTGGTTTCCCTTTGTGGTGAAGTAACCACAAGGACTTCAGTCTGATGGGGTGAACCCTCGAGTGTACCAGTAGGTTGAGGATCGTCTAGATGTTCTGGAGATAATCCTTGCATTCTACGAGAACGCCGCGGGGGAGAAATTGCAAACAAGTGACAAGTTCCGCGAGAAAAATCCTATGGTCAACTTTGAGAAATAACAACACTCACTAGTAAACAAAATATAAGAAGGAATCACCAAGCAAACAATACCTCCTAATTTAGAATCCACTAGTTGGTGATGAAATCCAACGTCGCAACAACGAGACGAGAAGGGGCAGGGCTAAATGGAAAAGTTACGTTGACGACCTTCTTAACAGAATTACGCCCTGGTGCAAGCTCCCACACATAATCGTGGGTATACCCTCCAAGGAGCCCAAGTGAGTTTGATCAACATCGATTCCAGTTACCGTGAAGACTTTCCCCTCCATAGTCACCTTGGGTAAGAACCTAGAGAGATAGGCCACTAAGGTCACCACAAACAACAATACAGCCTGGGGGGACAGTCGTCAGTCCAATCCACACGCAAGGGCAGGGTATCTAGCCCGAAACCAACTCAAAGGCTTCCACTCATAATTGTGGGTATACCTCGGAGTGATCCCCGTAATACGTGCAATCTCTACACCGATGTCAACAAAGCAGGGTTAGTAACTCTGCCAACACCAATCTGACCTAGTGCTTAACCCTTGTGTTAGAAGGGCATCCCAGGACAATATGTTGCCAATGGAATTTAACACTCCCTAACTCAAGATGCTATTGTGTGTTTTTGAGCTTTTGGAGAGTGTGTCTCTCTTCCTACTCCAAAGAACTAGCCTAGCTAATATGTTGGTGTAAAGAGCCCTAGAAAAAGTTACTAGATCAATTTTAAGATTACGTAATGTTTTAAAAGCTATTGATTACTCAAAGGCAACGAAAGTGAAACTCGTGATGTGTGATTCTAAGCCAAATAATGCAAGGATAATGATGAAATATAATCTTTTTCATTCCATGAATCCTAGTTATGGGAGAGAGAGAACCTTTTCCGAATCAATCTCAATACTACAATGCAAATGCAATGCTCGATTTCCTTTCAGATGTCTATGCAAACAATCATTTATCAATTAACAATCTCTAAACGTCTTTTTCCAATACTTCAATAAACTCTAAAATTTGATTTTACAATGTTTTCAAAATGACAAAAACAAAATATTGAAAGAAAACTTATTGTTCACTTTCCGAGAAGAACTCTAATTAATGATAAAAGAAAATCAAATCATCCAGAATCCAACAATGACAACCCAACCAATTATTTCAATGAAAGTAAAAACAAAAACCAAACCAATGAGTCTTCCCAATGCGAATGAAAAATGCTCTTCTGGACCACCAAGAAAAAGAGAAAACACAAAGCACTTAACTCTCTACCAATCCCTAGTTCTCAGCCAACCAGACACATCCAACTCCAGAAGTCAAAGAGGAAGAAAATGCCAAACAGAGCCAAGAAAAGAAAGTCAAGCTACCAAAGGCAAGAAAGACCTAGAAACCCTAAATCTGTTCAAGCAAGCAAACTACAGCAAGAGATGTATAATTCAATGATCCAATAAGCCAAAAAGACACAATTCAACTTTTCTGATCAATTGAAAAAGTCAAAACTCAATTTCAAAATTTTTAAAAATCTTGCTCACAGGCAAGCAGTGTTACATAGTGCGAGAAGATAGGATTCTCGCAGGCCACCTTAAGGCAAGGTGCGAGGTGTTCGCACTGGACCCTATATGCAGGGTGCGAACTTGACTGGTTCTCGCAGGCTGTCAATGGACATAGTGCGAGAACTCCTGAAGATACTAAAATTTTTGAAAATGCAAGCAAAATTCAAACTGGCTTATAAACCCAGGGGGTCTCTCAGGATATCCTGAGAACTCAGACACTGACAAAACAGGAGAAAAATGAAAATATAGCAAATGGCCACAGAAAATTCAAAAAACCATGAAGACCAAAGGGATAGTCCCTAGTGGAGTCACCAATTTTGTTTTAGGATTAATCCATAAGTGATGACACGAACCGATCTCCCTAGATCCACCTAGATCTAGAACAAAATAGAACAGAATACTACACTTTCCCTAGATCTAGCCTATTGAATGAACTAAGAGATAAGGATTATGGACATACCTTATGAATGCTTTCCTTAGGTCTCTGTTGTTCCAAGCTTTTCTTCAACGCTCTTGCACCGTTCAGATCACAACAACACAAACCAATCGAAATAAAGGCAGATTAATATATTCAATAGCTAGTCTATACATATGATCAAGGAGTTATGTAATAAAGTGACATCATCTTTATGGGAAAGGGACATATTACTGTATTGAATTAATTGAAAGTGAAACTTACAACCTGAGCCTTGATGTCATAGGTCTCCTTTCGATGGTTCCTAGTTCTGACACACACACTTGCTCATGCATGAAGAAAATCAACCACTTGTGATGACCTTGCTGGTGTCTCTAGCTGCTGTAGCATCAGTCCTTCATATAGGATTTCAACAATTCTCCAATCAATCTCTTTCTATCTTGCTTCTAACTTTTTCCATGATCAATCTCTTCAATATATAGGAGAAGATAATTTAGTTACTTGGATAGGAAATGATCCCAATATATCTGGAATGCCAGCACTTAGATAACCATTTGTTAGCCAACTCATTCTTCTCGAAGATTCTCTTCTAGAAGGCTCTAGAACTTCATCTTTTTCCTCTTTAAGAAGATGATCGCACCCTGGCAGTTATTACAGTGTGAACCATTCGCACCCTAGCTTAATGCAGCCTACGAGAATTAAGCATTCTCACAGGCAAGTATATAGGTAGCCTGCGAACTTCTTGAAAAATATAGTTTCTGGAAGCAGACAAGTGCAACTTTTCTCAGGAAAGTATTCTTACTGAAGAGCTTGATTTTCCATCATCATAACATTATCACGATGACCAAAATTGTGGATAACAATCACTTGCACTCAACACAATATAGCACTTAGCGCCAATTCTCTCCTAGATCTAGCATGTTTCTTACATCGTCTAGATATCTATTTATACATTACAAAAGGGGCCAAGGCATGGGTAAACCCATGGTCCAACATCCCATACCTATTACATAAACTCTAAACCCAAAATTTCCCTAAGAAGGGGCTGATATCCCATGATCTCTGCTTCGCGTTGCGCTCCGCCTTCGACCAACCTGTCGAAGTCCCAAAACTTGTCAAACATGACGAAGGTTCTCCAAAACTTGGTCAAGGGACAAAAAAAACTTTTTTGGGAATTCTGCAGCTGAAATATCTTTTGTTACAGACCTAAATCAACAATATGAAATATTAATATGCACTCGAGTAATGATGTCTAATCACATTGTAAATATTGTAGACAATTTTACAAATGATGAAGTTTGGTATTTGTACTTTGATGGGTCTAAATCATGCAAAGGATCCGATGTCAGTTGTTTACTAATAGACCCTAAAGGTAACAAGGCATTTATTTCTTATAGATTAGAATTCGATTGTACAAATAATATGGAAGAATATGAGGCTCTCTTGTAGGGACTTAAGAAGGCCATTCACCTTCACATCAAATCCTTAGTTGTTCGACGATTCTAAAATTGTAGTTAAGAAGGTAAAAAATGCCATTCACTATGTATATGCTCATATTAAACACTACCAAACCGAGGTATGGACCTTAATTACCAATTTTATTACTTTTAATATAAGATATATCCCTATATATAGCAACCCCAAAGTAGATTTATTGGTTAATGTAGCATCAAAATTATTGCCTGCTGAAGGATTTTCTCCTAATTCATTTTCTGGTGAATTGATATTCATGCCACCAATTCCTGATAACATTACCAATTGGTGATTTTTTGATAACTATCAGCAGATAATCAATTTCTTGCATATGGATGACACCTTCCAATATGTTGTAATCGATGAAGCAACACATGATGAAAATATTCATGGCTTTTCAGTAATACTTGAATCACGCTCAATTGAAAGCTCATATAAACTGGTAAATTTGATCCCTAAATTTGTCATTAGGTTGGAAATATTTATGATCTGCACAAAAAATTTAAAGGGGTTGTTAATTGTAAAATGAATAGTTCCTCACTACAATTTGAAACTGTAAATTTAGAAGCACATGATCAAA
This sequence comes from Picea engelmannii, assembly GCA_009831015.1. Classification (NCBI taxonomy): domain Eukaryota; kingdom Viridiplantae; phylum Streptophyta; class Pinopsida; order Pinales; family Pinaceae; genus Picea; species Picea engelmannii. Next base: position 35,787 of record ML779884.1, on the reverse strand, counting down.
CCCAAAACATCAATCTGGGTACAGGGTGCACACAACAAGAAAAGTCTTCTTTTATTAAATTGTTTAAATAATTTAAATATGTATCTGCTTGGACTTATGAGGACCTAAAGACATTTGACCCAAACATAATACAACATGTAATCCCCATGAAGCCCCAAGCTCAATCATTTCAACAAAAGCTGAGGAAGATGCATTCCAAATTAGAACCCACAGTAAAAAAGGAATTGAACCAGCCATTAATAGCTAAGATCATTTTTCCTTTCTGACATACCCAATGGGTGTTCAATATAGTCTCGACAAGGAATAAGAATTGGGAAATCTGATTTTGTTTTGATTTCTACAACTTAAAGTGAGCCTCCGACAAAGATAATTATCATGTTCCTCCCATGGAACAAATCCTGCAACATGTATCTAGTGCTGAAAGATTATCCTTGTTAGATTATTTTTCAAGATACAACCAGGTCTTGATGTCTCCCTCGGATCAACTCAAAGCTACATTTCAGACCCATTGGGGAACTTACGCATATTGTAATATGCCTTTCATATTAATCAATGTCGGGCCCACTTTACAAAGGGCCATGGATATTTATTTCCGTGGGATTATAAATTAGTCAGTGGTTTTTTACTTAGATTATGTAACCATCTTTTCAAAGAATAAAACAGATCACTTATCTCAACTAAGGAGTGTATTGTAACATTGTCATAAGTATGGAATTTCCTTGAATCCTAAGAAATCGTTTTTTCTTTGGATCAAGGGAAGATACTTGGATTTTTAGTGTCTAAATATGGAATGATGATAGACCATGAATGAACACAAGCCATAGCCAATACTCCCCCTCCTTCATCCAAGAACGATATGTAGTCTTTTCTCGATAAAATAAACTTTGTTAGACATTTTGTACATAGTTTATCCAACATGTTTAGAACCCTACAAAATATGATCAAGAAGGATGTTCTTTTCAAATTGGGATCACAAGAAAACCAACCCTTTCATGCCATCAGAAAATATATAACAGAAACTCCATCCCTCACGAGCCCTGATTTTTCCAAAGACTTCACCCTTTATACTTTTGCATTAGATAGATCATTACCCAAAAAAATGATGAAAATAATGAAATCCCCATTCTGTTCATGAGTTCTACCTTTAAAGTAGTAAAATTAGTAAAACACTTTAGAACCTACCTATTTAAGTCCAGAACTAAAGTCATCATTATGTATCCTAGAGTTAGAAATTTGCATGTTCAAAAAGAACTAGAGGAGAAGAGGGCCCATTGGATGACCTCTCTTCAAGAATATGATCTTGAAATTAATCCCTCTCAGATTGTTAGAGGTCAAGGTATTTTTAAGTTAGTGGTTGATTCAGTCAATCCACCTAATGATGATTATGCTTTATCAAATGAAACATTGCCTCATGAAAATAAAATATTTTGTGCACAAACCAGAACAAATTCTTGGTATTCTTACATCAAATTTTACTTAACTCATGGAGCCACTCCATAACATATTGATCCCAAAAAGAGAATAACATTGAGACTTAAATATTCTCTCTTTGAAATGATTAATGTTGTCCTATTTAGAAATAATTTTGATGGAGTGTTATTGTGTTGCGTAGAAAAAGATGAATCAGAAAATGTCCTGACTCAATTACATTTTGGTAATGCAGGAGGTCACTTCGGGGGTGAAATGGATACTCATAAAGTGATCAGAGCCATATATTATTGGCCCATTCTCTTTATATATTCTTATTATATGGCTTGCAAGTGTACAATATGCCAAAAGGTTGCAGGAAGAGTTAAGAAACTTGCTTTCCCTTTGCATCTCGTAGCAGTTCATCAACCATTTCAACAATGGGGCATTGACTTCATCGGACCAATCAATCATGATTCCTCCATATAGAATAATTACATCCTTACAACAATGTATTACTTCACTAGGTGGTCCAAAGCTATACATTTAAGAGTAGTCAACACTAATTAGTGATTTCATTCCTGGAAACACATATTATTTCACATTTCAAAATTCCATAATATTTGGTGTTTGGCCATGAATATTATTTGTATTTAATGGATTCGAATGTTTTTTCTTTGTAAAAAGGAATTAAATTGAAATATTGTGCTAGCTATTACTCTCAAGGTAACGGACTGGCTGAACCAACCAACAAAAATTTAATTAAAATCCTAAAGAGAACAATATCTGAAAATCATAAAAATTGGCACACTGCTTTGTTCTACGCTATGTGGGATGATAGGTTTAGTCCAAAAAAAATCCATTGGAAATTCCCCACTTTTCCTTGTATATGGAAGAGAAGTTATCCGCCCTCCCAATTTCCTACTACCATCATTACAACTATCTAAAAAAGGTCCAGGAAGAAGAGTGTCATGCCTTAGAAAGTTGAATTAATGCTTTACTCAAATTAGAAGAGACCATGACACAAGATAAACGTAAAATGGATCAAAACCAACAAATTATTAAATGATGGTTTGGCGAAAATTATTTCGCTGATCAAAATTTAAATATAGGAGATTTGGTTCTTAGTTGGGATAAAGTGCATGAAGAAAAGGGGGAACATTTGAAATTCCATAATTTGTGGTTAGGACCGTTTATAATCATTGAAAAACTCATTCCTGTCTCTTTCCGTCTCCAAACCTTGGAGGGGAATCCATAAAATTTTCCAGTGAATGGCCAGACCCTCAAGAAGTACTTTTCATAGTCTATTTGTAAATAACAATCTGTAAATAAAGTGTGCACAATGTGTTTATTTTTTTTTCTCTTTTTTCTTTTCTTTTGTGTGTGAGTCATTTTATTATTTTCTTTGTTTGGAAATCTTTCTAGTTTAATAATTGTGTTGTTTGAAACTTATCACCATGTATAAATTTTATTCAAAAGATAATACCACTTGCTAGCCCCCAAATAACCTGAATTAATCCAAATATGGTCTTGAAATAAATTTACCTCAGTTCTGTTAGACAATTTTTAATTTGATGGTTACCATTCTCCTTTCCTTTTAATATTATTGTAAGGAAGTGTATCTGTAAGTTGGAGTAATCTTTGATTATCATGGATATCATAAGACGTTTTACACCATCCTAGTCCTTAATGGGCAGTTTGTATTTGCTTCCCCATCTTCTAGACAATCTCTTATTTAGAGATTAAAATCAAATCCATGTGATTGGATAACCTATGTACTTAAAATTAATAAAGCGTGAGGTCTTAATTGAAGATTGGAAGGTCTCATTACGAGGTGATCCATCATGACCATTGGAATTTTATGTTGGATCATGTTGTCATTGATGCCAATGGTTTGATTATTTCAGATATTTTTGGATCATGTCTCATTGATGCAAATGGTTTGATTGATTGATGTCATTGATTGATGTCAAGTAATTGATTGATTGATGATTGATGAACAATGTATATGTATTTTCCTTGATGATAATGATAGATGTCAAAGTGGAAACCAATTGATAAAGATGGATCATTGATATGATGCATAGATGAAGATGGATCAATGATTTGTCATAGATACATGATGATGCATAGTTTGTTTGATGAAAAGATGACTCATTGATGTCTCATCATGATTGATAAGGTGCACAAATGGATGAACTCGAAAGTGGTCCCCTTATGGTGAAATCCCTCATGGGAAAATGCTTTGCGGATTGAGTTATCCTAGAAGAATGGTTGGAGGACCCATGCTTGTATGTGGAATAAAGAGATGGAGATCAATGAAGTTGTTGGTGAAACTATCCTATATGGATAGTGTTTGTCATGACATTTCTGGTGGTATGTGGAATGTCACATAACTCCTCACGGTTTTAGAGTTATAGCTCTACGAAGTTGAAGGACCCCCATATGATGGATTGAAACCCCACAAGGTCAAATAATTCAAAGTGACCTAAAAGAAGAAATCACTGTTTAAATGATAAAGTAAAGTGACAAAGTCAAGGTGGATTATTTAAATAATAAAGAGAAGTGACAAAATTAAGAAATGATAAAATAAGGTGACAAAATCAAGAAGGAATATTAAATGATAAAGTATTGGAGAACTTTCTATTTATAGAAAGTGGTTAACCCTAAAATAAGGAAAATAGGTTAAGTGACCTAGAAATGGGTTAAGTGACCTTAAAATGGATTAAGTGACCTAGAGGATGAAAGTATAAATAAGATAGCAATGGTCTCTTGTAGATCATCATTTGTGTGGATCAATGGAGAGATTCTTGTGAATATATTTTGGAGTATTGATGGAGAGATTCTTGTGAGAGCATCTTATTGGTGTGGATCTCTTGAGCACGATTGAAGATCTATTATGAGGAAGAGAGTGAGAGGAGGATCTCATGGATGCATCAAAGTTTCGTCAATTTCATAGATCTTCACGGTAAAATTCTCGGATTCACAGAAAACCCTATTTTCTGATGCATATGTGGTTTGTCTTTGTATAGGGTGTGTATACATTGAATTATACGTGGGTTGGTTGTGTATAGGGTGAGTATGTATGCAGGTTTTCTGTGTACAGGGAGCGTATAGTGGATAAAATCACAGAGATTTGTGTTTGATCTGGTGCCAAGCTCTTGGATGATGAGGCAGGTTCCAGATCTGCATTCTATGGGCTCAGATCTATCACTGAGACACTGGTATGGTTACATTATTGTCTTGATGGATACTATAGTTTGATGTGTTGTGAATGCTTAGGGAATTCTTGGTATGGCTTTTATGATGTTGTTCAATTTGGTTGATTTGCTTGATGGATTGATCAGTACTCTTGTGATTCATTGGTGACATGATTTCTATGGTATACTAGTTGTTTATACATGATTGAGATAGAATTTATATTGATTTGTTGTGTATCATGAGAAAGCTATTGGAGAGCTTGGATGTGTTGTGACTGGCTAGTGTTCAAATTGAACAATCAGAAACAAAAGAGAATGATATATTGACTGCAGAGAATTTGAGTTGATCTTGAAGGACAAACCCTAACAGCCCAGAAGGTATACACAGGTTGTTATATACACTGACCGCATGCATATGCGGGTTGTAGTGAGCCAGGGCACGTGCACACACTGGTTGCACTACTGATAGGTCGCATACCTGTTGTTAGATTGATATGTGTTGAGGATTATTGTCTCATCTCAGTTGGTGTTGAGGGTGTAAGATGAGTCTTGCATTATAGATTTGGTGCTCTTGTAGAGTTGTACTCTATTCAGTTGTTGTTGATAAACCCCCAGATTTGTTTCCATAATAAAAAGAAAAATTGTACATACATCTTGTGTTCTTTATGGTGATGACTTATTGATGATATGTGTTGCTCATATATGTTGTTGATATATGTTCACATCTAACTGGTTATAAATGACAGTAATGGTAATGAATAAATGTTGAATGTTAACTAAGGATTTTTATGTAAACAGGGAAGATTTTTGAAAAAGAGCCCCACACTCATTCACCCCCCCTCTAAGTGTGGTAGGTGTGTCCAACAATTGGAATCAAAGAGGGCCTTCAGTACAAGACTTAACAATCTTGAAAGAGATCCATAGACACACAAATGGATGATGAAGATACAATCCTTGACGAGGAAAACTATTATACTTGGAGAATAGAGATGATATTACATTTGAAGACCATGGGAGAAAATATTTGGAAGGCAGCCATTGGTGGATCAGTTCCTTTGAAGAACAAGTCAAAGTTTGCAGCTCAAAGGGAAGGAAAGAAGAATGATGCATTGGCTCTCAAGACCATTCTTAGTGGAATCTCAAGCCCTATCAAAGAGAGCATGGGACAATGCACTTCCACCAAGGATATATGGCTAAATCTAGAGGAAACATATCAAAGAAAGAAGGAGAAAGAATATATTGAAGATCACTCCATCAAGATCACTAAAGGTAAAGAATCTCCAAAAACTATTGAATGCATTATTTCTAAATGTGACTTTGAAGACATTTCAAATAAAGGCAAAGAATTATGTGTTGATGTTGGCAAAAAGGAAGATAGTGAAGATATTTCAAATGAAGGTAAAGAACCCTCAATAACCCTTGATTGCAATGATGATGATGATTTTTTCTCTACAAGTGAATAAGAAGATGTAGAAACAGTTTGTGTAAAGTTTGATGGTATTTATCCCATGAAAAGAATAGAATAAAATCTATTAAAACATCAAAAGGAAGTTGAGGAGGTTTTATATAGATATAGAAGTGATCATTATTATATAGACTATAACTATCTTTCAGATAACACTAAGAATTTTCTTAGGAGGAGTCTAAGGCACATATTGAAGTTAAAAGAAATGATCAAGGAACAAGAAGAGAGAAATAAGACTCAATTATAAGAAAAGGAAGAAGAGATCACAAGACTAAAGAATGGAAAAGAAGATATGAATGTAGATGGTGAGATTAGCAAAAGTTTTGAAACCATTTTCCATCTCAAGACCCAAATTGAAGAAGCCAAAAGAATAGAGGAACTATTGAAGAATCAAATAGATGAAAAGGAAGAGTCATGTTGTAAGTTAGAAGCTGAAATTCTTGACATTATAAATAAGGTGGAAAAGTAAAAAAAAATCTTGAATAGCTCACAAATATTGGATGATATCTTGGAAAGTCAAAGATCGTCATGTGATAAACCAGGTCTTGGATACAAAGGAGAATATACACATGTTGAAGAAATCACCTCAAAGAAACATGAGGTAAGTCCATCAAAGAAGGAAGGCAATGTTGCAAAAAAATCATCTACACAAGGCAAAGAAAATTCAAAAAGAACAGAGGAAGAAAGAAATCAAGAAGCTACTTTTGGGACACCAAAGCAAAGGTATGAAAGTATTTTTCATGGGCATTGTTATTCATGTAATGGATATGGTCACAAATATTTTGAGTGTAGATCTTATGAAAGAAGATATAATGGAATATTTTATAACACCATGAGATGTTAGAGATGTGATCAAGTAGGACACATTGTTGTTCATTGTAACACCATGAGATGCTACAGCTGTAGTGGATTTGGCTACAAATCCCAGGAGTGATGGAACACAAGAAGAAATTCCATGATGAGGACTTCACATAGCATGGCTAGAAGAAGGAATGAAGTAAGAAAGGGAGACATCTTTGAAAAGATGGATGCTCAGAGCTCAAGTTATGAGAAGTAGGAACCTCTATAGAAGTGGGTAAAGAAGAAAAAACAACCAAAATAGGATGAAAGATTGGAGGGAAGGTCAAGTAAGTCATCTACTGAAGCATACATGGGTTACAGTAGTATCAGTCGTGTACATACATAAGTTGACCTTGTATAGGTCGCGTACATATGTGAGTTGTTGTGCAACAGGCCACATATATGTTGTAAAGCCTTGGGAAAAAGGCAATGCACATGGATTGGAGTTTGATGTGATGGTATAACTCTGTGATGCAGGGTTTGAAATTGTTTATTGCAGGATTCTGACACTGTTTTTTGTAGGTTTTCATGGTTCTATGTTATATCATGTAAGGTGATGATATAAAATAAATCTTGGGCACATGGCACTAACCCATGAGTATGGATTGATGCTAACCTATTGGGGTACATGGCTGGTACATATTTGATTTTCATTGATATATGTTATGATATATTATTGGAAGCATATGGTGCATGCAGTTTGCATGTGGTTGGGCTACATATTGAGACATGTAGTTGGTAGTCATGTTGTACATCATTGGGGAGTCATAGCTTGTTGATGCATGGTTGATATACTTTCTTGGTGCAAGTGATGATGCATGTTGGTACACTCATGGTTGGCATATTGGTGGATGCACATGGTTGGAATATTGGTAGATGCGCATGTTGGCATATTGATAGAGGCATATGGTTGACACATTCCATGGATGATATCTTTTTTCACATGGTTGATGTACATGGGTGTTGTGCATTGTGGGCACATTTTTGGTACATGATGTACTTGGTTGATATATTATTCCTTATTTTTATTGTTGACATTCATGATGCATGGTATGGAACAAGTTTGATGCATGAACAGGTCCAGGGATCATCATATGGTATCATATTGTTCATTTTGCAGATAAGATAGGGGGAGACATACCCTTAAGGGGAGTCATTCTTCTTCCCATAATTCTAGGAGGAGATATTTATCAGATGCACAGCTAGAAAAGAGCCCTATATTTGAAGAAAGAGCATAGAGGGATAATTCTAGGAGGAGAGATGGTCACAGGGGGAGTATGTTTGATGCATTTTCAACATTACATTAGAGTGATATCCCTTGTTCAAAAGGGGAGAGATTATTTAGAGGAAAATCAAAGGCACTCAGACAGGGGGAGCAGCCCCAAGAGGAGAATGGCCCTTTTCCATTGATGTCAACGGGGGAGAGATAATCACATTGATGTGATTGATGTCTATTGATGGGGAGATATTGGTGTGGAAATAGTCACATTGACTATTAATGTAGAGCATGCCTTATCTACATGTTGACATCAATAATTGGTGTTGACATCAATGTTTGTATTTCCATCAATGCCAAAGGGGGAGATTGTTGGATCATGTTGTCATTGATGCCAATGGTTTGATTATTTGGGTGATTGTTAGATCATGTGTCATTGATGCAAATGGTTTTATTGATTGATTCCATTGATTGATGTCAAGTAATTGATTGATTGATGATTGATGAACAATGTATGTGTATTGTCCTTGATGAGAATGATAGATGTCAAAGTGGAAACCAATTGATAAATATGGATCATTGATATGATGCATAGATGAAGATGGATCAATGAGTTGTCATTGATACATGACGATACATAGTTTGTTTGATGAAAAAATGACTCATTATTGTCTTATCATGATTGATAAGGTGCACAAATGGATGAACTCCAAAGTGGTCCCCTATGGTGAAATCCCTCATGGGAAGATGCTTTGCGGATTGATTTATCCTAGAACAATGGTTGGAGGACCCATGATTGTATGTGGAATAATGAGATGAAAATCAATGAAGTTGTTGGTGAAACTATCCTAGATGGATAGTTCTTGTCATGACATTTCTGGTGGTATGTGGAATGTCACATAACTCCTCATGGTTTGAGAGTTATAGCTCTATGAAGTTGAAGGACCCCCATATGATGGCTTGAAACAACACAAGGTCAAAGAAGTCAAAGTGACCTAAAAAAATAAATCAATATTTAAATGATAAAGTAAAGTGACAAAGTCAAGGTGGATTATTTAAATAATAAAGAGAAGTGACAAAATCAAGAAATGATAAAATAAGGTGACAAAATCAAGACGAAATATTTAAATGATAAAGTATTAGAGAACTTTATATTTATGAAAAGTGGTTAACCCTAAAATAATGAAAATTGGTTAAGTGAACTAGAAATGGGTTAAGTGACCTAGAGGATGAAAGTATAAATAAGATAGCAATGGTCTCTTGTAGATCATCATTTGTGTGTATCAATGGAGAGCTTCTTGTGAATATATTTTGGAGTATTGATGGAGATATTCTTGTGAGAGCATATTATTGGTGTGGATATATTGAGCATGATTGAAGATCTATTCTAAGGAAGAGAGAAAAAGGAGAATCTCATGGACGCATCAAAGTTTCGGCAATGTCGGAGATCTTGATGGCAAAATTCTCGTATTAATGGAAAACCCTATTTTCTGATGCATACACTGGCTATTTGTGTATAGGGTGCATATAAATTGAAGGTATATGTTGGATGGATGTGTATAGGGTGATTGTGTATGCGAGATGTCTGTGTATAGGGAGCGTATAGTGGATAAAATCATGGAGATTTATGTTTGAGTTGGTGCCAAGCTCTTGGATGATGAGGCATGTTCCATATCTGCATTATATGGGCTCAGATCTATCACTGAGACAATGGTATGGTTACATTATTGTCTTTATGGATACTATAGTTTGATGTGTTGTGAATTCTTAGGGAATTCTTGGTATGGCTTCTATGATGTTGTTCAGTTTGGTTGATTTGGTTGATGGAGTGAAAAATACTCTTGTGATTCAGTGGTTACATGATTGTTATGGTATACTAGTTGTTTATACATGATTGTGATAGCATTCATATTGATTTGTTGTGGAGAATGGGAAATTTATTGGAGAGATTGGATGTGTTGTGACTGGTTGGTGGTTAGATTGAACAATCAGAAACATAATAGAATGATATATTGATTGCAGAGAATCTGAGTTGATCTTGAAGGTCAAACCCTAACAACTCAAAAGGTATACACAATTTGTTGTATACACTGACCATGTGCATACATGGGCTGTAGTGAGCCAGGGTGCGTGCACATGCTGGATGCACTACCGACAAGTCGTGTACCTATTGACAAATTGATATCTATTGATGATTGTTGCCTCATCTCAGTTGGTGTTGAGGGTGTAAGTTGAGTCTTGCATTATAGATCTGGTACTCTTGTAGAGTTGTACTTTATTCAGTTGTTATTGATAAACCCCCGGATTATTGTCCATAATAAAAAGAAAAATTGTACATACATCTTGTGTTCTTTGTGGTGATGACTTATTGATGATATGTGTTGTTAATATATGTTGTTGATATATGTTCACATCTAACTAGTTATAAATGACAACAATGGGTAATGAATAAATGTTGAATGTTAACTAAGGAGTTTTATGTAAAGAGGGAAGATTTTTGAAAAAGATGCCCACACTCATTCACCCCCCCTCTAAGTGTGGTAAGTGTGTCCAATAGTTTACATAAGTGACATTACCATTTCTGGTCACCAAACTAGGGTAGTGGCCTTCAATATTCCCAACTAAAAGACAAGCGGTCTCATCACGAGCCGAATTTCTCACCTCTGTAGAGTTTTCTGGATGACATTGTTTCTAACTGGTCACCAAGCCAGAGCCGTGACTTTTAGTTAGTAACCAGACTATCATTTGAATAAAACCTAATCATTCCAGGAATAATCCATCACATGTTCTTAAACTATTTGATGGGATCAAATCATTCGGATAGGTTTAAAATGAAACCATGCCAAGGCTATGGACGTCTGTTGGAAGTAGTGGATCTGCCTGTGGTATTGAAGTCCTTTCTCAAACTATCATGATCCATTGCTGAAATAATTATTCATATTTCAATTCTTCGCAAGATACTTTCCTCCAGTAAATGAACTATGGTAACATCTATCTATATATGTCTAGAAAATTGATATCAATACTATACAGATCAAATAAGTGTTTTTGACTATCTGACCTTTTGTTATCTCTTACCTTAATTTCCCATGGTGATATGTTTTGAATAAATACAAGATAACTTCTTGTCCCAGTAAGTCTCCATTTGTTGCCTGCCCCAACCAACACCCTATCATTTTACCTTGAAAATATAGGGCTAGCCATAAAAATTCTCACTTTATGGTATTGTTTTCGCCATTGGATAGATAGACTCTTGGTAAATTTATTCCTTAATGATTTTGGTTAGTTTTATGTAATCATTTGTCTTTACAATTTTTA
>ML779884.1:11269-24241 GCA_009831015.1 Picea engelmannii | reverse complement strand
GGTTAAGTGAACTAGAAATGGGTTAAGTGACCTAGAGGATGAAAGTATAAATAAGATAGCAATGGTCTCTTGTAGATCATCATTTGTGTGTATCAATGGAGAGCTTCTTGTGAATATATTTTGGAGTATTGATGGAGATATTCTTGTGAGAGCATATTATTGGTGTGGATATATTGAGCATGATTGAAGATCTATTCTAAGGAAGAGAGAAAAAGGAGAATCTCATGGACGCATCAAAGTTTCGGCAATGTCGGAGATCTTGATGGCAAAATTCTCGTATTAATGGAAAACCCTATTTTCTGATGCATACACTGGCTATTTGTGTATAGGGTGCATATAAATTGAAGGTATATGTTGGATGGATGTGTATAGGGTGATTGTGTATGCGAGATGTCTGTGTATAGGGAGCGTATAGTGGATAAAATCATGGAGATTTATGTTTGAGTTGGTGCCAAGCTCTTGGATGATGAGGCATGTTCCATATCTGCATTATATGGGCTCAGATCTATCACTGAGACAATGGTATGGTTACATTATTGTCTTTATGGATACTATAGTTTGATGTGTTGTGAATTCTTAGGGAATTCTTGGTATGGCTTCTATGATGTTGTTCAGTTTGGTTGATTTGGTTGATGGAGTGAAAAATACTCTTGTGATTCAGTGGTTACATGATTGTTATGGTATACTAGTTGTTTATACATGATTGTGATAGCATTCATATTGATTTGTTGTGGAGAATGGGAAATTTATTGGAGAGATTGGATGTGTTGTGACTGGTTGGTGGTTAGATTGAACAATCAGAAACATAATAGAATGATATATTGATTGCAGAGAATCTGAGTTGATCTTGAAGGTCAAACCCTAACAACTCAAAAGGTATACACAATTTGTTGTATACACTGACCATGTGCATACATGGGCTGTAGTGAGCCAGGGTGCGTGCACATGCTGGATGCACTACCGACAAGTCGTGTACCTATTGACAAATTGATATCTATTGATGATTGTTGCCTCATCTCAGTTGGTGTTGAGGGTGTAAGTTGAGTCTTGCATTATAGATCTGGTACTCTTGTAGAGTTGTACTTTATTCAGTTGTTATTGATAAACCCCCGGATTATTGTCCATAATAAAAAGAAAAATTGTACATACATCTTGTGTTCTTTGTGGTGATGACTTATTGATGATATGTGTTGTTAATATATGTTGTTGATATATGTTCACATCTAACTAGTTATAAATGACAACAATGGGTAATGAATAAATGTTGAATGTTAACTAAGGAGTTTTATGTAAAGAGGGAAGATTTTTGAAAAAGATGCCCACACTCATTCACCCCCCCTCTAAGTGTGGTAAGTGTGTCCAATAGTTTACATAAGTGACATTACCATTTCTGGTCACCAAACTAGGGTAGTGGCCTTCAATATTCCCAACTAAAAGACAAGCGGTCTCATCACGAGCCGAATTTCTCACCTCTGTAGAGTTTTCTGGATGACATTGTTTCTAACTGGTCACCAAGCCAGAGCCGTGACTTTTAGTTAGTAACCAGACTATCATTTGAATAAAACCTAATCATTCCAGGAATAATCCATCACATGTTCTTAAACTATTTGATGGGATCAAATCATTCGGATAGGTTTAAAATGAAACCATGCCAAGGCTATGGACGTCTGTTGGAAGTAGTGGATCTGCCTGTGGTATTGAAGTCCTTTCTCAAACTATCATGATCCATTGCTGAAATAATTATTCATATTTCAATTCTTCGCAAGATACTTTCCTCCAGTAAATGAACTATGGTAACATCTATCTATATATGTCTAGAAAATTGATATCAATACTATACAGATCAAATAAGTGTTTTTGACTATCTGACCTTTTGTTATCTCTTACCTTAATTTCCCATGGTGATATGTTTTGAATAAATACAAGATAACTTCTTGTCCCAGTAAGTCTCCATTTGTTGCCTGCCCCAACCAACACCCTATCATTTTACCTTGAAAATATAGGGCTAGCCATAAAAATTCTCACTTTATGGTATTGTTTTCGCCATTGGATAGATAGACTCTTGGTAAATTTATTCCTTAATGATTTTGGTTAGTTTTATGTAATCATTTGTCTTTACAATTTTTAGTATGTTTGATTTTCTCCATCGTTCTGTTTAGTTTGAATATGTTTTGTTGATGTAATGATTTTGTTTTCTCCTTAATTTCATGACTGAAAAGCATGAGATTAAGGATTCTCTCGTGGAAATTTCTTGGTGAATTATTTACCATCATACCTCTCTCACTTTGATCGGAGATTATTTATCACACTTCCTAGTCATATGTGTAAGAGGAAACTATCAGGTTTATGAGTTATTGAAGGATGGATAACTTCACATAATATATGAAAAACTCTATATTCCTTGATTCAAAGTTCATTTTACAAGGAAGTGTGTTAAACTAATAAATGAACCTTTTTAATACTTAATACAAGTGAAGGTTAGGAAAAATATTTGTCTTGGCATGGTTTATTAAGGAGTCACCAATAAACCTCCATTTAAACTATGTGATTAGGTTTTGTTAAGGGTTTTTCCCATGCTCAGATATTTGTATGATCATATTTTTCATTTGGATCACTCAACCCCTGTACTTCTCCATGCCCTTGGGTTATTTCCCTTTCCCTCATCCAAATATTTTGAACAACTATGAAATCATTTCCATAACCATACCATCGTCCATGATTTGGGATCAAGGGTTCGTGCCAGATTCTAAAGAGTACATGGGTCATTTAATATTAAACTCTCTTGTCCTATATCGTTCCAGATCATCTTGGGTTCTTCCAATGTTTAGTTATCATTTTTGGGATCATGTATGAAATTTTCGCTTCGCCCGGTTCTTATGGGTTCATTTTACTATGTATGAAATATGCTTTCTTTCACAAAGACATTATGTTCGCTATTAAGTTTGTCCTAGTTATTAACCTTTCCGCAGATATTATGAATCATGTCGTGAGGGTATAACTAAATGGACTACAAACATTTCTCACCTTCGATGATGCAATTGATATGCTCTCCCAAGTGGGGTGGCTAGGGTTTATACAGTTATTTAGAGGGTTCAATATTGAAGTAGCCAAATATTTCGTGAGGGATTTCGATGGCGCTAGGGTTAATATTGGTGATATCCTGTTTCAAGTGGATGAGGAATTCATTACTTAGGATACAAGTCTCCCACGGTCAGAGGAGAAATGGTTCAAGAATATGAAGGTCAAAGACATCCACTGGCAAGATTTCTTGGCATCTAAGAATTATCGATACCACATCAAATGTATTCCATTTGACCTTTTTTGTTGAACATGGAACATTATTATCATGGTTATTAAACAATTTTGAACAAGTGAGGGGCGTTATGGCCTTAAATGTTTTTTTCACATTCGATTACTCATGGTTTTTCGAGGGTTTCACTTGAGTGTACCTTTCTACCTAGATAAGAGCCTTTGTGAAAATTCTAAGTTATATCAACGAGATATTCCAAACCCTGAGTCTATCCTTTCCCACCATGGCCTAATTTTCAATCTAGTTGAACATAACCTCACCAGCATAGGGGATAATTGGGAAAGTTTCTTGGAAAGAAATCAATTTTTGCCTCAGCCTGCAAACCCTATCTCCAAATTATCTAGGGTCGTAGGAGAATCCAAATCTCCTCCAACCACCTCTCAATAAATAAAACTTGAGGTCAAACTCAATGTTGATACCCCTGTTTCTTTGGATGATAAATTGGACCCTTCTCCTGTCCCTCAGATTACATGAAGCAGAGCTAGGGAAGGGTTGGAATGTAACTAGTTTTTGGAATATGTACTTAAATGATTGAAGGATAAAACTTTATACCATTTCAATATAGGTACATATTTTGTGTATTTGAATGATGACCATAATCCCAAGAAACAGGGAAATAAATTATGTGTTAACATTGGGGTTTATTTCAATAATAAAAAGGCATGGCGCTTATTGTCTAGAATGGTTAGGAACATGTTCAAACAAAGAGAAAATCCAATGGAAATGATAATTATTGAGGACCATGATTCCTCCTGTGAAGACACAAATGGAAAAAGTGAAGAAGAAGATCACAATCGGTATGATTTTTTTTATAATTTACCTCCCTTTCTTCACGGTTCTGAAGACTTCCCACGTATTTGTGCTGATCTAAGAAGAAATGTTGCCCCAAAAAAACCCTTGGACAAAGATCAACATCACTCAATACCTAATCTAGAATCTAAGAGTTGTCATGACTATCAAGATTGGTCCCA
This sequence comes from Picea engelmannii, assembly GCA_009831015.1. Classification (NCBI taxonomy): domain Eukaryota; kingdom Viridiplantae; phylum Streptophyta; class Pinopsida; order Pinales; family Pinaceae; genus Picea; species Picea engelmannii. The sequence goes on along the minus strand of ML779884.1, from coordinate 19,960 downwards.
AAGGTATTATGCATATCTTCCTTACCTACATATGTGACTCGATCAGATGTTGATACAAAATAGAGAATTAAAAAGGGTAAATCAAAAATTAAAAAATGAAATGGAATATAACATGCTTCGGGCCAATAAGAGGCCAAAAAAATTCTCCATATACTATAATAAGAAAATCCTATAATGTCAATGTTATTGTTGGATATGAATTTCACGCATCTTCGATTTCAAATGTGTAATTTATGGTAATAAAATTTGTTTTTTTTTAGTTTTTCCTCAATTCATTTTAAATCTGTTTTGATTTTGTGATGTTTTTAGACCAGCTATAGAATCATAGATTTGGTAGGTAGTCTTAATTAAGTATGGTGCATATTGTTAATTAATCATATCTCTTGTTTCGAGTCTCTAAACGATGAAGGGATATCATCAATGCTTTTATCATGGGTCGTTAGAGATCATGGGAGATTTCTTTTGTTTTAATTATCAATAGAACTAGTTTCAAAAAAACAAGTGATAGTTTCTTGTTATGCTTACAACAGACTTTTGTATAAGTTGTTGGAGGGACTTAGAACTTTTCTATTGTAAGCACAACTTTACTATTTTTGAAGGATTTGTCCTTATCATGTCGATATGAGGGGAAATCCACATTTTGTTTAAATACTCATGAATTTTGCAGTCAAGGATATGTTTTGATTTTGGGATAATGGACTGGTGCTAATATTGAAGAAATATATGAAACTATGCTTTGCTTAATGGATTTTTTCCTATGAGTAATGTTGCTTTGTCTTAAATATATTATTTGTTTTATGTTCTTAGCACTAATGAGTTATTTGTAAAATCTTGGATTTTTCTTGCGTTTATGAATGTATTATTATTGCTTGGATATATGTTCAAATCATTCTTATTATTTTATTCAGACTATTATCTCAATTAATTATGGTCTTTATGAGTGTGTTATTTTAATACAAGTATCAAAATGTATCAAATTTATTTGTATGTTATGCGCTTTATATGATCTCTTTGTCGATTGAGAGTATCTTGTTAATGAAAAAACGATTATCCACCCTCATAAGGATCAAATTAATTAAGTTGTCCTTTTTGTAACTCAAATACTATTTCAATATCTGTTGAAGCGATTTTATTTAGGTCTTGTTATAGTACTCTACAACTGTTTTCTGTAAGTTTCTCTTGATAGATTGGTTGCTAGAGTAATCTTTACATAGGGAGGCACAATCAAAAGATTCCTTCTTCATCACTCTCCAATAAATAGATTAGTATTTTTTTTTTATTTAGTTATTTTTCTTTTCTTTCTTTCATGAATGTAAATCATCATTTATAATTTTATATGATTTTCTCATTTAAACTTAAGATTGTTATTATTTATATTCATTCCCTTTTAATTTGAATTTCGGAGATATTTGTAGAACAATATTTTTTTTCTTAAATCATAATTTTTCCTGAGATTTGGTTTTCTCCTTCAATCCTAGTTTTGCAAGGTTTCTTGTAAATCTTGTATCTGTTTTTTCTATATATTTTGTATATAAATTTTTTGAGAAATAAATGTACATAGTAGGACTTTGTTAATCAATAGTTAATTATGTTTCTTTCGTAGCTTATATTAGATCCCCTTATCGGTCAACAAAGTTGTTAAACCCGTCAGGAGGAGTTACCTCAAACGACTTAGGTTATTTAGACAACCTTGGACCAGACTCTCCCTTCTAGTTGATGAGTGTTCACATATGGTCGTCCACAAATGGCGCTAGAAAGAGGGACTTTTATATATTAATGGCATGTGGAGGCCGAAAAACAACTTCGAACAATCGCTCTCCATTTAGAACTCGTAGTCGCTCAGACTCCACTGTCGTATCTAACACAACTACTACATTTGAAACTAAGCTTTTTATTCCACCCAATCAACATTTTCCATCCACTCATGCCAGACCTACAAAACCGCCTTCACAAAGACCATATCTACAAGAGATACTCCAGAGATCCCACCAATCACTATTAAGAACTCACGATATTTTGGCAAAGATCAGGGAACTTGGTGATCAATTATACCTACCTCTTGGTTTTCCTGATCAACAAGAAAAACCTCCTATAACTGGTACACCCAACTACAGGTTGCACAACATCTTGACTAATCAACCTGAAATCGATATTGTAGCTGGAATTATTAATCCCTTCTATCAAGATCAGCTGAAAATAGGAGTATCACAATCACCCAATGCTAAAAATCGTATTCTAGGTGTCAGGGGATCCAGTCTGCCTCCTACACCACTCAACCCATCTCCACCTCTGCCAGGTGGAGAATCCTCTGATGAATAAAGTTCATCTTCTAAATATTCTTCATATTCAAATAATTCACAAACTTCATCCCACATGGATAACCAAAATAACCATGCCAGGCCTTGGCTTGACCAAGATATTGTTCTGATACCAGGACCACAACATCCTTTAGCTAAACATCCTAAAATGTGGTTACCGAAGTTTGACCCTAATTACAAACAGTTAGTTGAATATCACATAAAGAAATTTATGTTGGTTGTTAGGCTTAGAAATGTAAAACATTAAGATCTCATTTGCAGTATTTTTCCTTACACCTTCGAGGGAAATTCCTCCACATGGTACTTCATGCAACATCCTCGAACGATAGTTTCCTGGGATAGATTCGAAACCATTTTTTTAGAAACGTTTGGAGATGAAAAATCCCTTGAATTTTTAGTTATGGAGCTATCTAGTATGAACATGAATCAAAAGGAAAATTCAAATACTTTAACCAGAGGTTTCTCACACTTAAAAATAATATTCCCACATAATCTATGCATGGAGAAAGTTTAATCGTTGCTTATTACACTAAAAATTTACATCACACTACAACAATGTGGGTTAAAAGGTATAAAAATAACACTCTTTTAGAGGCTTTTGAAGAAGCCATTCTCGTTGAAAAGGATATTATTAGATTGGAAGATAATATAAATACTGAAACTGAACAAATATATTCTTCTAAGAAGAGTATTGATATTCTTACTAAACCACTTCAACTAAGAAAGACCGTGAACTCATAGATATGGAAAGCTTGCAAAAATCATTTCAAAAGTTATCCAACCAGGTTGTTGACCTAAAAAGAGTTACAGAGGAAGGATCCTTAAGTAAATGAATTTATCGAACACCTTATAGAATACCCCTTCATAATCCTCCCAATAACTAAGCCCTTCCTGCTGAAGGTTTGAGTTTAGAAGGATTACAAAATGTTATACAAGCCGTATTGGCTAGAGATGATAATACTTTTGATGTTACAACTGAACAGTAGAATGAAGCAGAAAATGAGGGGAAAGAAGCACCTGATGAAGAAGATTCATCCCCCCAGATGTATAAGACATTTTCAGATAGCATATTCCAAGAAAACTATGAAACCGTGCATGATAATCAACATCCTTATAGTACACGTAGTAAAAATCAGTCGAACGATCAAAATAAATTGCATCTGATAAAAAAAATGCAACATCTAAAAAAAAGAAATAGGCTAAAACACCAAACAATTTTTTGGTCCCTGATTTATCTCTATCTACGAGATGCTTACGTTCCCTTACATCTAACAAAAAATGATGCAGAGTGTTGAGTCTCCATTTTGACACCTCTATTACCCTATATTATCCTCTATCTAGGTCAATTGTACCTATGACATGTGCATATGTTGTCTATTTCCTCCACAAACCTACCTTTTGACCTTGTCCATATGAATAAAGAGGTAACCTATGTTAAAACATGATTTGTTTGATTTCTTGATTAAACTAGGCTTAAATGGTTGATTATTATGCTCCTAATTACTTTGACTGTTATTAAGCAAATTCATGACAAGGAATCACTTCATCCGATACTACTTCTGGTCTAGTACTGCAACAACCAATTGATTTATTCCAGTACTCCTCTTGATATGGTACTTTTCCCGATTCGATACTCTGCTTGATCTAGTACTCCACCTGATCCGGTACTCTGCTTGATCTGGTACTCTTCCTGGTCTGGTACTCCACCTGATCTGGTACTCTATGATGATCTGGTACCAACTATGTGCCTATTCTAGCACCATTGTTGCGTTGGTCTGGTACCCAGATCTATTACTGTGTTATTCTGGTATTAAACCCCTGTCTACAAGATTAACATTTTGAACAAGTATGTTGGTGGAGGTTTCAAGAAATTAGTTGGATAGAAGTATCCTTGGATCATTTGGAGATCACGATAGACTTCATCACTCATGCACTTCATGTCATTGGGATGAAGTCCATTCCTTGAGATACGATATGATTCACCAATTGTAATATTTTGTAAACAGTTGATAATTATCCTCATTCCTTGATTATAACGGCTAACCTTCTTTAAAAGGGATGTTGTGTAGATGATATGTAGTAAGTAGAGAATGATACACATTGTTATGCTGAGAAATGAAATGTTGAATTATTGATTCACTTGATCAATTGAAGGAATACGAATGTTATTTTGTGAAATTCATGGGTATGAGTAAAGTGTTTTAGTCTGTAATTTATTTAGAGGTACCTTGTTGGTTCGGAAAGGGCCCAGCGCCCCAACCAAGGTAAGCCTCCTTATATATGTCTTTGTGTGTCATAAGATAATTGTGTGAGTGTGAAAATATAATAGTTGTGTGTTGAAAATTATTCTAAGTGCATAAACTTTTCTATGTACAATACAAATTTCTAAATAGATTTAATTTTGGATTAGTGTGAATGAACAATTATACATTGAGCAAAGTAGATAATTCCATTTTCATTTTTGTAGATTGATATTTAGTTAACAAAATCTAGATAGTTGTTTGTGATTGTTAAATAAGTAATTGTTATTGTTTTGAATTTATGATTGTATTTTTCTTAGTAGGTACAGGAACAATAAGACTTCATCTCTCACCTTCATGCTCCATGTAATGAAGTCTTTCAATCATATTGATTGTCTCTTGTATTGAAGAAGGTTTGATTGGAATTGATAGGGTTATGATTGGTTTCTTTCTAAGAGTAAATAAAGTGAATTGTGAATTTCTATTTCAATTGCTACAAGAAGAAAAATCTCAGTTCATCTCTTCATTTCATGAGCCTATAATGAAGAGACTTGTTATCTAAGCAAGAACATTTCCAATTGAGTGTTTGTTTGAGCATTTTACTTTAAGCTTTATCTTATGAGTTTGAGGTTGTGTGAAGTATTCAAATATTCCAAAAACAGAGTGTTATGTTATTAATTATCTCTTGATTGAGCTAGATAAAACTGACATAGATAGGTTACCTGTTTTTGGCACATATGATGTAACAACTCTTTTGATTACTATAGTTTTGTACATTTCACTCATTAATAGAAATTATGTATTCTTGTATCTCTGTGTTTATTGTTATATCTATGCTATATTTCAGTCATATTATTTAATATACAATATATATCTGTACATTTATATATTATATCTCCTCTCTCATTTTGTGCCGAAAATAATTTGGATCAGTGGTATCAGAGCACGCTACTCTTGATCATTTTTCAGTGCATTTCCCTAAAGAGGTCCAAGTATAGAAATTTGGGTTTAGATATTGTTTCCCTTAAGGAAAATCACTCTCTCACACCAAATAAAGCCTCTATGGTGGAAGAAAATAAAAACGACAGAGCAAAAGATTCTATTAATCAATTGCTTGAGCAAGCTCTCACACGACAGAGGGACAAAATGATGGACAATTGTTCCCACATATTTCAATGTTTTCCAATAGAAACATGCACGTCTTCATTAAGAGGACACTTTGGAGGCACCTCGCCCTTCAACGTATAAGTTAGTTTTGATATTCCCATATTTGAAGTTCAGATCGATGCAGATGCCCTAGAAAAATGGTTAAATTTGCTAGAGGCTATTTCTTTGTTCACAATTTCTCCGAAAGAGAAAAGATCACCTTCACGGTCCTTACATATCTCCCTCATGTAAAATATTTATGGGAAACTTACTAGGAGAAAAGTTACACAAAGGAGTTCGAAATATATGGGGTCGAGCCCCTTGGGAATTTTTTGTGGAGGTGGTAAAGGAACAATATTACCCTGTTGGTAACTATGAAGACCAATACATGAGATGGACCACACTTCGGAAAGAGAGGGGCCAAACAAGGTTGGAATTCAAAAATATTTTCCTATATTACACACCAAAATGGGTATCAAAGACTCCGAGCAACATATGGTTGTGAAATATCACGGGGCTCTACATAGGTACATCCAAACCAAAATGGATTTACTATACATCTCATCACTGGGAGCTTCCTATTGATATGCTATCAAAATAGAGAAAAAATTTAGGTGGCATCAAAAACGGGATTTTGGGTCTGTGAACCCACAACAACCAAATAACAATAAAGACGACCCTAACAAATGGCTTCTCAAAAACTAGTCCAAGTCATAAGAAAATAAGGACAATAAGAAGACAAATAAGGATGCTAGGTAGTGGTGCGACTTCCATAAAATCCCATAGCATAAAACCAATCAATTCCACTCAAAACAATCATTGGTGGTCGATATTAAAGAAAAAGAGTTGAACCCAGATTCATAAAATAATGGAACGAGACAGATCATCAATGCAAACCCCACTACTACTGTCACAACTGCAACAATTCAACCAGAAGAACTAGCATATCCTTAAGAGGGGGAGCACCTCTTCCATTCATATATTTGGGTGAAAGGGACCCTGTTTCATTTTATTGTTGATAGAAGAAGCTAGAAGAACCCCATCTCTGTTGAGGTCATCAAACTGTTTGGATTGTTGACAACACCACACTCGCAGCCATACAACATCGGGTGGCTTCACTAGGGATGAGATCTCCATTTAAGCCAACAATGTCGGTTGTCCTATGGTATCCATCCCTTCAAGGATGAGGTATTATGCATTTTTTCCCCATTGGATGTTTGTGATGTTCTTTTGGGCCAACCATATATGTGGAAGCACCATGTTGTTTATGAGTCTCGACCTTGTAGTGTCATTTTTACTCTGGGGGGTCATATCTATAGGACACTATAGGTAGTTCCAACTATTGTCCCACCTAAACAGTGTTGCAAGGTAGTATCTCATACTACTAAATTCAACTTCTTCACAGTCTCTTTAAAAGGTGAACAAAAGAACACCACAACCACTACAACCTCAGTCCAAGCACCTTTTGTCCAATAGAAGAAGGTCATAAATACTCAAGAAAAGCTCAAGGATTCCTTCTACACATAGTCATCTCATGTAGCCAGACTGGTAAAAAATGTCCAACCCTTCCAACCATAGGTTTGTGACATCCTTCAAGAAGCTAAGCAACACAACTTCTCTAGCAAGGAAAACAGCTCATCAAGATGCAGATAAAACAAATGCTTTTCCCTCTCCCCTAGGAACTCAACGCAATGGATATAATTGATTCCTAAAGAGGGAGGATTGATCCAGGTGGATATTGGTGGCCATACACCTATTCCAACTGGCTCAAAACAATCTTCTGACAGTTTACTATTTTTAGCAGTTTTTCGGTTCCTAAACTTTTGGGGTCATTTTGAGGGCCTAAATGAAGTTTTTTCAGGATATACCACCTTAATGATGGCCAACGGTTTTTATGGAGCCCTCAAAATGAGTCTCCTCATCGATATATTTCAAATGATCTATCGTGCACCCCAATCGAAGATCATATGTCAAAGTTACACCCCCAGGAATTTGATACACCAAACTACCCAAAAACGAGGTCCACAATTTTTTTTGATTTTCATCTTCTGGGGTTAGGTTTTTGGATTTTCTTTATGTTAAAAAGGAATTTACCACCATATCTTCTCAAAGATAAGTTACCACCATTCTACCAAGTTGTTCACTCTGTATTTCTATTGTTTTGTGAATTTCGCTCATTAATAGAAATTGTTTATTACTATATATTTGTGTTTATTGTTATATATATGCTATATATCTATCATATTATTGGATATGTGATATATCTTTGTACTTTTATTTATTATATCTCCGCTCTCATTTCATGTCGAAAATAATCCAGATCATTAAAGTTCCATATTTGATAAAGTAGATCCGATGATTGTTGAGTTTTATACCTTCATAGACCTTGATTTCTCCTATGATATACCTTTTATAGACAGTTTATATTTATCACCGAGTTTTGATCTGATGGTGGCTGAGTCACGCAATCTCTGTAGTGTATTTTCAAATTTTTGCAGAAGAAATGATTACAAAGATATTTTCAGGAGTCGAACGTTGTTGGATCATGTTGTCATTGATGCCAATGGTTTGATTGATTGATGTCAAAGGATTGATTGATTGATGATTTATGTAATGTAATATGTATTGTCCTTTATGATAATGCAAAGATGAAGATGGATCAATGAGTTGTCATTGATACATCATGAAGATGGATTGATGTGGTTTCATTGGTATATGATGCATTGTTGCAAAAATGTATAGATGAATCTTTATTGTCTTATCATAATTGATAAGGTGCGCAAATGGATGAACTCCAAAGTGGTCCCCTTATTGTGAAAGCCCTCACGGGAAGATGCTTTGTGGATTGAGTTATCCTAGAAGAATGGTTGGAGGACCCATGCTTGTATGTGGAATAACGAGATGAAGATCAAGGAAATTGTTGGTGAAACTATCCTAGATGGATAATGCTTGTCATGCCATTTTTGGTGGTATGTGGAATGTCACAT
>ML779883.1:545062-566512 GCA_009831015.1 Picea engelmannii | reverse complement strand
CGATCTCAAAAAACCTTCATTTAGGCCCTCAAAATGGCCCCGGAAGTTAAAACCTGCTAAAAATAGTAAATTGCCAAAATTGCCAGAAAACTGTTTTGAGCCAGTCGGAAGAGGTGGGTGGCCACCAATATCCACCTGGATCACTACTTTTCTATATGTGACATATCATTCAATATTCTTCTCATCCACACAACTTGATAGGAAGTTGACGTATCAATGACATACTTTGCCTATGCAGAAGATATTGATACAATGGGTTGCTTCATTGATGCCCATGAAATCGGGTTCGTGCCCAGGTGAAAAGCATGTCCTGAGGTGCTTTTCCTCTCATCTAGGCTTCATGCAAAATCACTGTGTGTGTAACCATAGATATGATTATCATCAGACTGAGTGTACCATAAGACAAAATTGAGAGTTCCTGCAACATATCTCAGAATCGTTTTCGCCATATTCCAGTGAGAATCTTTGGGGTATTCCATAAACTTGGAAACAAGGTTGGTTGCATACATAATATTAGGCCTAGTTGTTGTAAGACACATCAAACTTCCTACTAAACTTTTGTACAGGGTAGGGTACATTGTAGGGCCTTAATCTTTCTTGCTCAAATTTGTGCCTATGGGTATAGAATTTTCTGCTGGATTACAGTCTTCAATGCGAAATCTTTTGATGATGTCTGTTGCATACTTTTGCTGATAGAAAAAAATGCCTTTGGTTGATTGATCAACCTCAATTCCCATAAAATATTTCATTATGCCAAGATCTGTCATTTCAAACTCATATTGCATGGCATGTTTAAAGTTGGTTAACTCAAGACTTCTAGTATATATCATGTCATCAACATATAAACATACAATCAAAATTTTACCGTGTTGATCAGTTTTGGTGTAAAGAGTTGGCTCATCTTGGCTTCTGTTGAACCCACTTTTGATCAGGTAAGTGTCAATTCTGTTGTACCAAGCTCTTGGAGATTTTTTTAAGCCATACAAGGATTTCTTCAACCGATACACTTTGGCTGGCTATGCTTGGACTTCAAATCTAGGTGGTTGGTCGACATAAACTTCTTCTTCTAAGAAACCATTCAAGAAAGTTGACTTGACATCCATCTGGTATACTTGCCATTTGTGTTGAGCTACTATGGCAAAGAGAGTCCTTACAGTGTCTAATCTTGATACTGGAGCAAAAGTTTCACCATAATCAGTACCTGGTTGTTGTGAGAATCCTTTGGAAACAAGTCTTGCCTTGTGTTTTCCAATCTAGCCCTTTTCATAGAGTTTAGTTTTGTAAACCCACTTGACACCAATACTCTTCTTGTGTTTGGGCAAATCAACAAGATCCCATGTCTTGTTCTTCTCAATGGAGTCAATCTCTTGGTTCATGGATTGAACCCAATGTGGCTCCTTAGCTGCTTCTTTAAAAGATGTAGGTTGACATGACATTAATGCAAAAATATTGTGTTGTTCAATGTCATCCAACTGCTGATAGATTTCTCTCAAACTTCGAGTTCTCTGATTTGGAAGATCAGAGGACGAGTCTCTGCTGGAAGTGGAGTTATCTTTAGAGTTTTCAGATTGGCCTTGTACCTGCAATCTTGGAAGAGTAGGTTGAGGTATTGGTTGTCCTGCTGAATCTTCTGCATTTTCAGGACTGGGCAGCAATGGATTTTGACTGTCCATTTGTTGATTTTCAGATTCATTCCAGAGTTGATTTTCAGAAATTTTACATCTCTATTGAGAATTAGTTTCTTTGGGATTGGATTGTAAAGCCTGTAAGCTTTTGATGTTTCATTGTATTGAGTAAAGATACATTTCTCACTTATGTCATCCAGTTTATTCCTTAATTTGGAAGGTATGTGAGTGTATGCTATGCATCCGAATGTCCTTAGATGAGAAACATTTAGCTTTGTCCCACTCCATGCTTCTTGAGGGACTTTCATCTTGAGACTGGTGGTTGGAGATCTATTCAAGATATAAACTGAGCATGCTATTGCTTCAACCCAAAAAGTATTTGACAGACATTTCTGTTTGAGTAGGCTTCTTGTCATGTTCATAATTGTCTGATTTTTTGTTTCAGCCACTCCATTCTGTTGTGGAGTATACCTAGTTGTAGTTTGCATGATGATGTCTTGTGATTTTCAAAAAATTGCAAATTCTTTGGAGCTATATTCTCGTCCTCCATCTAACCTGATTGCGTTTACATATTTGCCACTCTATTTTTCAGCTTCAGTTTTGAATTCTTTGAATTTTGCAAAAGTTTCAAACTTGTGTCTCAGAAAATAGATCCATATTTTCCTACTAAAGTCATCAATAAATGTTAGAAAATAAAAGCTACCACCTATTGAATCTGTTTGCCTTGGTCCACATAGGTCAGTGTGAACAAGTTCGAGATGTTGTTTGTCTTGAGTGGAGGACTGTGGAAAACTAGTTCTCTTATGTTTTCCACGTATGAAAGACTCACATGAGGGATTTTTCTCTTTGAATATAGGGAGACCTTTGACCATGGAGTGCTTTTGTAGAAGACTTAGACTCTGAAAGGGTATATGCCAAAATCTTGTATGCCAAACCATATTTTCATTGGGGGTGGATGCACTTTGTGCATATGTTTGGATCAGATTTGCAGTTCTGAGGGTTAGGGGAAACATCCTATTCTGAGTCATGTGGATTTCATAAATCAATTTTCTGCTGGGGGTTTTATCATATATACTGCATGAGGCTCCCTCAAAAAGTACCTTATAGCCATGTTCAATGAGTTGTCCTACACTTTACAGATTATGTTTTAGATCTGGAACATGATAGACATTGTTTATGTCTTTCTTTACATGTTGTTTAGTAAGAATAGGTACAATTCCTTTTCCTTGAAATTTGACTAAGGAATCATTTCCAAGTGTAATATCAGAGGAAATTGAAGAATCAATGTGTAATGCCCCCAACCATCAACCCCACAATCGGGCCAACACTACTACGCGGAAAAACACTTCTGTAACACATTATGAATTCTAATGAACTTAAAATGCTTAATTACAGTTAAACGCATAATTACTACTAGCATTTCAGAGTTAATGGAAATAACAATAATTCATATGCACAACAAAATACGTGATAACATTGCAAGAATCACAGGTATGCAATTTAATTAATTACAGAATTACAAAACATAGTGACACTTATCTTTGAAACTGTCACGCACCACCAACTACATGTAGACCTTCCACGAACCTCCTAGCCTTAGACCACATTTTTCATCACTCTTAGTAGTAGGTCACCCCTGAGCTGGGACTAAGCTCCACCGGGTAAGGAATCCTAGGCAAGGTAAGGTTTACAGGAAGAATACACATAAAAGAAGGAGGATTCTCGCCGAGGAACCACTTATTCCCACTGACCATAGAATCTCCTTCCCCACATGCATGTCCTACCCCAGGAGTATACACCTTATCTGTCATCTAGACAGTCCTTTGGCTGCTAACCTCCCTTGCCTTGGGCTTCAACAACAAACCGGACCGGAAATCTTCGAGTTCTGTGGAATCTATAGGGTTCCTTCTAGGAGCTCTCTTCTTCCTCCACGCACTCTCTCACCTAGAGAGAGTTGCCCACAGGTTTCACAACCTACTTCTTCAACCTCAACCACCTCTCTCACCTGGAGAGAGAGTTGTATACAAAGGCCGGACAACCTATTTCTTCAATTTCATTCGAGCACAAGGAGAAAAACAGTAAGACTCAGTAGAGGATGGATGACAGTAGACAATTACACTTAGCCAAGGGACTTCATGACCACAACAGTCCACAGTTAAAAAACACACGGCATGGACGATTACGGTACGCCCAAGGTTCAACAGACACATAGGAGACTTAGCTCAGTCCACGGGTTTACCACTGGGTTTCATGGTTTCATATTTCAGAGCTACGTGAGATATGTCACACTCTGACATAGAGGTCACACGGTTCAGACAACCCATAGAAGAATGGAGGACCAACCCCCAGATTTAGGTGGAGAATCGAGGAATGAAGGACGAACCTCCAACATGGCTTACTTCTCTTGTTTTAACTGCATGCGCCCAGGTCGAAACCTGTCTCCCAGGGGCTACATGTTTCCCATCTTGCACACGTTCCCCTTCCAGGAACTTAGGATAAAACATATACATTTTCATATCTTTCAAATAATATTTAATCATTATTCCCAAGGACTTAAGCCCTCAAGCTTAGCCCCTCTTCTAACCTTTCATCCCCCTCTCCCTTACCCAAGATTTGTGGAAGAAGCTTAGTCCCCCATCACTCATTCATCGTGGTCGGTCCACACACAAAGATGTTTTTGTATTAATATTGTGCATAATTACATGTACAAAAATCATGCTCCTGGCCCTCAACACTTAGGCTCCTTGGCCTAAATAACACATAAGCCCACTAGCTTATATAAACTTGGCTCACTAGCCTATAAAACAAAATTACAATTCATAATACAACTGGGGCACGTCCTTGGGGTATTACAATCCCCTCCCCTTATTTTTGCACTATCCTCAATGCAACTTTCACATAGTATTTGCAAGATTTCCAAAATCTTCAAAAAGATGCGGGTATTCTGCTCACATAGAATCTTCATGTTCCCATGTTGCATCCTCAGGACCATACCAGGTCCACTAGACCTTTATAAGCCGTATATATTGATTCCAAAGCTGTTTGTTTTTCCTGTCCAATATGTGCACATGATGCACTTGCAGGACACCTTCTTGTCCCACCACTTGAATCACATTCCAATCGATAACATGATTACCATCTGGTATATATTTCTTAAGCAATGAAACATGAAACACATTATGTACAGTCACGGATGCAGGTAATGCAAGCATATATGCAACTGGCCCAATCCTTTCTAGGATTTCAAATGGCCCACAAAATCTGGCTGCCAACCTGGCGCAACTTCCTAGCTTCAGAGAACTCCAGTTAGCTTTCACTTTTAGGAAAACATGATCACCCACTTTGAACTCTCTGTGGGTTCTGTTCTTATCAACATAATTTTTCTTCCTATTCTGGGCATCTTTCAAATTCTTCTTAATTTTTATCATTTGGTCCTCCATCTCCTTGAGCAACTCTGGCCCAACTGTTGTTCTATCAACTGGATTATCCCAGCTCACTGGAGTATTGCACTTTCTTCCATAAAGTGCTTCAAATGGGCTCATCTTCAATGATGCATGATACCCATTGTTGTAGGCGAATTCTACCAAGTGCAAGTAGTCTTCCCATCTTGATGGTTTGTCCATCACATACATTCTCAGTATGTCTTCTATTACCCTGTTCACCCTCTCTGTCTTTCCATTAGACTCGGGATGATAAGATGTACTAAAGTTCAGATTCGTTCTAAATCCTTTGAACAATCCTTTCCAAAAATTCAAGGTGAATTTAGGGTCTCTGTCGAACACAATCGTTTTAAGAATTTTGTGCAATCGTGCCACTTCCTTTATGAAAATATCAACAACATATGCTGCCTTGTGAGTAGTTTTCAGTGGAATAAAATGGGCATCTTTTGTAATCTTTTCCACCACCACCATGATCGAATCATGCAGCTTGGCTGTTATGGGCAATCCCGTAATAAAATCCATCGTTACTACTTCCCACTTCCACTCAGGAATGGGTAAAGGTTGCAGCAACCCTGCTGGGTGCCTATGCTCAGCTTTAACTTTCTGGCACTCCATACATATAGTGATGTATTCAGCGATCTCTCTCTTCTTACTCGGCCAAAAGTAATGGCTCTTGACTGCTGCTACTATTTTCTGATATCCAAGGTGCCCTGCATAAGGCACATTATGCATCTCCTACAAAATCATCTATTTCAAGCACTGGACATTGGGTACAAAAATTATATTCTTGTACAACAGTATTCCATTTGTTTCCAATTTATAAATTTCCATCTTATGTGGCATCTTACCCTATTGTAGCTTGGCTACCAATTCTCTGTATTGCAGATCTGCATTTGCAGCCTCCAGAATTATGCTTTTAATATCATTCTGATACATGCTAATGGTTGTAGCATGTAATTCATGCACCCTCCTATTGAGTGCATCAACCACTTTATTCACCTTTCCTTTGATATGCTTGATCTCAAAGTCATACTCACAGAGAAATTCCAACCACCCACTTTGTCTAGCGTTTAAGGTTGGCTGATCAAACAAATATTTCAGACCATTATGGTCTGTTATGAGTTCAAACCTCCTTCCCATAAGGTAATGCCTCCATTTCTTTAGAGCATGAACTATGGATGCCAACTCCAAGTAATGGTTTGCATAGTTCTTCTCGTGCTCTTTTAATTTCCTGGACTCATAATAGATTACAAATATGTTCTGAATGAGGACCCCTCACATTCCTTCTTTGCATGCATGAGTGCATACTATGAAATCTACATTTGGATCTATAATTCTCAGGATTGGAGCACTGGTTAACAGCTGCTTCAATGGATGGAAACTTTCCTCACATCCCTCTGTCCAGTGAAATTGTTTCCCCTTTCTTTGTAAGGAAGTTATAGGGTGAGCTATCTTGGAAAACTCTGCGATGAACCTTCTATAATAACCATCCAATCCCATGAAGGATATAATTTTCATTACGTTCCTTGGCACTGATCATTCTCTAATGGCTTCAATCTTCTCAGGGTCTACCGCTATCCCATACTTCGAGATAATATGTCCCAAGTAATGGATCCATTCCTGATAAAACGAGCACTTGCTCATCTTGGCATACAGTTGGTGCTCTCTTAGCACCTGCAACACCATCCTCAGATGTTGTTTGTGTTCTTTCTCGGTCCTGGAATACACCAGAATGTCATCCAGGAAGACGATGACAAACTTGTCTAGATAGTCCCTGAATACTCCATTCATCAAGCTCATAAAAACAATGGGTGCATTTGACAGTCCAAATGGCACCGTTGTGAACTCGTAATGACCATACCTTGTTCTAAAGGCGGTCTTGTTGATGTCTTCATCTTTTATTCTTACTTGGTGAAATCTTGATCTTAAATCTATTTTCGAAAATATCTTTGCATACTTCAACTGATCGAAGAGATCATCAATCCTCGGCAAAGGATACTTGTTCTTCACCGTTACTTTGTTCAATTGCCTGAAATCGATGCACAATCTCAGCGTTCCATCCTTCTTCTTTACGAATAGGACCAGGGCACCCCAAGGTGACATGCTTAGGTGCATATACCCCTTCTCCAGAAGTTCTTCAAGTTGCAGCTGCAACTCTTTCAGTTCTGGCGCACTCAACCTGTACGGAGCCTTTGACACTAGAGCTACTCCAGGCATCAAGTTCATAGAGAAATCGATATCCCTTTTCGGAGGTAGTCTAGGTACTTCTTGGAATACATCTTCGAACTCTTTAAGTACCTCATGATTCTCAATACTTGACACCTTATCCTTAGGCGTTTCCCCCACATGGGCTGCAAATAATTGACAACCTTTTCTGTAGCACTTCTTCAGCTGCATTGCTGAGATTTCTCTAACAGTAACAGCTTTAGGAATTCCTTGGATGGATCTTTGATTCCCTTCTTCATCTAAGCAAGTGAATGCCTTGTTCCAACAGTCCAAGATGGCATGGTGTTGGTCCAACCAGTCCATCCCAATTAGATAGTCATAAGAGCCTAACGAAAGAATGTTCAAATCGGCCTTTGTGCTCAGTCCATTCATGTCTACAGGACATGACCTGACTAACTCCGTGACTTTCCTCTTGGTTCTTGTAGCTAGCTGCACTAACCAAGACTTTTCATGTTTGCTTCTTATCAAATGCAAACTTTCTACCACTCTAGGGTCTATATAACTATGGCTAGCCCCTGAATCAACTAAAATAGTAAATGGTTGGTTTTTGATCATACCTTCTACTTCAATCATGTACGACTGGTACTCATCTTGCTTGTTGTCCAGGGCTGTGTAGATCCTTGGAATTCTACTGCCCATGTCCTCCACTATTTCAGCTTGTTGAACATTATGGAGAACTCTTACTTTATCATTTCTGTAGGGGCAATCCCTGTACCTATGGTTTTATTTACAACCCCAAAATTCCACAGTTGGCGGCCTTGACATTTACCCACCCACTTCAACCTTCCTTGGCTCTCTATAAGACGGCTGTCCTTGAGGACTGTTTCTGAAAAAAGGGTGGTTTATTTTCCTTTTGCCTCTGTTCTTTCTTGAACTTTTTTTGGTCATCCCAAGTGTTAGTCCCTAAAGTGGCACTCGACTACTGAGAGGGAAAGATAGGGCATCATTTGTTTATTGCAAAGTATTTTTAAGGTTTTATGATTTGGTTTATTGTAAAGTGGTTGAAAACTGGGTCAAGATTACAGCATGACAGGAAAATCAAGAATAAAGCATAGTATATGCCACTCACTGAATAATAGGTAGATACATAGATGGATTAAACAAATTTAAGAAAAAGGAAAGTGAAATATTCAATATGTCAACTTCACAATATTTTTGTCTCAATATATTATAAAGAAACAAAGGAATCACCTTGACCTTATTACTTGAAAATTTATCTCTACAGCAAAATCTTCATTGTATAAATTAACATTCAAGAACCAAAAAGCATTGCAATTTGAATAATAAATTCAAGCATGAAGAATGAAATAACAGAGTCGAAAAAAGAAGGTCTAACCATCCATATGCCTTTGCTATTGAGTGTCAATTGAACATAAATTTCTTTTACAATAAGCTCCACAAAAAGTTTCTCTGGATCTCCAATTTTCCCCCCTCACTTCCTCTCATTCTACAGAGTTTATATAGAAACAATAGATAATAATCAAGATCCAGAAGAAATGGATCTGAAAACCTCCTCATCTATGTTTAGTTTCTTTTTTCAAATAATCAAGGAGAAGATCCAATCTAATCTCTAATTCGAATTGATGAGGTGGCTTGTCAATTGTTGTCCATGAGATTTTTCAGGAAAACAAATCTGGTAAATTCCTGAAAAATAGGGTCCAACAATCAATTCGAATCTCTTAAATGGTGATAGTTGTGAAAAAACTGAGAGAGGTTTTTGTGAAGGGGAATGTTTCCAACAAAAACCTCTTTGGGTTTCATCAAATTCATCTTCAGTTTTTTTTCAACCTCTCTTGAACAAGAAGACTAAAACATGAAAAAAATAACAGAGTATTTCCTATAGCTTATCAGAAAATTAGCCCTCAAAGATCAATTCGAATATCTTAAATGGTGATAGCTGTGTAAAAAATGAGAGAGGTTTTTGTGAAGAGGAATGTTCTCAACAAAAACCTCTTTTTTTTCCATCAAATTCCTCTCCCTCTATTATGTAACCTCTCTTGAAGATAAATACTATAACAGGTAAAAAACAAAGTATTTCCTATAGTTTTTTTGGTTCTTCTTTTAATGATTCTTTATGTATTGGGGACATTATTTTATTTCATTTGATATCTAATTTTGCATCTTCAGAATGGTATTCTATCGCTATGACATCTTTTGATTGAAGAATCGAACATGGCTTTGGGCCTTAGCCTGTACTTTTTGGTGAGTCTTGTAGATTTCCTCCTAGGGTCTTGAGGCACAAACACACATTTCTCCTTTTTCCTTTTAATAAAAACATTCTTATTTAATATAAAACTAGCATATGCTCTGCTTCCTCCATAAAATCTGTCACTCGAGCTATTGCCTGGATATGTTGATTTAGATTGATCAAATCCTTCGATGAAATTTTCAATGTTTAACTATTGGATTTGTATGTTGAATTGCTAGGGTCTATTGTTGGCTAGAAGGTTACTGCTGTCAAATGTCCTTTAGCTATTCTTTGATCTTTAAGTTGCTGATTATATGCCTGAAAATCTGACATTACCCCTCAAGAGCAGCCTCGATAAAGTCTAAAAAGCCACCTTGGTAGACATGCAGTTTTTTGGCTTGAAATAGGAGATTTGCTTGATTTCTTTCACCTTGTTGGCAGCCTGAAAAACTGAAACAGATCATGAAACAAATCTCCAAAGATTAACAATTTAAAATTGTAAGCAACCAAATCATCCAGAGATCATAAAATTTCAATCAGCATCGATACAGCGAAGATGACCCAATCAGTGAAGAATATGAACGCCCAGGTAGAGATGTAAAGTCAACTCTACATAGTGCAGCTCCACCATAGTCAGCGTCTCTTGGCACATAATCCCTATTGATCTCATCAAGGTAAATCTTCTCTCTTATTCTCTGACAGTGTAAATATTCAAACCCTGGATCCACACCACACTAATCAAAATTCGATACCAACCCCTTTCTTACAGGAAATGGATCTGAAGGTGGTAGAGCCTGCCTCTGATACACAGAGACATAAGGATATGATGCTTGAAAAGCATAAGCATCAACATATGGTACACATTGAGGCAATACTATGACAGGTCGATATAATGGAACTTGAGGAACCTAATTAACAAATGGTACACGTCTTGGCTCTCTTGGTTGAATGAAATCTATCCCAATAAACATATTCATGTGGATCCTTGCAAGTTGACCATCCTGCATCCAACCCACAACTCACACGGACATTGTATGGGCCATCTCCACAACATGCCTAAACCATCTCAGTAAAACCTAAGGCCTTTCCATTGTTGATTATGTTGAGGATGAAATTGTAGTTATTCACATAGATGAAAAATCCTCCATTCAGATTTTTGTTAAGATGAGTAACAATTTTCTACAGTCTGAAACTGAATTGCTGAAACAACCCATGGAAATCTGATTGCATTCTCCTTTTCACATGCTCATCCCTAAAAATCTCATCCCGGGACTGCACCCCAGCGGTGAAATGCCAAACACAATGAATTTCTTACCGCTAGTCTCATACAGCTTCAGGAAATAGTTTTCCTAAGCTTTCCATTGTGACTCCACAATCAATCGAGGGCCAACTGTCACCTGCAGAGAATCATTCACCATGTAATTTCCTGTGATATCATTGGCTCCAACGTTAATTGCGAGAACAACTTTAGACAGAAAAATGTTCTGTTGGATAACCATAGTCATTTCCCAGATACTAAGAGAACGCAACACATGTTTATATATTGCTTGCTAGTAGTCTTGATGTGTAGAGCATAAGGGTGCCTTCAAGGATTGGGCTCAACGATTTTGCTAATATTGATATGTGTTTTAGGGTTTAAATATTGCATGAGCCAACTCCAAGGCTTCTGTAACTAGCACCCTCGGGTTCCGAATTGGCCTCCTGCAATTGTTAGTGTATCATGTTGCTTTGAATGGATATTTGCATTTCTCCCTTCAAGCCTAAATTAAACCGACTTCAAATAGGTAACATATAATGATCATCAAGCAATAAGTAATTTTGAAATGAACCCTGCGCGTGTGCATAGCAATTATATTCTAAAACTGTTGGATTTGGAAATGATTGCTAAGCTTTCGTGGGAACACACGAACTCTCAATTCATGAATCGTGTCATCATAACTAAATCGGGATAACAGGCGCAAGTTATGGCATGATTATTTGGCACTACGGGAATAGGCTTATTCCCGTAGCGCATTTGACAACTTGAAAATTTGAAATTCAAACGGCATAAAAGGAGACACTTCAATTTTAAACAATGATTTTCAAAATCAAACTTGAATAAACTATTCAAAAAATGAAATGCAAACCATAAGACACTAAAAACAAAGAACGAAATCAACTGGAAACAGAAATTGAAGTGTAGGTAAGAAGGGTTTAGAATAAGGTTTTCTCACTAAACCAAGACAAAATTAGAGACTAACACCAAGCCTTCCAAAAGGTAGGCTTTTCTCTTTGTTGTTCAAATAAGCACTTCGCTCTTCTTATCGTTTCTTCCATAGTCTTTGGGTCATCATAGTGAATCTTATCCCCAATAGGAGACGGTAATCCACTCAGGTACCTCTGAATCTTGACAGACTCATCTTTGATGAACGGAACATATTTCAGTAATTCCAAAAACTTTCGTTCATACTCATCAATGGTCTTGTTGTCCAGCTTGAGTTCAAATAACTCTTTCATCTTTCTATCATAATATCTTTTAGTTAAGTATTTCCTCTCGAAATACCTCTTGAATTCTTCCCATGTGATGTCCCTTTCCCTGATGTGTTGTACCTGTACAAGTTGATCCCACCACATGGACGCCTTTCCCTTTAGTTGATACATGGCAATCCTGCCCTCTGCATGAGAGGAATAATTTTTCAATTGAAAGTATACCGAGCAACCAAGTTTCGGCATCTTCCTCCTTCTTATGTTCTCCATCGAACATTGGAGGCTTGATCTTGTTCATTTCTCCTTTCAATTCATCCATCCCATATCTCATATGCTTTCTGGTAGGAGATGGGCTTGAACTACTATGTGCTTCCCTACAGGAATGCTTTGGGGAGCGACGATGATGTCTGCTGACACTCCTTGATCTTCGTTTCCTCTCAGGGGTTCTGTGACTCTTTGTCTTGCTTGAGTCACTCTCCTTTTTCAATTTCTTTTTAATTCTTTCCAGATTCTTCAACATCCTTAAGTTGAATTCACCCTGACTATCCCTGACTTTCATGAGATTCCGGCTATTATCTCGGCGATCCTGGGCATCTCTCTGCAATATTTCAATGATTTTCATCATATGTCCTTCCTTATCCATCTCTTTTCCTTGCCCATTAGAGTTTGACCCTTCAACTCCCAAGTTGATATTCCTTCCTTCTCTTTCGTTCTCTAAATTGGAGGCAATCTGCACCTCTTCAATTCTCTACTCTCAAAGACAACCCTATTCATTTATGGAACTTGCTAAGCTTTTTCAAACACACATACAAACAATAAGGATTTGTCAAGTCATCATTCTTAGCAAATTCCACACATTCAAAACCATTTCGATTTAAGAAAACGCTTCGACTTCACAATTTTCCGAGTTCTGCTCGGCACTATAATTTTCTGGTGATAGCTCCCTCTTTCTCCCTACCCTCGCAACCAAAGGAAATGAACAAATTCTAGACTACTAGGTGCTACTCAGGCTTTCGACCTTCAAAGAGTTTAAGGCACACACATCTATCTCCTGGAGTTTTGATTTACCGAATTTGTGTAAATCAGGTGGATCGATAGTTCACATTTACTCAACATCTAATGGTTAAAATCCTCTACGGTTCTTCCTTCTTTGAATATTTTGGGTCTTTGGGACTTCGGGTTTTGGGGTTTCGGTAACCGAGAGTTCGAAATGAAGCGACCCAAACCACTCATCACTCTATTCCCCGAACTCCAAAAATTCGATTTCCTTACCCTCTGAGCCCATAGCACAGTTGTCGCCCACCAAGGTAGTGACACATGGTGTCCTTAATAAGGTCCACCTCACTCCCAGCGATGTCATGGGGCCCCACTACTTTCACTTTTCATTTCGGAGTTTCGAGCATAAGGAGTTCGTGCATCCACACATCTTGAACTTTCATTTACCGAAATTCCAAAATTATGGTCTATCATCTACTTGATCCAACGGTCCTGATTCCCCACGATCTAATGACTCAGATGTCATCAGTATTTCATGTATTGGGATTTTGTGTGTCACGATGTCGAAGGATTTTCCACCTTCGTCCTCCCTATTCCCGAAATGTTGATTTCTTCCTGGAAAATTAACGGTCTAGATCTCTCTTAGATCGATGGTTGTGATCCAATCGTGAATTAAAATTTCATGAATTCTCACAAACTCACCCTTAGACCATTTCAAGTCATGCATCAGTGAAAGGTTGATCCTTCTCCACGCGTCCTTTCCGATGGATGGTCCTAACGAATTCAGGATTTCGTGTATCGCAATTTCCACACTCTTGTGCAACTCCAAAGGGTTTTAAACCTTGTGCATGTTCTCCAAATTTTATGGTCAGGAGGGTTCTCCTTTCCTCCTGAATAGATTCTATGGATCCAACACTTCTGGTGTGGAGTTCTCTCTCTCCTTGTGGCCATATACCACGCCAGCTGTAGTTTTATAATACCGCTACACCTCCTGAGCTTTGTAACATGGTCAAGTAGTCCGTTGACACTCAAAAACATTATGAGGTCTGAAATTAGTCCTCCAGACACAATTTCTTCTCAAAACCTCAGTCCAAAGACTACTTATCCGGCCCATCCAGGCTCAGCGTTGAAACTAGGCTCTGATACCATACTGTAACGCCCCCATCCATCAACCCCATGGTTGGGCCAATGCTACTACGTGAAAAAACACTTATGTAACACATTATGCATTCTAATGAACTTAAAACGCTTAATGCATTCTAATGAACTTAAAACGCTTAGTCACAATTAAACATAGAATTACTGCTAGCATTTCAGAGTTAATGGAAATAACAATAATTCATATGCACAACAAAATACATGATAACATTGTAAGAATCGCAGGTATGCAATTTAATTAATTACAGAATTACAAAAAATAGTGACACTTCTCTTTGAAACTATCACGCACCACCAACTGCATGTAGACCTTCCACGAACCTCCCAGCCTTAGACCATGTTGCTCATCACTCTCAGCAGTAGGTCACCCATGAGCTGGGACTAAGCTCCACTAGGTAAGGAATCCTAGGCTAGTTAATGTTTACAGGAAGAATACACGTACAAGAAGGAGGATTCTCTCCCAAGAACCACTTATGCCCACTGCGCACAGACTCTCCTTCCCCACATTCATGTCCCACCCTAGTAGTATACACCTTCTCTTTCACCTAGACAGTCCTTCGGCTGCTAACCTCCCTGGCCCTGGGCTTCAGCAACAGATTAGACTGGAAATCTCCGAGTTCTGTGGCAGCTATAGGGTTCCTTCCAGGAGCTCTCTTCTTCCTCTGTGCACTCTCTCACCTGGAGAGAATCGCCCACAGGTTTGACAACCTACTTCCTCAACCCCAACCACCTCTCTCACCTGGAGAGAGAGTTGTATACAAAGGCCAGACAACCTATTTCTTCAGTTTCATTCCAGCACAAGGAGAGCAACAGTAAGACTCAGCAAAGGATGGATGGAAGTAGCCAATTACACTTAGCCAAGGGACTACATGACCACAACAGTCCGCAGTTAAAATACACATGGCCTGGACGATTATGGTATGCCCAGGGTTCAATGGACACACAAGAGACTCGTCTTAGTCCACGGGTTTACCACTGGGTTTCACGGTTTCAGATTTCAGAGCTGTGTGAGGTATGTCGCACTCCGACACAGAGGTCACACGGTTTGGACAACCCACAGAAGAATGGAGGACCAACCCCTGCACTCAAGTGGTGGATCGAGGAATGAAGGACGAACCCCCAACATGACTTACTTCTCTGGTTTTAACTGCATGCGCCTAGGTCAACACCTGTCTCCCTGGGGCTGCATGTTTCCCATCTTGCACATGTTCCCCTTCCAGGAACTTAGGATAAAACATATACATTTTCACAGCTTTCGAATAATATTTAATTATTATTCCCAAGGACTTAAGCCCTCAAGCTTGGCCCCTCTTCTAACCTTTCATCCCCCTCTCCCTTACCCAGGTTTTGTGGAAGCTTAGTCCCCCATCACTCATTCATCGTGGTCGGTCCACACACAGAGATGTTTTTGTATTAATATTGTGCATAACTACATGTACAAAAATTGGGCTCCTGGCCCTCAACACTTTGGCTCCCTGGCCTAAATAACACCTAAGCCCAATAACTTATATAAACTTGGCTCACCAGCCCATAAAACAAAATTACAATTCATAATACAATTAGGGCACTTCCTTGGGGTATTACACAATGCATGAAAGTAAATCTTTGTTACCTATCATGTGATTGTTGCATCCATTGTCCATCAACCAGAGATCTTTGTGATGTTCTTCAATCTTGTGGCATGAGAGAAACATACCTTTTGAGGTTTCTCCTTCATTATGTGAGATATGTGCTCTGCTTGAGGGTTGATCCGCTTGCTTCTTCCTTCATTCAGATTCATAGTGCCCATACTTTTTGCAATAATAGCATTGTATGCTTGACTTGTCATTTGGTATTCTCCCTCTGCCTCTTTGAGGCTGGAAATTCTGATTCTGGTTATGTTGTCTACTACCTTGGAAATTATGATTCTGGTTCTGTTGTCTGTGACCTCCACTTGAGTGAGGGTGACTTGGACTGCTCCCTCTTCCTTGGTGACCTATGCCTCTTCCTCTACCTCTGTTGAAAGAGAATTGAGTTTTCAAGGCATTGGCAATTGACTCATTTGTGAGATGCAGTCTAGCCTCGTGTGTCAATAGGGAGCCCATTAATTCATCTGTTGAAAAATTTGACAGATCCTTGGATTCAAGGATTGTGCTAACGACCATTTCAAATTTCTTTGGTAATATTCTGAGGACTTTATCAACAATGCGTTGATCAGGGATGGCTTCACCAGTCAATCTGATCTGGTTCACGATTCCCATGACTCTGGTCATAAACTAATCAACATTTTCAGACTCTATCATTCTTAAAGTCTCGAATTGCGTCTGCAAGGTATACAAATTGACTGTTTTGACCCTGTCATTTCCTTGGTAGGCTAATTCAAGGATGTCCCAAGCCTATTTTGAAGTAACAACGCCTGCGATTTTTGAGGAAATCGAGTCATCCACTGAATTTTGTATCTAGAATTTGGCTTTATTCTCTTTGTTCCTCTGTGTTGCCTGGGCAGTTCTCTGTTGGTTGGTCATGGCAGCAAGGTCTGCTGGATCTGGTTCCACACATCCAAGATCCATTGGATCCCAACACTCTTATGCTTGCAAGAAGGATCTCATTCGAAGAGACCAAAACTCATAATTCTTTCCAAGAAAAATCGATCCTTTATTTGGTCCTAAATTGCTAGACGTGGCCATCTTTAAAAAAAACAATTAACATAAGAGAAATTTTTTTTTAGAAAATTTCCTGTTTACCTGTTTCCTGCGTGAAAATTAGGTCTTCGAATTTCTTGAAGTGACTTTATACCGAAATACTCTGTGTAGACTACTTCTTTGAATTCGATATGGATGGATCTGGCTATCTGAGCGAAAGATCTACTGATTCAGGGCTCTTAACTCTATTATTTTGTAACTGTAGCAATTGTAATAGCATAATCGGTCCAAATGAAAACTCATCCCCGCGTGAATAAAAACTGAACGCGAGCTCCTTCCTCATGTGACCACTACTTGTGACCATTGGCTTAGCCAACAAAGAGCGTGTCACATTTCGCGAGCTCGAGAGTATAGGTGTGTGAGCCATTCCTGACTCTCCAACTCCCGAACTCCGAAAGGGGCTTAACAAGCCCTTAGCTCCTCTCGTATCATTCTTCCACATGACCATGATGCTATGACCACGGTCCACTTTTCAAGATTTCGCGGTTAGAGAAGTTGTGATGCAATTGCAACCTTTCCTCCTTGGAATCCCGAAATCCGAAACTATGATCTATCCTCTATTGCGGATTAATGGTCTAGATCCTCCTATGATCTGACGGTGCAGATCCTTTCAGGATTTTGCGAATCGGTATTACACGACCCTTGAACTCTCGTCACGATGTTCTCCAAACCGCGAACTCCGAAATGCCGAAATTTTAGAGCCTCCCAAATCAACGGTTCACACTCCTCCTGATCTAACGGCTTAGATCACGTCGGATTTTCTTGTATCGCAAGTTCACTAAACTAACACCTATGATTTCCCAGTAGCTGAAATCACGATAGCATTGGATCGACGATCCATATCTTTGTTCAATCAATGACTGTGATTATTTTGCGATTTCGCGTATCGTAGGTTCTTGAAACTCTATTGGTTGACTCCTTCGAGTCGCAAGTCAGCGAAGTTTTGAACGGTCGCCACGTATCCCTTCCAATGGAAGGTTCAGGTGATGTCGAGATTTTGTGAGTTGTGAGCTTGAAGCCACAAGCTCCTTCACATTGCGGACTTCTAAAATGCTGATAATTTGGGGCATCCAGATTGGATGTTTTTCTTTCCTCTCGATCTAACGGTCCAGATCTCGTTGGTATTTCGCGTTTCGTGAATTCTCACCGATGTGTTCTCTGACCTTTACTCCCTGCAAGTTAGCAAAATGTTGAGATCTCGCCACATGTCCATCTTGATGGACAGGCCCAACGATTTCGAGATTTCGCAACTTCGCAAGTTGGATTTTCTCCTATGTGCTCCAAAGGACTAAGCCTTGTGCAGTTTGTCCCGGATTCAATGACTATCGATGCTCTACGCTAAATCTGACGGTTGAAACTCTTTTGCCTTTTCTGCATGCTCCTTGTCCTTTCTAAACTCGATCGATGTCTCAGATCTGTTCGCAAGACTGATCTTACGGATGCATCTGCTTGTCCTTTGCTTTTTTAGCTTGTCCTTTGGCACTCTTTGCAAAATTCTCTCCATATGAAGGAATTTCACGAATTCTTTAAAGAACTTACGAAGTTTTTCTCCTCTGCAGCTCTGTTTCCTCAAGCTTTTACGAATTTCACGATTCTTTGCCTTCTACAGCTTTGTTTCCTCAATATTTTGAGCATACGACACTCTTCATCCTCGCGTTTTCTTTCTGCAACGATCTTTTGATTGGATGGCAGAATGTGCGTTGTTCTCCAAGCTCTGTGAAGAATCTCATGTCCTGAGCTCTCATTGACGGTTTAAGTTCTTCGCTACTTAGGATCGGGCTGCTCTGTAGACTGCGTGAAGAGGAATACGTCTACAACTCTGATACCATGATAAAATGAGAAGCAGAGAATACAGAGAAAGAGCAGAGCAGAAAATAGTATTCAATATATTGAGTATATGAGGAAAAGAGTACATTGAGAAAAGGGAAAATAGATGAGCTAAATAGGCTCAAGCAAATCAAGAACATCAAGAAACAATAGTACAACTGGCCAGGACAGTTGGCAGTGTACAGTCAGACTGTTGAGGTTACATTATATTTAACATTATCATCAAACCAAGCTTCTATGTCGAGAATCGAATTGTTAAACACTTTTGGATCATGAGATCTATCATAGAAAGAAACCTCACATTTTGTGCACTAGGGAGGTGGTTTGCTAATAGAGATATCATTAATTGTTGTAGCTAATGAGGCAATGACATTGGCTAGTTCTACCACCCATTTAGAAATATTCAAAGTTTCTATGACGTATATGACCATACTCTTTGATGAGAAGGAAAGTACTCAAGCCACACCAATCTTTAAAACTTGATTTTTGCACCAATCCTTAAAACTTGATTTTTGGGAATGTATATATTCTATCTCTCCACACACTAAATATTTTATGAAAAGAAGGAATGGGATTCAAATTTCAAATCCTTTCGTTATAAAAAAAAAATCTCTATCAAAAAAGCTTATTGACATATTAATAAAAGGGAAATTAACCGCACATAAACCCACCTCTTCCATGTTAATCTAGCCACATACATCCTCACGAAAACCCACCTCTTCCATGTTAATCCAGACACATACATCCTCACGAAAACCCTTGTCAACAGGGCAGTCCTAACACCCTTGTCAACAAGATAGTCCTGTGGATATGGTGCCAAAACAGGTGCGTAAAGATAATGACCCTGATACAGTTTTGATCCAAGTGAGATGTTGGATGGAACTTTCGAGGAATATCAATCTGTAGCCATTCCAACCAGTATGAATGGCATTGCCTTCACGACAAGACGCTACCAATAAGGACACACAGGCAAATAGTGGAAGGGAAAATCACAACATATTTTCTATTGTGTTACCACAGATTTATAGATTTTTCTACTCTATTGTATTTATTTGCACTATTGTTTGTTAGTTTCAGTCTTTTGTTTGTTATACAAATTTTGGGCATTAATATATAAATGAAATAAAATGTTTAACGCAAAACAACCACATTTACAATAAATAAAGTCAATCTCTTTTTGCAGTGTTGTTTATTAGTTTCCATTGTTTGTTATGCAAATTTGTCTCAACTCACATTAATATATAAATGAAATAAAGCGTTGAACACCCAACAACCACATTTATTATGAATCATATCAATCTCTATTTGCAGTGTTGTTAACCACATTTACTATGAATCAAATCAATCTCTATTTACAGTGTTGTTTGTTAATTTATGTCTTTTGTTTGTTATGCCATTTGTTTTGGTGTTTCACATTAATATATAAATTAAATAAAATGTTCAATTATTTTTTGGTGTCATCTGACATTAATATATAAATTAAATAAAATGATGAACTCCGACTGAGTCAAATAAATCTCTACACATTTAACTGTTTGAAAAATATTTTAAAATAAATACATTTTCAGTTGGAAAAGCGAAAAGATAAAATGCAGCTTATGCAAAGATATTAACCAATGATTTTATTCAACTTTTAGAAGATAAAAAGACAATCCTTAATCATCAAATAAACTTGCCATAGCATAAATATAACTATATTTTATAAAACAAATTACAAAATTCTGAACATAAACATGTTACATCAAACTTCCAACACTTCTAACATTTAAAATTTTATAAAATTATAAAATTCGGAACCACATAAAACTGTTACATCACATTTCAAACACTTATGACATTTAAAATTTCTCATTAGAAAAGAAACTTACCCTAAAAGATTTAGGGCTTTAATGCAAATATAACTTTAATACTTTATTAAAAAAATACACAATTCCAAACATAGAACCGGTTACATCAAAATTCTATTGCCTGTTGAAAGCAGTTAGATGCCAATAAAGTTTTTGAACAAGTTCGGCTCAGACAAATTATTACAAAATATATTTATATTTATATAAACAAAATGTTAAAATAATTTAAAAGCATAAAATATTAAAATAATTTAAAAGCATAATATTTAGGATATAGCCTTTTTTATGTGGTATGTTAATGGTTCTATCAAATGATTAATTTTTCATGGGACATTAGCCTAAAATCAGGTGAAAAATTATTAGATTCTTATATTTTAGTGATTATTTCTGTATAAACCAAGTGCTCTATTTGTTTTTCAGTATGCTAAATCCATTTTTACATTCAGAAATGGATTTTGAACAACAAAAAATAGTGATTTGTGTAAATAGTAATTTTTAAGAAAACAATAATCCCAAAATTCCAAATTTATGAGAAAAAATATCAACCAATCAAATTAATCTTTTAAATATTTCATAAAAAATAATATTATAATAAATAAACTTGTACTTAATTCAATTATAATACAATTCAAATACATATTTCTATATATTTTAATAGTAAAATAGTTGTCTAGAAGATGTATCTTATCCCATAAATAAAAGATCTTATACACCAATTTGATGTCTGACTTAGCTTGGCTGGACCGTAAAATTATATTATTATTAACCTGACCTCCTTCTTCTTATTATTATTAAACTAAAAAAATTTCTTATTATTAAACTAAAAAAATTTATTGATTAAATTGTGTATCAATTTCCAAACAGATTTCATTATTTTACAAATATAACATCGCATAAAATCTCAAAAATTAATCATTTGCACATCACTAAATATATATATATATATATATATATATATATATATATATATATATATATATATATATATATATATAT
>ML779883.1:531867-545012 GCA_009831015.1 Picea engelmannii | reverse complement strand
CGGTTACATCAAAATTCTATTGCCTGTTGAAAGCAGTTAGATGCCAATAAAGTTTTTGAACAAGTTCGGCTCAGACAAATTATTACAAAATATATTTATATTTATATAAACAAAATGTTAAAATAATTTAAAAGCATAAAATACTAAAATAATTTAAAAGCATAATATTTAGGATATAGCTTTTTTATGTGATAGGTTAATGGTTCTATCAAATGATTAATGATTAATTTTTTATGGGACATTAGCCTAAAATAAGGTGAAAAATTATTAGATTCTTATATTTGAGTAATTATTTCTGTATAAACCAAGTGCTCCACTTGTTTTTCAGTATGCTGAATCCATTTCTACATTCAGAAATGGATTTTGAACAAAAAAAAATAGTGATTTGTGTAAATAGTAATTTTCAAGAAAACAATAATCCCAAAATTCCAAATTTATGAAAAAAATATCAACCAATCAAATTAATCTTTTAAATATTTCATAAAAAATAATATTATGATAAATAAACTTGTACTTAATTCAATTATAATACAATTCAAATACATACTTCTATACATTTTAATAGTAAAATAGTTGCCGAGAAGATGTATCTTATCCCATAAACAAAGAATTTTATACACCAATTTGATGTCTAGCTTAGCTTGACTGGACCTTAAAATTATATTATTATTAACTTGACCTCCTTATTATTATTATTAAGCTAAAAAAATTTATTGATTAAATTGTGTATCAATTTCCAAACAGATTTCATTATTTTACAAATATAACATCGCATAAAATCTAAAAAAATAATCATTTGCACATCATTAAAATAAATATATATATATATATATATATATATATATATATATATATATTAATATTACAGTATATATAATTCTATCCAATTAATAAAAAGTCTGGAGTGCTCCACGGCTAAAACTATCTCAGAAAAACAAGTTGCAGAGTTAAAATGATGAAAATTACATCTTACACCTCTCCACCTCACTTCAAGGTTCTCGACATGACGTTTGAAGGTGAATATTTTTCGCCATATGATCCATTATGGTTATGGACACACTACCAATGACATCACCCTCCCTGTGACATCTAACAACTCTTATTTTGACACACTATGTTCTAAACGTCTAAGAACCAACCAACAGGTTTCCCTGCTTCTTCTCAGCGTCTATGGAATCCAAGTTTTCGCATACCACACAGAGCCATCTAAACAGGTTTATATGATTTTACTATAAACCTTGCTATTCTATTGTACTTATTTGCACTGTTATTTGTCATTATTTGTCAATTTTAGTCTTTTCTAGTTTTTGTCTCATCTGACATCAATGCTTTAAGAACTTTACTGTCATTTCAAACGAACAGAACGAGAAACGCGATACAGATATATCAATAAAGTTTAAGACTTGTTATGTAAATAACTACAATAACATATTTTATATCTATATAAATCTAATATTGATGCAGGAATAGAAAGCATAGAGAACAAAGGCTTTTAACTATACCCAGTTCTATAGCACTGTGAATATTTTCTCCTATAGTGAAGACTTGAAAGCAATAATCAATGTTGCTCATGTTATTTGCAGTGACGTTCTTTGAAAAACTGTCAATGTTATCAATTTTCAGTGACAGCTTTTTAAAAACCGTTGTAAATATTTATGTTTAACAATAATGGCTTTCAACGGTCATCATTGTATTCCTTTTACACACTAAAATTATTGTAGTGGTAGCTTAGAACTAAACCAGCTCAGGGCATAATAGGCTCCCAAACCCAAAATGCATTATCCTTCTATACTACATGCCGGGACTACTATGAAGTATCCAGGGTTGTACTACCCATAAGTATCCATGACCAAGAACATAAAGGGAAACAACTCAACACCACCTTTTGATTTTTTTAACCCAGAAGTATCCATGACCAAGAACAAAAAGGTTAAAAACCTTATTTCAAACTTTTATTTTTTAATTAATTAATTTATTTAAGTTTTTGTCCAAAAACCAAAACCTCATTCAAGCTTCTTACCTTTATCTTTGAAAGAAGTTGGCCCGGATTTAACCATTCAAGAGCATAGTTCAACACCAAATTGTGAATTAGCAAATCTCTAAATTGAATTTTATTAAGCTATAGTTTAACATAAATAAATTTAACTCAATCAATTTTAGAAAGAAATGCTCACTAAATCTTTAGAACTTTCAACAAATCATAATAATCTAGATAGTTGGAGAAATAATCCCAACTACTCCATGGGAATACTTCATAGGAATAGGAAACCAAAACATAATAATAATCTCCTACCCAAATAATAGTGAGAAATACATATGTAAGACTAACTAGATATTCATATGTTAAGATTAAGGATTAGAATCCATATCATTCCTCATGACAACAAAAGCATTTGCCTAGAGCTTTTAGGAGAGAGGGAAAATGATGTTGCATTTGATGCCAAGAAATCCAAAGAGTTTGATAAGGTAGGAAGTGTTGGATCCATAATGAATTCGTGAGTCTTCGTCATGAAAATGTGATAGATGTAATAAGTGGAAGTTCAACAACTATAACAATATATGTCGAATGATTGGTCCAGATCTCGGTGTCCATTGTTGATTCTTGATATGTGTTGACAATATAGTGGATATTCAATTGAATGGAATGAAAAATATTAGGAACCTAAAGGGAAGCTTCACATGATGATTGATGTTGAATAGGGCGACGAACTAGTGAAACGAGGCTACCAAATCTTAACTCCGAGCAATAAAATAAATATATAATAGGTGAGAAACTTTGAAGTTTTTAGAATTTCCTCTAGAGGTGGTGTCTCAAGCCATCTAAGGATGATTTGTGAGAAATGAAAATGCTAAAGGAGGAGGTGTATAAGAGCCATTTGTTGAATAAATTCTATGTTGAAAATCTAGATAATGATGTGGATATGGTTGCGATATAAAAGTTAGAGAATGCTTTTGAGGAGCAATGTGTCATGGTAGTTCAAATGCACCGTGAAGAAGATATTTGGTGCTATCTTTATGTAGCCAGTAAATATTGTTGAGTGCATCATATTGGACTTTCCAAGCATATAGATAAAGTTGGCCAAGAAACAAATCACAACAATCCATAGTGGTCACATCACAAGTGACTTCATCCACAAATTTAGGACCAAAAGAAAATAACACAATGCATGTGTGTCCGATCTAAGTAGATGAACCATTTTACTTTAATACAAGTGCATAAGGATGAGGGTCCACTAGCAAGTGTGGCTTATCAAGTATACATTAATGAATTGTCTCTTTTAATCAATTGTAAAAATGATGAGTATCGTGTATGAGACATGGTTTTTGATAGAAAATTACATTGTGTTTGGTTGAAAACATTTGTATAGACATGATACTGCTTTGCCATTCTTCTAGAAAATATGCAATAAGTTCTCCTTTCTTGATCAAAAAAATTAAGTTTTCCTTGAAAAAAAATAAAAATATTATTTACAAGTAAATCTATAATCAAGTAAGAAATATACAATTAACCATTGAAATATTGAATTAAATACCCATGTTTGTATTGTCAATGCCACTCTCCAATTCTTCAAAATTTTCACATTATGTAAAAAAAAAAAATTCTTGAATGTTCTCTATCTTCGTATCTTTAGACTTATTCCTTGTTCAATTCTTCAACGTTTTGAGCATCTTCGCTATTTTTTTATTTTTTGTTCGTGTTGTACCATTACTTCACACCGAAACTTTTTATATAGCACACAAGTAATTATTCTCCCTTTTTTTCAACAAACCATTTGGAAGTTTGTCATAGAATATAAAGAAATGATAACATTAACATAATTCATTTCCCGTAGCTCATCTAATAATTTAGACAAACATTCAAGATTTCACTCAACATTGAAAGGATCAAGAGAAGATATTTCTCAAGTATAATTGTAACTGTAATGATCAAGAGAAGATATTTCTCAAGTATAATTGTAACTGTAATGATCAAGAGAAGATATTTCTCTAGTATGATTGTAATTGTAATAGGTATTTTTTTTACTTATTGAGATCATCTAATCATTTTCACTAGAATTCAAGATTTCCATGGACTTCAAAAGAATAAGGACACTTTTTCAATGTGATTGTAATTGAAATAAACCCTTATTTTCATTTCTTTAGATATTTTTCAAATTGTATAATGCAAATCACATGAAACAAAAGTAATAAATTCCAAGATATGATGCCCATCAACTTTCTGGAAATTGATATAAGGAGCATTGAGATCCATTTTATATTTTATAATTGGATGGGTTTTTACAAGATTGTGCTCCTCCTTTTTAAAAGAAATTAATAAATCATCAAGAAAGGATGTTGGAAAATTTGGCAGCAGGAATGATGTTGCACAACATGCTTTTTAGCTTTAAAATAAGATGTGTTCCTAATACTTTCATCATGGAATGTAATTCCTTCGTAAAAGGTATTGGGAAAATGTAAGCAAGGGTGAGACCCTTTATCCTTCACCAATATGGATGCCCTTTATCCTTAAATAGTAAGGAATTGTGTGATAAACACTTGGGAAAATCAATTTATGAAAATAAAATGATGTATCTTATTCATGTAGTTAATATGTGGAATTTGTATTTGATGAGACATCGTTTGAAATATATTTTGGTATAAAGGTTTTCCTTCTTAGAGAAATAAAAGTATGTTATAAAAATGTTAGGCTGTCATTATGATATCCTCTAAAAAAGGGAAATGAGAACATTGTTGTAAATACTTTATCTAGATAGTATGAAGAGGATGGCTTTGTATTTTTTTAATATTTACTTATACTTAATTTGATAGATGAAGTACGCCAAGAATGGTTAGCAAATGAATAGGTGGCACAAATTCTACAATAGCTACATGGAAACTCCCATGCACATTTTGGTTACACATGGAAGAATAACGCTTTACACTATAAAGGGAATATTTTTAAGTCCAAAATTTAGTGGTTAAATCTCAAGTTTTAGTTGAATTGAATTCTTCTCCCACATCAGGTTACTCAAGGTTTCAGAAAAGATATGGATGGATTAAACGTTCCTTCTTTTTGGAATTCATGAAGAAAGACAATCACACCTTTGTGGCATAGTGTGACACACCAACAACACAAGGGGAAGATGATGAAGCCTCTAGGAACCTTTACCAATTCCTTCTAGGGTATGAATTGACATTTTCCTGGATTTCATTGCAGGGTTACCAAAAAATAACAAAAAAAACACTCAATGTGGTTGTTATTCGTCATATTTCTAAATATGCTCATTTTTGTTCCTTGCAACACCCCTTCAGAGTCTCTACAATAACAAAAGTTTTCATAGACAATACTTTTAAACTCCATGGAATGTCTAATTCAATTGTGACAGATTGTGATCCACTAGCAATTTCTTAAAGGAGTTGTCTTGAATTCAAGGTACCCATTTTATCATCATTGCATTATATCATATCCAAACAATGGTTAGACAGAAGTAATGAATATGTGTTTGGAAACTTATTTGCATTATTCTTCCTCAGAAAGGCAAACTCAATGGGTGTAGTAGTTATCCCTTTTTGAATGGTGATAAAAATCAACCTATCATGGTGCTCCTAAAATGTCCCCATATGAGCTCATAAATAGAAAACATCTCCTCTTAGTGATATCCTTCTTACCAAGCATGTTCATGGTACATGAGGGGGAAAAACATTAGTAACCCATGCTAACACTCTCTCTATAATCAAGGATAATTTGGTGTTTGCCCAAAACAGAATGAAATAATAGGCCAATCAAGGCCAATCCAAGCACCACTTTGAAGAAGGGCATTATGTGTCCCTTTATATCCAGCTCTATATGAAATCATCACTTAAGAAGAAGAGACACCATAAGTTAGCATCTAATTCCTATGAACCCTATGCTATACTCAAATATGTTAGCCCCATTTCTTAAAATATGTCTCTTCCAACCTATTCTAAGATCCACCCACTATTGCATGTGTCATAATAGAAGCAAGTGGTAGGGCACAATTGTCAAGTTCAAACCATCCTCTTAGAACTAGATAATGAAGGGTCTATTTGGTTGTAGCTCGAGGTCATTTTAGACAAACAATAGAACCATTTGTGTTAGAACACTATCTAGGAAGTCTTAATCTAATGGAAGGATACATAGTGAAAAGATGCGATGTGGGATCGAGTGGTGATCTTAAAACAATTTCCTCATCTCTAGCCTTGAGGACAATGTTATGTTTTAAGGGTTTGTGCATGTTAGGGTCCTACCATAACTCCCTATATAGAGAAATAGGTTGTTACTTAATGTATGATGGTGATCTCTATTGAATAAGGCCCACTTGGTAGTTTGAGTGTGTAAATAAATGTAAGGTGGATTCATTAAAGAAGGTTCACTATCTAGTTGGTGTAGTGTCATTAATGAATACCCAGTGAGTTGTTGGGGTTTTGGTAAGTTTGAAATTATTTATAGAATCAGAGGCTGTGCAATCATGTGTCAAGTGACTAATATGTTGTTGGAGCTTTGTGCCATTTTGTCAAGTGACTTAAAAAATTTGAGTGCTACATAGCTAAAACTATCAATTCTAAAAAAAAAACAAGTTGCAACTATCCATTCTCAAAAAAAAAATCAAGTTGCTAAATCAAAATGATGAAAATTACATGTTACGCCTCTCAACCTCACTTCAAGGTTCTCGACATGACTTTTTGGAGGTCAATATTTTTAGCCATATGATTCTTTTCGGTTACGGACACACTACCAATGACATCACCCTCCCTGTGACATTTAACAACCTCTTTTACTTGTAGTTCCGGCCAAAAACTCTTATTTTGACACACCATGTTCCAAACGTCTCAGAACCAGCCAACGGGTTTCCTTGCTTCTTCTTCGTGTCAATACATCCATGTTCTCGCATACCGCACAACCCCATCTAAACGGGTTTATATGATTTTACTATAAACTTTGCTATTCTATTGTACTAATTTGCACGGTTATTTGTCAATTTTAGTCTTTTCTAGTTTTTGTCTCATCTGACATCAATGCTTTAAGAACTTACCTGTCATTTCAAACGAACTGAACGAGAAACGGGATACAAATATAATCAATAAAGTTAAATTAGTACAATAACTTAATTTATATTTATATAAACGTATTATTATAAATATTTACAAGAATAATATCGATATGTAGTGTTATCTAGCAATGCAATATTATAATACACCAGTAATTTTAGGTTTAATTGATAAAGCAGTCCATCATATTAGTAATCTAAAAAATATAGTTGTTGTTCTATCTCCTTGCGCTAGGGTTTGCTTATTTGGTTTAACTCTCGTCTGTCTGAAAATGAAAGAGTTGCTTCGTTCCGGAGCTGCTTTGGCGGATATTATCCCCTCCGCTCCTGCTTGGGTTTCTCGAAATCAATAATCGTTCAAGACTGCCGGCTCTTTTATCATCACACAAGACCACAGGAGATTGTCTTCTGCCGGTATAAGTTGTGGAAAAACGAATTCGAAGAAATGGATGATCCAAGAATAGAAAGCGTAGAGAACACAACCTTTTAACTATAACCAGTTCTATAGCCCTGTGAGTATTTTCTCGTACAGTGAAGGCCTTGGAAGCAATAATTAATGTTGCTCATGTTAGTTGAAGTTGATAAAATGAGAAGCAAAAAAGATAATAAAGAGAACACTGTTGAGGTTACATATATATTTAACACTTCCTCTTAAACTCAACAGTTACAAACATCAGTACTGATAATTTCCAAGTGTAATATCAGATGAAATAAAAGAATCAATGCATGAGAGTAAATCTTTATTACCTGTCATGTGATTGTTGCAGCCACTGTCCAACAACCCTTCATGATTTGAGACATGTTCTTTGCCTGAGAGTTGATCTGCTTGCTTCTTCCGGCATTTAGATCCATAGTGCCCATACTTTTTGCAGTAATAGCATTGTATGTTTGATTTGTCATTTGATCTTCTCCCTCTGCCTCTTTGAGGCTGGAAATTATGATTCTGGTTCTGTTGTTGTGACTTTGGAAATTTTGATTCTGGTTCTTTTGTCTCTGACCTTCACTTGAGTGATGGTGACTTGGAAGTGAAGTTGGACATCTCCCTCTTCCTTGATGACCTATGTCTCTGCCTCTATCTCTGCCTCTCTCTCTTCTGAAGGAGAATTGAGTCTTGAAGGCATTGGCTATTGACTCATCTTCAATATGTAATCTGGTCTCATGTGTCAAAAGGGAACCCATTAATTCATCTGTTGAAAAATTTGACACATCCTTGGATTCAAGGATGGTTGTAACAACCATTTTGAATTTCTTTGGTAAACTTCGGAGGACTTTCTCAACAATTAGTTGATCAGGGATGGCTTCACCAGTCAATCTGATTTGGTTTACAATTCCCATGACTCTGGTCATAAACTGATCAACATTTTAGGACTCTGTCATTTTTAAAGTCTCGAAATGCATCCTCAAGGTCTGCAGTTTGACTGTTTTGACCCTGACATTTTCTTGGTAGGCTAATTTAAGGATGCCTGAGGCCTCTTTTGAAGTAACAACGCCTGTGATTTTTGAGAGAATCGAGTCATCCAGTGAATTTGGAATCCAAATTTTTTCCTTATTTTCTTTGTTCCTTTGTGTTGCCTGAGCAATTCTTTGTTGGTTGGTCATGGCAGCAAAGTCTGTTAGATTTGGTTCTACATATCCAAGATCCATTAGATCCTAGCACTCTTGTTCTTCCAAGAAGGATCTCATTTGAAGAGACCAAAGCTCATAATTCTTTCCAAGAATAATCAGTCCTTGAGTTGGTCCTAAATTGCTACGCGTGGCCATATTTTTTTAAAAAATTAACAAACAAAAAAAACCTGTTAGAAAATTTCATGTTCACCTGTTTCCTACGCGTAAAACGAGGTCTTCAAAGTTCTTTCAGTGACTTTGGATCGAAAAAATCGGGGTAGACCACTTCTTTAATTTCGATCTAGCTGGATCTGACTATTCGAGTGCAAGATCTGTTGATTCAGAGCTTTGAGCTTTGTTGTTTTGCAACTGTAGCAATTGTAGCCCCTCTAAAGGTGGAATCGAGTTTTTTGAGTTTACTCAAGAGCCAAAAATAAAAAATTGAAGTTTAGCTTCTCATGTGACTACGGGTTGAAAAACATGCGCTCTGGATTTTCAGGCTTCAGACATTTCGACATCGAAAGTCTCAATTACTCTGAATAGCCGAATAACGATCTTATTTCAAAGATCAATGGTCCTCGTTGATTTGAGATCAATGGTCCTCAATTACTTTGGGACTTCGGGTGATAGTCCTTTCTTACCTGCAGTTGTTGCTGTAAAGATCAACATTCCTCGTTGATTTGAGATCAACGGTCCTCAATTACTTCCGGACTTTGGGTGATAGTCCTTTATTACCTATTGCTCCAAAGATCAATGATCCTTAGGCCTTAGCGAATGAATGACCAAGATCTCCTTTGAAACTCCAGCGATTGGGAGTTTCTGTTTGCTAATATCTGCAATCCTCTTGAGTGTCGAATCTCCGAAGTGCGAGATTTGCCTCCACGTGGCCTGTTGATTTGAACGATGGAGATTTGTTTCGGAACTTTGGACTTCGGGTGTTTTGAGGTGCACAACACTTCAAACCTCCTAAGTGTTAATCTTCTGAAGTGATAGATCTTTCGACGCATGTCCACAACCTTCAATGGCTCGGATTTAGTTCAGCACTTCGGGTAGATCTTCCTTCGCAAGACCTTCTGAAATGCTAAGTCTCCAAAGTGAGGCATCTGGCGCCGCATGTCTCTGTTGATGGATGGTCCAAATGAACTATGGGCTTTGGGCCTTCACGAGTTTTGGCTTCTTGTATCCTTCTTTCTTCCGAAGTGATTATTGACGAAGTGCAGGATCTTCAGCCACGTGTCCACTTCAATCAACGGTCTGGATCTACTTCGGCTCTTAGGAGCTTCGAGCCTTTGGGAGACTTGTTTCCTTTACAACCTTTGCATGAAATCACCAAATACATGAAGTTTCGAAAAAACTTTGATGGTTAAACCCTGCACACCTTTTCTTAATCTGATGGTTGTTGTTGCTCTCGCCTTGATCTAACGTTTGAAACTAATTCTCATTTTCTGCGCGCTCCTCTTCTTTTCTAAACTTGATTAATTTCTCATATCTGTTCACAAGGCTGATCTTATGGCTGTTGAGCTTGTCTTTTGTTGTATCTGTAGAGACTTTCTCCTGAAGAAGGAATTTTGTGAATCTTTCACGAATTATTTAAAACCTCACGAATCTTTAATTGTTTTTGCCTTCTACAGATTTGCTACGCGAATCTTTCACGAATCTTTAAATGCTCATGACTCTTTAATTGTTTCTTCCTTCTGCAGCTTCTGTTTCCTCGCACTTTGTTGTCTCCAACGATCTTTTGAGCGTATTACGGACTGCGTACTGTTCTCCAATCTTTGTAAAGAATATTGCGTCCCATGCTCTCGTTCACAGCGTAAGCTCTCCGCTTCTTAGGATCGGGCTTCTCTCTAGGATATGTGAAGAGGCTTACGTCTGAAGCTTTAATACCATGATAAAATGAGAATAAAAAAAGATAATACAGAGAAGACAAAATTGGGAAAACAAAAAGTGAGCAGAGCGTAATAGACTAATAGTATTTAGTATTGAAAAGGTATTTAGAAAAAGACAAAAGGGTGAGCTAAATAGGCTCAAGCAAATAAAGAACATAAAGAACAAAAAGGTCAAAACTTTCTTTTGATTTTTTTACCTAGCATGAAGTATCAATGACCAAGAACAGAAAGGTTAAAATGGTTAAAACCTCATTTTGATTTGTATCCTTGATCCAAACCTTCTTTTGATTTTTTTATCCAACATGAAGTATCAATGACCAAGAACATAAAGGTTAAAACCTCATTTTGATTTGTATCCATGACCCAAAAAGATTAAAACCAAGTATTTATAATTTTTTTTAATTTATTTATTTATCTCAAAAACCCAAAAACCCCATTATATTGCAAGTCAAACTTCAAAATGTGAATTTGCAAACTTCTCTAAGCCAAATACTAACTAGTGTTTATATAGTTTTAAGTTAAAAAAAATTAATTCAACAAATTTAAAAAAGAAATGTTCACTAAATATTAAGAACTATTAACAAATCATAATAATAAAAATAGTTGGAGAAATAATCCCAACTAGTGCATGGTAACAAGAAACCAAAACAATTCCTCAAACCAAAAGGCTTCCTAAATACATGTGGTAAGACTAACGAGATATTCTTATGCTAAGACTAAGGACTTATTCCTATCATTCCTCCTAGAAATAGAAGCTGACCTACGAGGAAAAATGGTGTTTCATTTGATGCCCAGAAATCCAACGATCTTGATCTGAAATCTAACCATGCTGTGCAACAAGATAGGAAGTGTTGGATCTTTGATAAGTGTGGTGAGTCTTCGTCATGAAAATTTGATTGTAATAAGTGGAAGTTGAAAAAAAAAACGCTAGAAAAGTGAAGGGAAACTTCACATGATATTTGATGTGGAACAGTGTCATGAACTAGTGAAATGAGGCTACCAAATATGAACTTCCAAGAAAGGGAAGAAATATGTAATAAGTGAGAAAATTTGAGGTTTGTAGATTGTCCTATGAGGTGGTGTCTCTAGACATTTAAGGCCAATGTGTGAGAAAAGAAAATGTTGAATGAGGAGATGTACACAATTCCTTTGTTGAATAAAGTGAATGTTGTAAATATAGAAAATGATGTGGATATGGATGCTACATAAAATTTAGAGAATCCTTTTGAGGAGTAGCTTGTTGTGGCAGTTCCAATGTACTATGAATTTAAAATATTTGAGGTTATCTTTATATCGTAGTTAATTGTTGTTAAATACATGATATTGGATCTTCCGAACATATTGATACCACAACAATTCAAATTGGTCATATCAGAAGTGAATTTATCCACAAATTTAGGACCAAAAGAAAATAACACAGTGCATGTGTGTATGATATGTGTATATGAATCATTATCTTTCCATCCAAGTGCATAACGATGAGGATGAGAGTCCATTGGCAAGTGCAGCTTATTAACAATGGATTTGACAATCAAATTTTGTTGTGAGCCATTGTCGATGATACGATGAGAGAAATCATGGGAGATATGAACATGTGTGATAAATAGACTACATTGTCGATGATACGATGAGAGAAATCATGGGAGATATGAACATGTGTGATAAATAGACTATATTGGGCACTCTCGAGAGTGCAGTGTTGCAAAAAAGAGATAATTTCTTCACTAGAAACCTCAATGGGAGCATCAATGTATTCAACAATGGAAGACTACAATTAATGTTTTCTGCTTCGATTGAAAACATTTGGACATATCACATCCTTGTTTCTTATAATATTGGAAAATCTTAGTAGAAGAAAAAGAAGAAAAGCATGAGGACCCTGTAGAAATAGGAAGTGTAGGCTTTGTAGTTGTAGATATAGAAGCATGCTGTTGAAATCTTTGTTGATCTAAGAATTTCTCTTAGGTTAATTGTGTTTGATTGTATGCGACATCAATGGAGGTGATCTCCATATACTTCAATTCGTATTACAAATGTTCATGCAAACCACTTTTAAATTTAAGAACAAGCTTTTTAAATGGATCAAAATGCCAAGAAGGATTCATAACCGATTGAATAGTTGGATGTATTGTTGCAATGACATGTTGAAACCTTGATGCAGGAAAATCCACTTTATGTTCATATCATGTTTTTATTTGGACGGATAGAATGCAACACTAAGGGCCTCCATAAGACCCATCCAAATGGTAACTAGATTTTGATTCACTGCAAAATCTGCAACCAAAAGTTTGGCAAATCTTGTGAACATCAGTTTGGCCAATGAAACCTTATTGTCATCTGGAAACAATTTATCATCAAACCAGATTCTATGTCATTATCTAGAAACAGTTCATCGTCAAACCAAGATTCTATGTTGAGAATCCAATTGTTAAACACTTTTGGATCACGAGATCTATCATAGAAAGGAACCTCATATTTCATGCACTAGGGAGGTGGTTTCCTAATAGAAATATCATTAATTGTTGTAGCCAACGAGGCAATGCCATTTTCCAGTTCTACCATACTCTTTGATGAGAAGGAAGTTAATCCTTAAAACTTGATT
>ML779883.1:513631-531450 GCA_009831015.1 Picea engelmannii | reverse complement strand
ATATATATATATATATATATATATATTATTTGTCCACATACTAAGTATTTTATGAAAAGAAGGAATGGAATTCAAATCCTTTCGTTATAAAAAAAATCTCCATCAAAAGAGCTTATTGACATATTAATAAAAGGAAAATTAACTACACATAAACCCACCTCTTGGATATTAATTGAGCCATAGACACCCTTACGAAAACGTTTGTCAACAGGGCAGTCTTATGGAGATGGTTCCAAAATAGGTGTGTAAAGAGAATGACCCTCATACAGTTTTGATCCACCTGAGATGTTGGATGGCTCATGAGAAAGAGAACTTTGGAGGAATATTGATCTGTAGCCATTCCAACCACTATGAATAGCAATGGCACCGCTACCAATAAGGACACACGGGAAAATAGTGGAAGGAAAGATCACAAGCCAGTAAAATGTGTTTTAGATATTTATTTAAATTTTGGTGAGAAATTGTTAAATTTACAAGTGATTATTTCTGTATAATTCTAGTGTATCAATTGTTTTTCAACATGTTGAATCCATTTTTAC
Source organism: Picea engelmannii (assembly GCA_009831015.1). NCBI lineage: Eukaryota > Viridiplantae > Streptophyta > Pinopsida > Pinales > Pinaceae > Picea > Picea engelmannii. Next base: position 530,911 of record ML779883.1, on the reverse strand, counting down.
ATTTAAAAATAGATTTTGAACAATTTAGAAATGAATTTTGAATAACAAAAAATATTGATTCCTTCATTTACCTAATTACAATTAAAAATAAAATTTAATAAAACAACTAAACAAAATCATTTTCTATTATGTGTTACCACATATAAATTTGTCATTTTCTATTATGTGTTACCGCATATAATTCTGCTACCACGAATTTGTATGTGTTACCACATATTTATAGACTGTTGTACTCTATTGTATTTATTTACAGTGTTGTTTGTTAGTTTCAGTCTATTGTTTGTCATGCAAATTTCGTCTCAACTCACGTTAATATATAAATGAAATAAAATGTTAAACACCCAACAATCACATTTACTATGAATCAAATCAATATCTATTTACACAGTGTTTGTTAGTTTCCGTCTTTTGGTTGGAAAAGGAAAAAGATAAAATACACCTTATACAAAGATATTAACGAATGATTTTATTTAACGTTTAGGGGATAAATAGACAATCCTTAATCATCAAACAAACTTTCCATAAAGGACTTATGGCTTAAATATAGGTATAACCTGTTACATAACCTGTTATAACTATATTTTACATCAAACCTGTTAACCTGATACATAAATATAGGTATAACCTGTTACACTTCCAACACTCATGACATTTAAAATTTTATAAAATTACAAAATTTTGAACATAAAAATGTTACATCAAACTTCAAACACTAGACATTTAAAAATTGTCATTAGAAAAGAAACTTACCCTAAAAGTTTTAGGGCTTTAATGTGAATATGACTTTAATGCTTTATTAAAAAAATACACAATTCCAAACATAGAACGGGTTACATCAAAATTCTATTACCGGTTGAAAGCAGTTAGATGCCAATAGAGTTTTTGAACAAGTTCCGCTCAGACAAATTATTACAAAATATATTTTATATTTATATAACCTTTAAACAAAGGTTAAAATAATTTAAAAGCATAAAATATTAAAATAATTTAAAAGGATAGAGCTTAGAATATAATAAAACAGTAATTTTCTAGAAAACAATAATCTCAAAATTCCAAATTTATGATAAAAAATATTTACCAATTAAATTAATCTTTTAAATATTTCATAACAGGTAATAGTGTAATATATAAACTTTTACTTAATGTTAATGTTAAGCATGGGAAGCAAAACATAGAACAAAACTAGAGCATAAACTAGCAAGATATACTCATTGACAAGTTATTTATGTGGAAACCCAATGAGGAAAAAAACAAGTGGCAATCATAGTGTGTATTTTTATTATTCAAGGGAGAATTACAATAACCAATCTACACTCTGCTCTTTACACAGCTTTGTCTCACACTCTTCATACATTGCACTCACATCTTTATGGGTATGATTAGTTGTCATGTTTCCAACACTTAATTCAATTATAATAAAATCCAAATCCAAAGAAGGGTTTATAAAGTATGTATACTTCTGTAGAGGGAATTCTTTGCTCACAAGAGATCCCTTGTCCCACAAACAAAGATCTCATACACCAATTTGATATCTGGCTTAACTTAAATTTAATGGCTTATCCTAAACTTAAAATTATATTATTATTAACACGACCTTAAAATTATATTATTATTATTATTATTAAACTACGATACGATATTAGATTTTTTTAGATTTTTTTAAGATTGAATTATGTATCAATTTCCAAAGCGGTTTCATTCTTTTACAAATATAGCATTCCATAAAATCTCAAAAGATAATTATTTCTACATCATTATATATATATAGAAAGAAAGATATATTACAGTATATATAATTCTATCCAATTAATAAAAAGTCTAGAGTGCTCCACAACTAAAACTGTCCATTCTCGAAAAAACAAGTTGTAGAGTTAAAATGATGAAAATTACATCTTACACCTCTCCACCTCACTTCAAGGTTCTTGACATGATGTTTGAAGGTGAATATTTTTCGACATATGATCCATTATGGTTACAAACACACTACCAATGACATCACCCTCCCTGTGACATCTAACAACCTGTTTTACTTGTCGTTCCGGGAAGAAACTCTTATTTTGACACACTATTTTCTAAACGTCTAAGAACCAACCAACAGGTTTCCTTGCTTCTTCTCAGCGTCTATGGAATCCAAGTTTTCGCATACCACACAGAGCCATCTAAACATGTTTATATGATTCTGCTATAAACTTGCTATTCTATTGTACTTATTTGCACTGTTATTTGTCAATTTTAGTCTTTTCTATGTTATTAGAAAGTTTATGTCTCATATGACATCAATGCTTTAAGAACTTACCAGTCATTTAAAATGAACAGAACGAGAGATATAATCAATAAATTTTAAGACTTGTTGTTATGTAAATAACTACAATAACATATTTTATATCTATATAAATCTAATATTGATGCAGGAAATGGATGCAGGAATACAAAGCATAGAGAACACAAGGTTTTAACTATATCCAGTTCTATAACCCTGTGAATATTTTCTCCTACAATGAAGACTTCAAAGCAAAAATCAATGTTCCTCATGTTATTTGCTGTGACGTTCTTTGAAAAACTGTTAATGTTATCAATTTTCAGTGACATCTTTTTAAAAACCGTTGTAAATATTTATGTTAACAATAATGGCTTTCAACGCTCAACATTGTATTCCTTTTACACACTAAAATTAGTGTAGTGGTATCTTAGGACTAAACCATCTCAGGTCATAATAGGGTCCCAAACCCAAAATGCATTATCCTTCTATACTACATGCCATGACTACTATGAAGTATCCAGGACTGTACTACCCAGAAGTATCCATGACCAAGAACATAAAGGGCGACACCTCAACACCTCCTTTTGATTTTTTTTAACCCAAAGTATCCATGACCAAGAACAAAAAGGTTAAAAACTTCTTTCAAACTTTTATTTTTTAATTAATTAATTTATTTAAGTTTTTGTCCAAAAACCAAAACCTCATTCAAGCTTCTTACCTTTAGCTTTGCAAGAAGTTGACCCTAATTTAACCATTCAAGAGCATAGTTCAACACCAAATTGTGAATTAGCAAATCTCTAAGTTGAATTTTATTAAGTTGCGAATTAGCAAATCTCTAAGTTGAATTTTATTACGCTATAGTTTAACATAAAGAAATTTAACTCAATAAATTTTAGAAAGAAATGGTCACTAAATCTTTAGAACTTTCAACAAATCATAATAATATAGATAGTTGGAGAATTAATCCAAACTCTTCCATGAGAATACAAAACCAAAACATAATAATAATCTCCTACCCAAAGAATAGTGAGAAATACATATGTAAGACTAACAAGATATTGGTATGCTAAGATTAAGGATTAGAATCCATGTCATTCCTCATGACAACAAAATATTTGGCCTACAGAGCTTTTAGGAGAGAGGGAAAATGATGTTGCATTTGATGCCAAGAAATCCAAAGAGTAAGAAATCCAAAGAGTTTGACAAGGTAGGAAGTGTTGGATCCATAATGAATTTGGTGAGTCTTCATCATGGAAATGTGATAGATGTAATAAGAGGAGGTTCAACAACTAGAACAATATATGTCAAATGATTGGTCAAGATCTCGGTGTCCATTGTTGATTCTTGATATGTGTTGAAAATATAGTGGATACTCAACTGAATGGAATGAAAAATATTAGGAACCTAAAGGGAAGCTTCACATGATGATTGATGTTGAAGAGGGCGATGAACTAGTGAAAGGAGGCTATCAAATCTTAACTCCAAGCAATAAAAGAAATATATAATAGGTGAGAAACTTTGAAGTTTTTAGAATTTCCTCTGGAGGTGGTGTCTCGAGGCATCTAAGGATGATTCGTGAGAAACGAAAATGCTAAAGGAGGAGGTGTATAAGAGCCATTTGTTGAATAAATTTGATGTTGCAAATCTAGATAATGATGTGGATATGGTTGCAAGATAAAAGTTAGAGAATGCTTTTGAGGAGCAATGTGTCGTGGTAGTTCAAATGCACTATGAAGAAGATATTTGGTGCTATCTTTATGCAACCAGTAAATATTGTTGAGTGCATCATATTGGACTTTCCAAGCATATAGATAAAGTCGGTCAAGAAACAAATCACAACAATCCATAGTGGTCACATCACAAGTGACTTTAACCACAAATTTAGGACCAAAAGAAAATAACACAGTGCATGTGTGTGCAATCTAAGAATATGAACCATTTTCCTTCAATCCAAGTGCATAAGGATGAGGATGAGGGTCCACTAGCAAGTGTGGCTTATAAATAATGGATTTGGCAATCAAATTTCCTAGTGAGCCATTGTTGATGATACAAGCAGTGGAGAGGGCATGGGAGAGATGAGAATGTGTGATGAATAGGATATCTTAGGATTTTTGAGGAGTGGAGTGTTGTAGCAAGGTGACTTTATTGAGTTGATCTTTCAACTCATTACATATCATATATTCACTAGAAACCTTAATGGGAGCATCAATGTCTTCCTCAATGGGATATTGTACAATTAATGGTTTCTTCTTCAATTGAAAAAATTTGGACTTGACATACCCTTATTTCTTACAATATTGATAAACCTTAGTAGAAGAAGAAGAAAAGCATAATGTTTGTTGATGATACAAGCAATGGAGAGAGCATGGGAGAGATGAGAATGTGTGATGAATAGGATATCTTAGGCTTTTTCAGGAGTGGAGTGTTGTAGCAAAGTGACTTTATTGACTTGATCTTTCAACTCATTTTATATCATATATTCACTAGAAATCTTAATGGGAGCATCAATATCTTCCTCAATGGGATATTGTACAATTAATGTTTTCTTCTTCAATTGCAAAAATTTGGACTTACCATACCTTGCTTCTTACAATATTGACAAAACTTAGTAGAAGAAGAAAAGCATAATGTAAATGGTTTGGTGAGGAGGGAGCATGGCACCTCCACCCGATTGGCATAGGCAAAGGTGAGACATGGATTTTGGGGCTACCGAAATGGATAAGGGCACTACCAAGGTTCATTGCAAGTCGAAGCTCGGTGTAGTGTAGAGAAGGCTTGAAGAAGACTTATGAGATTGAACAATCGAAATTCTGTCATGATGAGACATCAGAGGCCAGAATAGACATTGCAAACCAAAGCTTGGCGCAATGTCGGGAAGGCTTGAAGAAGATGTGTGAGAATGAGGAAGATCGAAACTATGGGATGATGATTTGAGGGCCTTTTTAGATGGAACCAAGTCTAGGAAGAAGCCAAGGTTGGGGTTGCTTGGCATGGAGGATGCTTAAGGAAAAGGAGATGTCGCAACAAGGAAACTACTTTATTATAGAGGTAGACTTGTACGATGTTTTCTTTGCGACTAAAACCACTTCGCAGCAGATTATCTAATAAAGGAAAAGTAGGAAATTCCATTCCCACACATGATTTGTTTGGTGTTCTTGGATGAAGCCAAAACATCTAGTGTTCCCATGATGATGAAGAGAAAGCTTGGAATAATGTTGAAGATGTTTGTGATCAAGTTAATTGAGGGAGTTGTGGAAGTGTGAATAGAATTTGCAACGTGGTGAAACAAAAAGGGGTGAGTTCAGCCATGGCAACCATGGGAGGATTGGGTCAAATAAAACAAGGCCATGGCAAGCATGGGAGGATTGGGTAAAATAAAACAAGGGTTGACAATAGTGGAGACTTCGGTGAAATTTTTCTTAGAGAAAATGAATCATTTGTGAAGCTTGTAGTGTTGTTAGAAAGAACATGAGGACGAGTTGCAACACTTTCCAAGGACATCATCTAGAATACATAATTTCAATCACCTTGTTTCCAACAAAGTTGCGAATAGGTTGAGGCATATCGATTGGATGACTCACTTTCAACAAAAACTCCAAGTGTTGAAATAGAGCAGTGCATGGAGGCACTCACTTAACCATACTTGGAATCAAATGCAGAAGAAGTGGGAATGGAGGATCGTGACCCCATAACCATTTTGAACTTTTGTAGGAAAGACATGGGGATATATGAATTTCAACTCAATGTATAATGACTTGAGGATTTGGGATGCAAACCAAAAGAAGTCAGGTTTTTGTTGAGATACTTGTTCATGGAGCAAAAGTCAGACACTATGTATGCCAATAACCTTGGTGGTGGCTATTGGGTACACTCCATTTACACTATGTATGTCAATAACCTTGGTGGTGACTATTGGTTCATGAAGATAACCAACAGGAAGATGAAGAGAAGCATTTTGATGAAATGATTGCGGAATGAAGAGATAAAGTTGTTGGAGAAAACGTTGATAGAACTTGAATTAGAAAGAGGAGAAAGTATAGCTAATGAAAGGACATGTTCACTTATGTCTAGCAGTGAAAGAGAAAATATTATTTCATATAAAAAAAAGAGGTAAATTTTTTTTATTTTTATTTTATTTGAAAGTTGTAGGCATACCAGTGGAAAATGAACATGACATGGGAGAAGCATCTATATTATTTCCTAAGGAAGAAGGTAGTCCTCAAGTGGTGACTATTGGGGAGGAGTTAAATTTTTTGGAAAAACGGTTAACTAAAGATGAAGACTAGAGAGAATATGTAGACCTGATTCAAGTAGAAGAGCAAATGAATGTGTCAATTACAGGTTTCATATAACAAGGAAATCAAAGAAAGAATCCTGAAGATATAATTCAGGACATGATGCAGCAATTAGTGGATAGCAACAACAACAGAATTCAGCAAAGAGAAGGCATCAACAAATGGTAGAGTATGTACCGGTTGTTGACTCCATGTTTTACCTAATTTTTGCCTTCTATAAGTCTCTTTTTGAACATAATGATTATACATTTTGAGATTATTACCATATTATTATCATCAGAACGATATGGGACACAAATCAGGTATTTGTTGATCTTATCTATAGCTTAATATGAAGTTTATGTTTAGTTCAATAAATATAAATGTTTAATACTCGTTATTTTTTATTAAACAGGAAAAAGACTCATCTATACCTTCATCCGGACCTTCATCCAAAACTATATCTGGACCTTCATCCGGACCTTATTACGGAACTCGAAGTGTAGCAGGGTTGGTCATTTGCATATATGTGGGCATTTTCAAGCAAATGAAAAACATGGGTTTTGTGCATGTTATCATCCTCCCGTATGGTTCCTCTCACACTTTGAGTCAAGCAGTTGGAACTCACCCCTATATTTGAGCTATGAATTTAATAAAGTTTTTCTCCATTAATAGAGATTTAACAATTTTCTTTTTCAGTTTAGAATTAGTTGTGGATTTTAATGCTATATTTTCTAGAAGTAACTGTGAATTTTAATGTTATCTTTTTTCTAGTTATTTTATAATACAGATTCTTAATGTTGATTGTGTTGCTCTCTTAAGAGTTATTTTAGAGTACATCTTGTAGTAGTTTCACATGGTCACTTTTCAAGTATATCTTAATTCATATATAGTCTTTCTTAAAACAGAATGATCGATTGCATGTTTTATGTTGAATCTATCGTCTTTCTTTAATTGAAGAATAAAGTGATAGGAATGTACAAGTAGTTAATTTCCCTTTTATCTTTAAACATATTGTGTTACATTTCAAAGTTTACTCAATTTATTTATTATCTGAGTGTGTTCCCACCATTAGATTAGATTAGGCTATACTAGGCTAGATTAGAGCTCTAGACCTGCACATACAGTGCTAGCACCTCGAAGCTTACAAGCCACAAGTTCACAATTTAATGTCAAAATAGATAGCATATATTTTATTCGACATTTTTGGCACCGTTGTCGGGGAGGTGCTAAAGAGATTAGAGCTTAGGTAGGTAGGTTGCCTTTAATTACACAACAAGGTGGGGGGAGAAACTTTAAGACGAGAGGTAAGAACCTACACATCCATTTTAATGGGTTGCTCCAAATCCTTGTTGTTCCCTTTCAGTAAGAGTATTTATTTTTTATACAAGCTTGTTTACTTTTCTTAGTTTGTTTACATTTCTGCAATTTACTTTCCCACAAGCGTGCTTTATTTCCTCCAATTTTCTTTTCTTTTTGAAGAGATAACTCTTGTGAAAAGATAACTTGGTAACAACGAGGTCTAAAGTAGCATGAGTTCAAGTTTTATTTAAGTAGTGTGCTTTAAGTTTTGCAATTAATTTCATTTCATTTTTGTTTCAATAGCGTTAAATTTCAATTATTATTTCACTGGGTGTTTTAAGAACCTCGGATACTCACCCATGTGTGAGACATGACTCATCAATCGACAAAATGAATGCAAAGATGATAATCTTGGTAGAACTCTCTCAAATCCTGGCAACAATCGAGATTTCTCCTTCTCAAGAAGAACATATTTTGGCGGCAGCCAAACATTTATCTATCTCTCTAGAAAGACTAGAAGGACCAAAGTTCCCTCATCTCCAAAAAGATTCTCCTTGCCAATCTGCAAAGGAGGCTGAAAAACTAGGGACTACATCTAATAGAGATTGATCATTAAGACCTAAGACTGAGGAGTTCTTAACATGCATTTCAACATCTCCTTCATGTACAAAAGAAATCAATCATCCAAAAGAGGAGGATATTCATAGAGATTACATAGAAAATTGGTTCCAGGAGGTAATCATGCCACAATGCCATTTTCTCTTGCAATGCTTCTTGTTTCCAAATCAAAAAAGATGGTTGGTTCCTCATATCAAGGAAATCATTGAGGTAATTTTTTCGTATGTGGATATGGGTAAGTTTCTTGTTCTACTCCGCACATGGCTACATTGGAAAAGTTCTTACACTTGAATAAATATTTTCCTTTCTTTTTAGGCGGAGTAGGATAATAAATAAAAGTTGCATGTTGTTAGTATTGAACATGCTTGCTGGCAGTGATGCATTCTACCTGGTGAGGATGATGACTTAAAAATAATAAATAGTAAGTCTTTGATTTTAAAACTTGTCTTGATGTATGGGACTACTTGTGGGTATGAATGAAAGGGAGTATGCATGGTAAAGAAAAAATAAATGAACTCCATTCACTTGTCATTGGGGGCTAACCTGAAAGTGATCTTAAGACCCTCTTGTCTAATTCTTCCTAACTATATGTGAGATGTTTTTTCTTACAGGTGGGGCCTTGCCCTTAACTGTTTTGCTAGGCTAACATGTGAAATTTACCTATATAATCGGAAGAAATAAATCTTAGCATATTGGAAGGATTGATGGGTTTCCTATATGTTTTATTGAGAGGTGTTACAATGCTTAGATGTGGGGGAAGGGCTAAATGATGTTCATTCGTTTAGAAAGTCTATGTGAAATGACCATATAATTTATGTCATATAGAGTCACATTATGAAACTACTTTTTGCACAATATTACAGTATGTCCTGTCATTGATTGTTAATACTTTCACATTAGATAATTAACTGTATATTATTAGAATAATCTTATGATGACGAACTTGTTTCTTCCATCATAGTTTTAGTTTCTGAAGAAAAGAAGGAATGATTAAGGCATTTTATTCTTTGTTGCAGTTACATTACAAAGGAAACCAATATGAATATTTCATTCCATCCTCTCATCCACCTTGGGAGATAGGAGCCTTACAATCCAATGACTTTGGCAATTGCAAGCTTACTGTTGACTGTTGTGTAATCTTCAGACCAGATGGAGTGTTGGATGTGGTACTATATCAAATACTATAACCTGTAAGGGTGATTTACAACACTTTGGGTAAATATCAACTGGATCCAACATAGTTTAACATATAAATTGGGATCATATGGTTTAAGTATAATTTAACATGTACAAATTACTTATGCATGATAAATATTTTGGTCATAATGTCCAAGTCTTTGACTTGGGCATTGATCAAACCATTTTAAGACTCACCATAGTGATTTTAAAGTCGGAATGCATAATCATTAATGATGTTGTTCCTTTTCTCTCATTAATCCCAAGTAGCCCATGATTTCAAAAAAACTTGATCAGATTTCTGATTTAGAGAAATAGGATACTTTGCATCCCCTCAGTTTCTACTCTTCATTTCCTCTGTTTTTCCTTACCACCATGCCAAACCTCCACGAAGCATCAGAACAAGCCTAAGAACAAGTCTCTGGGACATGAGGAAGAAGCCCCTAAAGCTTAATCCATCTCCTATCTCAAGATCATGTCACTACCTCATGAGTATAGTTATGTTTTGACAATCCATTTTTCTTTGCAGAGGGACCTGCAAAACCTGAGGCATGGGAGAAATGTTGACTCCATGTTTTACCTAATTTTTTCCTTCTATAAGTCTCTTTTTGAACCTAATGATTATACATTTTAAGCTTATTATCATATTATTATCATCAGATCAATATGGGACATGAATCAGGTATGTGTTGATCTTATTTGTAGCTTAATGTGAAGTTCATGTTTAGTTCCATAAATATAAATGTTTAATACTCGTTATTTTTTATTAAACAAGAAAAATATTGATCTGGACCTTCATCCAGACCTCTATCCAGACCTTCATTTGTACCTTCATCCGAACCTCCATCCGAACCTCCATTTGTCACTTATTATGGAACTCGGAGCATAACAGGGTTGGTCGTTGGCATATCTATGGGCATTTTCAGGCGAATGTAGAACATGGGTTTTGTGCCTCTTATCATCCTCCTACTATGGTTCCTCTCACACTTCAATTCAAGCAATTGGAACCCTCCCTTATATTCAAGCTATGTATTTAATAAAGTTGTTTTCTATTAATAGATATTTAACAATTTTCTAGTTTTGCTACAGTGTCGACCCTTTCAGTGGTCGACCTCTCAAACTCTATATAAACACGAGTCTGCTAGAACGATGGGATTACCAAGGAAGATAGTTGATAAACTCTATTAAAATTCATCATTTATATATATATATATATATATATGATGCAATTTAAAATCCTGTTGAAGTTGTGATTATCTTGTGAGTTGGAGTACCACAACTATTTGGGGGGTTGCCAATAGTCTGTGTGTTCTTATTTTACTGTATATTAAAATTTCTAATTTCTCTTTTGAAGGAATTTCTCTAATCTCTCTCTTGTAGGAATTTCTATAATTTTTCTGTATATTCAGACTTCTATAATCCAAGCTGTGTTTAATTACAAATGCCTCTCTTCTAACTATGTTATCATTGTATGTACTCATTTTAATTATTCATATTATGTTGCAAACGCTTATATCCTCTTTGCAAGTTGAATTCGTTAAGAGGTTTTTCATATCCCATTTAAATTAGATTAAGATAACCCCTGCAGGATTGTGTGATCATTATATCTTTGTGTGCTAAAAAATTCCAGTTTAAGCACACCAACATAATTTCCGATTTTGAGATAATAGTTCATAGATCTAATTAGTTACAGGAACATGTATTCAATATTCCTTTAATGACAAAGATATCAATATATTGTTTTGTTCACACTCTGCATCTTTCTGTAGAAATTAATATTGATATTATACCATTTGAATTCGCTATTGTGTTGATATGTCATCATGATTTTATTCATGATCGTAGACATTAGAGAATGATCATTTGAACAAGAATACATAGAAATATAAATTCTCAATTTCCTATGTTGATTTATGATATGAATTTCTTGTGTCAATCCTTTATGTTGATAGTATCATGATGTTGTATTTTCCAGTGTAGAATTAGTTGTGGATTTTAATCCTATCTTTTCAATAAGTAACTATGAATTTTAATGTTATCTTTTTTTCTAGTTATTTTAGAGTACATATTCTTAATGTTGATTATGTTCCTCTCTTAAGATATTTTTTAGAGTACATTTTGTAATAGTTTCACATGGTCACTTTTCAAGTATGTCTTAATTCATCTATAGTCTTTCTTAAAACAAAATGATCAGTTGGATGTTTTATGTTGAATCTATAGTCTTTCTTTAATTGAAGAATGAAGTGATAGGAATGTACAAGAAACTAGTTTCCATTTTATCTTCACACATACTGTGTTACAACTCAAAGTTTAATCAATCTCTTTATTATCTGAGTGTATTGTCGACATTGGATTAGATTAGGCTAGACTAGGCTAGATTATATCTCTAGACCTACACATACAGTGCTAGCACCTTGAAGCTTACGAGCCTCTGGTTGACAATTTAATTTTGAAATAGATAGCATATATTTCACTCAAGACCATCCAAAGGATAAGATAGACATATAAATTGATATGATATGGAATTTGATGAGGAAGGTATCTCATAAGAAGACAACAGTAAGAAAGAAAATCAACAATAGGAAGCAAGCGACAATAGAAAAGTGTGAAATCAAAGCAAGTGGGGCATTGCAGCATAAATTGTGGAAGCCAGGAGAAGTACAAATAACAAGAAAGAAACAACAGAATAGAAAAGAAGATGAAGCAAGTGGAAGGATTTACTACAAAGTTTAGGATCCTGGAGGTTTTCATCAACATGTGAAACACATGATCAGGAGATCGTGAATATTTTCAACCTTGGGAGTTTGCTGCAAGAGCATCCTGCTCCAAAAATCATTGTATATTTGGTTAACCTAGGGATCTTATGTTTGCTAAGGATTTCATTTCTTAATAGGAAATTATGTATGTTTGAGTGGTTTGAGTGAGGAATATGTGTGTGGGGTTTTATTTTAAATGTTCTCGAATATGTCAGAACATGAGAGATATTTGTCTTGTGGAGATGTCATGAATATCTTAGGGATTAGGAGATCCTAGAATAGGGATTTGGTTGAGTAGAAAGTGGATCAGAGGGTATCCTTAGGAGTATTTTGAGGATTTGTTGGATCTGAACCAGAAACTGTTTAGAATTCCTTTTGTATATTACTGTAATCCTTAGAGGAAAATAGTGTGGTCAATCTTAAGGAATTTAGACCATAGGTTAGAGTGTGGCCAATTGAATGCTAACCAGGACAAGAGATTGGAAGTGGCCAATCAAAAGGAAAATTAGGCCAGAGAGTGATTAAGTCTGTTGATTTAATCCAGAAAAAGGAAGGCCTAGGATCCCATGTAATTGTATGTAAACCTATGTGTATGAATACAAGGGAAATACTTTATTTCAAGTATTCTGGAATCTTTTGAATTCATGTCTAGTTATCTGTGGATGGAATACCTCTATGAGGAAGAAGGATAACCCTATGCATATAATATAAGAATATGTGTTTGAAGGTGTAGGATTGTGTTACAGGTGAGAAGGAGAATTATAGAAAGGAGAGTTGGTGCAATCGTGTACCCTATGCAAGATCGAAATGATTATTCCATTGATCATCGATCATGAGAAGGATTGATGATCCTATAGAATGGTGAAGGATAAATATCATCGCGATTACAAGGAGAGACTCAACAACCGTTAGATCATTTTGTTGATGAATGATAACCGCTATATCAAACCCGCTCAAGGAAGACACAACAACATTGGATTATCTAGTTAGGAGCGTTGTAGACCATTAGATCATAGGGAAAGGAGTAATCAATAACCAATTGAATTGTAATCGTCAGATCTAGAGGTAGAGGATGGAGGACCATCGGGTCAACGAATGGTTAATTCATGACTGTCAGATCGTGTTGTGTTGGAGATAGATCAATGGACGTGAGTCATTGCAGAGATTGGAGGATGAGTTAACAATATCATATGTCCAGACTCCGAAATCCACAACGACCATTGATATCCACCCGTCAAAAAATCGATGGTTCACATTAACCCTCTGCCAACGTGCAACTTGCAATGCGGAGATCGGGAGGAAAATTAGCAGGTGAGCATGTTTTTATTCTGCAACCCATTGCAGCCATCAAATCTAGGGAAGATGAATCTACATTATTGATGAGAAAATAAAGGATGAGGACATGGTCATAGCGCTTGGACACTAGAAATGAAAGGATAACGCCTTAAAGGAACAGAGCCGAGGTCATAGCTCTCAGTCACATGAAGAAGACAGAGGTCCTTCAGATAGTTGAGGAGAATAGGTTTAGTGCCTCTATGTTAGACTATAGTCACGAAGAATGGTCCTATGGGAAAAAGTGCCAGCAGATGAGTTGAATGGAGTTGTGACATATTTGATCCTGTTAGTGATCGAATCAGAGAAGGAGCAGATCGATCATAGGACACCCTTTTGTGGGTTTGGAGAAACCTAAGGAGATATTAGAGTTCCATAACTATGGGATAGGTGAGTTGGATTTGGATCTGGTCTAAACAAAAGTCGGTTCATATATGACTTGCATCACCTTCATACATCGATACTTCCATATTTTCTCTTGTTCCCATCTTGACAACAACCCTCAACAATCACTCTGCGGTTGCTTGTTATCCTACAACTTCTTTTGCTACCTATATATCTTCACTTTCATCTTTTTTGACATCACTAGCCTCTAGTGTTCTTCTTTGTATTGTTTCCATGGCATCCAACCTTGCACGGAGTTGTCTTATTTCTTCCTCCACGACTGTGTTGACCACAAGCCTATCCCTATGTCTCCCTCGTGACATGATTCTAAGTATTTATTCTCACAGATATTCTTCCTTCTTTGATACCACTTGTTGCAAACCCCCTCCCCTCCTTCAAGGGCTTGTGCAACCTCTCGGTATAGGATTGATTTACAGAGGATCCAAAGTGGCTCTCAGGTTCCCACTGAACCCTTAGAATTATTTACCACATGCCTTTTCTCCTTTAGCTGTGAAAAAATTCAAATTCACAAGGGTCTTTTTACTCTAGTGGAGTTTCCATGTGACCTCGGTCCAAAACCTTGGGCTTAAAATTTTGAAAGCGGCAACTTCGGCACTGCGAAGCTTCGAGCTTCAGTATTTTTGACCTCAACACCCTCCAAAACCTCTGAACACTGAATTGGAGAATTCTCGGGCTAGCGCTTCGAAACTTTGGGCTTCGGGACTTCGAGTATTTTGCCTATCTTTATATAAACACTAAAAAATTACCAGAGTGACAAAGTCCAAAGGACTTAAGGGTTTAACCCTCGTGTTTCTTACCTTGATGCAATGGTTGTAAAAGGATTTTGTTTTCTTCATAACAAATCTTGTCTGTCCTCCTTGGAACAAAGATATTTCTCTTCCTTAAGCTTCTTCACTTGAAGAACTTAGACTCGGGTGCACACCTAGTGCTTCCCCCCTGAGATTTTCACGCTTAAAATAATCGGACTTTTAGTGTGCACTTGTGCTTCCCTCTTTGGCTTAGGACTTAAACAAGTCTCCTCTACACCCTCCTTGGGATATCTATGCTTTGAGCTTCCTCAACACCTAACTAAGTGTTGGATTTGTGCACTCTTTGCATGAGTCTCCTCTCTGAGATTTTATACTCCTATGAATATAGGTGAACTCCTTGGACCCTCTCTGCATAAAATTACGCAATCTCTCCTAAGCTATTCAAACTTGTAATGGTTCGGCCTCCGCACTCCTTGCGTGGGAACTGTGCACTCCTTGCACTGATATTTCAGAAGAGAAACAATTGAAACTTAAATAAACATTAAGATTCATTTAACAAGTCATTTAGATGCACACACACATAAAACACAAAGATAATTAACACAATATTTACCCAATTACTAAATGAAAAGCATGCTAAAAAATATGAAGGAAATTCTCTCTTCCTCTATATTCCTTCAACAAGTATTTACAAGGAGTTCAACATCTCTCAGAATCTTTCATCTTCTTTTTCTACCAATTTCCAGCAACAACAACAACAACTATTATTAACAACAACCCCATTTGGGCCTAGATTACATATTTTAATACATGAGGGGGATTCTTGAGCCTTCCCTCCAGACTATCTTAGTGCTTTAATATCACAATTAAGCATCCTACCACTAAGGCTTATTACAATAAATGAGATATTACAATCTGGATATGAGTCGATGCTCAAAATACATACAATCCTATATGTATTAAAGGAAAATGCATTCCTCTGGACCACATACAATGGCTAAGATTCAATATCTTTTTTGATCTTTAATTACAATACTTTCAAAATATTAAAGTGACACGCTCTCCTTGGAATCCAAACTAGTTTAGTGTGTCATGCTAGATGCTGAGTCATTTTCCACCTGCCTCATTGAGTGATGAAGGTGATGCTCCTGCATCACCTTGCTCATGGAATTCCAACTTCCACCAGGCCTTTGGCCGAAAATGATATTCCTCGAGGCATCCCATATCTAGTCACCAAGGAGGACAACATATTTCTCTCACAATATGTATTCTAAGATAGAGTTGTCAAATTCATCTATGTAATACCATTTTTTTGACCCCTAGATAAAGGGTTTGTATGTAATGATTAATTAAGTATAAGCCTGGACATATGTGGTCTAAGTTGAAGAATGACATTAAACATTGACGATTCACCAGGTGGGTAACCTGTGCTTTGCATATATAATAAAAATAAAAATAATGTTGGCAAATGTTTTTCATTGATGGCAAGTACAACAACGATGATGGCTTGAGTACAACAGTGATGATCAACAGGCAAAGAGAAGACAAGTCCAGGAAGATCGAATGATTGAAGGCCTGAGAAGCATTGCTGATCATTGGATCCCATCCAAAATTCCCGACAGTATGAGGGCCATTAGATCTGAAGAAAGACAAGTAAAGGGCACTGAAGAGGAGAATAGATCTTAGGCGTAAGATACGAGAGCAGGGTCCGACCACCATTGGATCGAGGAAAACCTGCACGGTGTTTAAAAGTGCAAGGAGAAAAGGGGCTCACCAAATCCCAAAAGCAGGAGGATCATCCATCTCAGGGGATTATGTGGAGGGTTGATCCGACTCTCTGTCAGAGTTTCGAGGATCGCGAGTTAGAGATGACAAAGTCACTTGACATCAGGAACCTCAATTTTGCGATATGCGATATCGCGATTCAATCGCAACCATTGAATCGAGAATGTGATCTAGACCGTCGATCCAACTCACGATGGCAGACCACATCAGCTAGGGACATGTGGCACAACCAGGTAATTCCAGGTGTCAGTCAGATTCAACACTTCAGGCACATGTAAGTCACGAATCAGAGTGACACGTGGCAGTATTTAACACGTGTCAATCCACGTGTGACATCAGCAGAGTTTCGTGAATCGCGACTTTGAAGTGAAAAAAACACTTGACATCAAGAATGTCGATTTCGCGATATGCAAAATCGCGATTCAATCGCAGCCGTTAAATAGAGATCAGATATGGACCATTGATCATACTCCATATTGGAGTTTCGCGAATCGTGACATGAAGAGGCAAAGAAAACAATGCAGAAATCGTGATATGCAATATGGTGATTCAATCGCAGCCATTAAATAGAGATCAGATATGGACCGTTGATCATACTCCATATCGGAGTTTCACGAATCGTG
>ML779883.1:456741-501386 GCA_009831015.1 Picea engelmannii | reverse complement strand
AAATATTTAAGAGAAATGCTGAAAAGGTTTCAAATGGAAGATTCTAAACCTATGGGTACACCTATGGTAACAGGATGTAAATTAAGCAAGGATGATGATTCACCTGATGTTGATCAAAGCTCATATCGATCAATGATAGGAAGCCTTCTGTACATCACAGCATCTCGCCCAGACATAATGCATGTTGTAGGAATGGTAGGAAGATATCAGGATGCACCTAAACAGAGTCATTTCCAGGCTATCAAAATAATATTCAGGTACTTAAAAGAAACAATGACTTATGGTCTGTGGTATCCCAGAAATCAAGGTCTTCAATTGACTGCTTATTCAGATGCAGATTGGGCAAATTGTGTTGATGAGAGAAAAAGCACCAGTGGAGGAGCATTCTTCTTCGGTAACTCCTTAGTAGCATGGCTTGGTAAAAAGAAAGGTTCCATATCTCTATAAACCTCAGAGGTAGAGTACATTACTGCTGCTACCTGTTGCACACAGGTATTATGGATGATTCAGACACTTGTAGACTTAGAGGTAAAATATACTGCACCGATCCCAATTCATTGTGATAACACGAGTGCCATCAGTGTGTCTAAAAATCCTATCTTCCACTCCAAGACAAAACATATTCCCATCAAATAAAATTTTCTGAGAGAGCAGGTCACCAACCAGATTGTTCAGGTCCATTACATTCCCACTATAGAACAGATTGCAGACATCTTTACTAAGCCCCTAGCCAAGACACTGTTTGAATATCTTAGACAGAAGTTGGGTGTCATTTTGTTTCACACCTAAAAGAGTCCATCTTTTTAGGGGGAGATTTGTATCGTTTGAATATCTAATGCCTCCTAAAATTACTACAATAGCTCAAGGGGAGCTTGTCTCTTCTTTGACATTGATGTCAAAGGGGGAGAAACGAATTCGGGTGCCTTAGTTGCCATCAATGCCAAAGGGGGAGATTGTTGGAAAATGTTTGTCATTGATGGCAAGTACAACAACGATGATGGCTTGAGTACAGTAGTGATGATCAATAGGCAAAGAGAAGACAAGTCCAGGAAGATCGAATGACTGAAGGCCCGAGAAACATTGTTGATTGTTGGATCTCATCCAAAATTCCCGATAGTATGAGGGCCATTAGATCTGAAGAAAGACAAGTAAAGGGCACTGAAGAGGATAATAGATCTCAGGCGTAAGATCTGAGAACAGGGTCCGACCACCGTTGGATCGAGGAAAACCTGCATGGTGTTTAAAAGTGCAAGGAGAAAAGGGGCTCACCAAATCCCGAAAGAAGGAGGATCGTCCATCTCAGGGGATTATGTGGATCGTTGATCCAACTCTCTGTCGGAGTTTCAAGGATCGCGAGTTAGAGATGACAAAGTCACTTGACATCAGGAACCCCGATTTCATGATATGCAATATCGTGATTCAATCGCAACCATTGAATCGAGAATGTGATCTAGACCATCGATCCAACTCACGATGGCAGACCACGTCAGCTAGGGACACGTGGAACAACCAGGTAATGACAGGTGTCAATCAGATTCAACACTTCAGGCACATGTAAGTCATGAATCAGAGTGACACGTGGCAGTATTTAACACATGTCAATCCACGTGTGACGTCAGTAGAGTTTCGTGAATCGCAAATTTGAAGTGACAAAAACACTTGACATCAAGAATGTCGATTTCCCAATATGTAAAATCACGATTCAATTGTAGCTGTTAAATAGAGATCAGATTTGGACCGCTGATCATACTTCATATCGGAGTTTCACGAATCTCAACATGAAGAGGCAAAGAAAACAATGGAGAAATCGCAATATGCGATATGGCGATTCAATCGCAGCTGTTAAATAAAGATCAGATCCGGACCGTTGATCATACTCCATATCGGAGTTTCGTGAATCGTGACATAGAGAGGCAAAGAAAACAATGCAGAAATCACAATATGCGATATGGCGATTCAATCGCAGCCATTAAATAGAGATCAGACGTGGACCATTGATCTCAGCTCCATCTCGGAGTTTCGCAGATAGTGACTTGGAGATTCGATATGATTCATATCCAGATCCACAAGATGCAAGATCACGATTTAAGCAAGGACCATTGGATCAAGAGGACGCGTGACGAAAGATCAGAGCACCATAATGCTCCATCTCGGAGTTTCGCCTATCGCGACTTGGAGTGACGAAAATCTCCATCTTAGGATTAGCGAGATGCGAGATCACGAAATGATCTTGACCGTCAATACATCAAAAGATGTGGACCGTTGATCTAAGAGTCTCGCCTATTGCGACTTGGAGTGACGAAAATCTCCAATGAAGGAACAACGAGATGCAAGATCACGATGAGATCAGGACCATTGATTCATCAAGATCATGAACCATCGATCAGGGTCGATGAAGATCAAGAGTTCAACTATCTCAGAGAAGACGAAGAGTCCTAAACTGCCAGAGAGACTGAGGAATCTCAGTATAACATACAATGATGCTGGACACGTGGGGTGAACCACCAGAGAAGTTGAAGAATCATGATTTTGATCAGACAGAGCACTCGAGAGGTGGAGGATAACGGTGCGAAGTCAGCATGCAGAGGCATTGCAAACACTGCATGCACAAGGTGCACAGAAGCTATAAATACACGGTACAGAGAAGAGATGGGGTTGTTGTTGCTTTTGTTGTTGGAGTGGTGGTGTTTGTTTATGTGGAAAGTGATTCATGCATGAAGAAGGAAGATTGTGAAGCAACTGAATTGATCTGAAGAGGAACTGTGCAATGAATGGACATGGCGCACAGAGGA
Organism: Picea engelmannii; assembly: GCA_009831015.1. Classification (NCBI taxonomy): domain Eukaryota; kingdom Viridiplantae; phylum Streptophyta; class Pinopsida; order Pinales; family Pinaceae; genus Picea; species Picea engelmannii. The sequence continues at coordinate 498,594 of ML779883.1, read as the reverse complement.
TAAATCGCAGAAGAACAGACAGCGCAAGTGAGATGTGCAAAAAGGCAGTGTGGCAGAAAGAGCAACGAGATGCAGTAGAACAGTGATAAGTCAGGTAAACCATTGTTGAACATTATATCACTGTAGTAAGTTTCAGATTCAAAGATTTATATTTCAGGGTGGTTGGGAGGTGCTAGGGAGGATTGTTGTCCTCAGAGGTTCAAGTGGGTGCTTGAACACAGGGAGTTGGTAGTTCCTTCTAGTTGGTGCTAGAGAAACCAGGGATTTGGTGCTTCATTCTAGTTGGTGCTAGAGAAAACATAGAGTTGGTGCTCTCAGCAAGTTGCAGCTTGCTAAACAGAGGTTGTAGCCTCATTATGTGTTGGTGATCATATGTATGATAATGTAAAGAATGTAATTATTACTTATCATATAAAGAAAAAGAGGTTTTTACCCTGTATGGGTTTCCTTGGAAAATATCTGTCTCTGTGTTTCTCATATATGTGACTGATGCTGAATGTGCATATGTTTATCATGGATGATTTTAGGGGCTAAATTTCGTACATGGGCTAATTTTTCATGGTTTTTCCAAAAACGAGGATCGGTATTTTAAAAATGATTCACCCAAAATCTATAGGATAAAATTATTTTACCTTAAAAATTGCCAAAATTTTATAAAAACTATATAAAATCCTTAAAAATTTGAATTTTTTTACAAAAAAATCGCTAATCATTTATATTTGGCATATGAAGGATTTGTAAGATTTGCCAAGGTTTCTACATTTTAAAATGAATTTCCATCCTTAAAATCATCCTTGGTGTTTATTTCTCTGCATTATTGTGATCATCATTCAGTGTTTCTGAAAAGAGTTTTAAAAGAAGCATAATTGTTTAAGCTTAGTAACAACTGATTCACACCCCCCCCTCTTAGTTGTCCAACAAATAATGGCTATAAGTGAATAAGGAAATGAAAAGGGGCCATGAGTCCAAGAGAGGGGAAGAAAGGGTTCCTAGATGGATATTATGAAAAATAACAATCTTTATTGTTTCCCACCCTTTATCCTAAATTCCCTAACCTTTTTTTATTCTCATTAATTATTCACCAACATCAAGATTAGTTCTTCCAAAATAAATATACATGGGCTTCTTGTAAAGGAACATGGTATCTTCTTATCCTAAAATATATTACCTATGATTTTAGGCATGCAAGTTTTTCTCTAATTCATTATTATAATGTTGCTTTTACTCTCCTCTACTCTCATGTTTCCTACCTTTCTACCAATCACTAACCATATAGAATTGATACCAGGAAAATGTGGAAAAGAATGATTGATATTTTGGTTGAATGTTGAAGAGAAAGGAAGCCATTATTCAGAAACAAATCACTTGGTTCCCAACATTAGATATTCCTTGACTAGTCTACAATGGAGCACTAGAGGGAAGGAGATACCCAAGGGATTACTTAGAAAACAAGGAGATCTGATTCCTAGTGTAGTGTAGGGTGAGGGGGAAGATAAGTTGGTTGAGTGGAATTTTTATGGTAAGAATGCTCTATAATGATAATTTCTTATCTGTGAAATTTGCAATTGACTTGAGCATGAGATATTATAATCACATCATAGTTAATTCAACTTTATATTTTCATAGCTCTGACTTGGGTGTATCCTTTGTGATAGAGTATCTATGGTTAGTTGGATACTTCTTTATTTGTAAAATGTTGGTGGAGAATTATAGAAAATATGAGAGCTTGTTCTTGTTGTTCATCTTTGTTATTTTTTTTTAATGATTTAATTGATGATAATGATAAATTTGGAAAATTAATATGTTTCAATTCATTCTAGGATGCATTATAAGTCAGTTTGAATATATGTGCATATCATAGGGATTGAATTTGGATATCCATTGCATTTTATTTCTATGTGCTCATAATTTAATATAATTATCATTGGTTTCCCCTAAGTTTGCATCAGTGGTGTGATTGAGTTTATATTGGAGTACCACATCTCTTTAACAATAGTAGAAAGTGGATTAGTGATCCAAAAAGGATCGATAGAAGACTAAGGACAACTCAGAATTTGCAGAAGCAAATTAGGAAGCTCAGAATGACCTCAACAGACAGAGAAAGGGAAAAAATTCAAAGTCCTCAAAACTCGGTGAAATTGGCATCATTGAGAAGAGAGTGTCGCAATATTTTCAACGACGTAAACGGATTGTCAAAAGGAGTTATGGATCAAAATATATTCGCGGTGAAATTTTTGGTCAACCTAGCCTAGTCAACAGGGATGAGTCAACATCCATACTGTTGATGTCAGCATCAATATGGATGACATCAATGTTTGTATAGTGTATATGGCACATGCATAAGGTGACATGTGTCATGTTGACGTCAGCATGATGTCATCATGGTGGCATGGAAACACCAGAGGCTGCCACATGTCACTCATTTTTAGCATTTTCTGGTCAATCTATGGACCAATGAGAAAGTGCCACATGGCATCCCATACAACCACATGGCAGACCATACGATGACATGACAGGCTAATGTGGTAGGAGACATGGATGGTGACTGTGTAAGTGGTTAGTATGGGCCAATGTTTGGTCACCACATGGCCCAATCATGGGATGCCACATGGCAGTGGGAAAATTCCCAATGAGGGCCCAAAACTAGATTTTCAAAAATAAAAAAAAATGGGCCCACCAAATCTAGTGGCCAAACTACAAGCTCTAACAGACCCAAACACTGCTCCAAACTTGGCAAACTTCCAAACCATACACACACACACACACACACACAGATATATATATATATATTGTTATAACAATAACCCAAAAGGGGAGGCTTTCGGGCTCAACTACGAGACCTCCCCCCATCCAATTCCTTAACAATAACATTCACCATTGTTGGACCAACAGAATCCGTTGGTTAGTCCTCCCCACTTTTTGCTTAAAAGTTGAGTCTTCCCATGGACGGGGAGGAGGGCACTCGACGGTACAACTGAGAATGGATTTCAAGATGTAGTACAGATAATTAATTGTAGGGAGTTGGCATGGAAACCGAGACATGATTTCTCAAGGGTCGGGGAGTGCCAGAGTCGGATTGAGGCATGGAGAAAATCATTTTTGGGTAATTCGACGCCAAGAATTCAATGGTGTTGTATGTTTTTTGTTTTGAGAAAAGATTCTGCAACTTAATTCCAGAATGACGTATACTTATGTATTTTGCCAAATTATTTTGCTGAATTAATGAAAAGGCCTACCCATTTGAGAGAAGGACCCAGAGATGTATTCCACCAGGGACAAACTCCCTTATCAAGTTTTTTGTGTTCATATTTGATTCTTATGTCTCTTCATTATTGAGATTTTCCTTCTTTATGGTGCACTTTAATTTATGCTCATTTAATACAATTCTTTATAAGTCACTTCAATGAAAAGATCTTGTATCATGTTGGTATTAAAGAAGTCATATTTCACTTGAACTGTTGAGTGTGAATTCTTACTAGGGCCAAGCATAAGCAGGGTGAACGAACTCTTAAAACTTTCAATCCCAAAGTTGTTTGTGCATCCCAAAGGAAGAAAATGGTAGAAGAGGACAAACATGATGAACAAGAGAAAAACTTCCATATGGTCTTTTATCACATGTCAGAAATGGTCAAGCAAATGTATGGAGACTACGAGAAGAGGATGAAGAAGAAAGGGAAGAAAAAGCAAGCATGAGTTGATGATAATGCTTCAGTAAATCAAGGGGCTATAGGAGACCCTCGTGAGCCTCCATCTTCACCATCAAGTTATAGTTTTTCTTCCTCTAAGCATTCTCATCATTCTCATCATTCTAGCCATAAAGATTCTTTTAAGAAACCATTATTAAAGGTTGATGTAAAATTTGCTTTACCTATGTTTTAATGGAGATGCTAATCCTGAAAAGCTAGATAATTGGATCTTATATGTTGAAGTATATTGTTGTGTTCAACATATTGATGAAGAGGAAGTTAAAGTGAAATTGGATTCTCTTCGGTTGGAAGGCACCGCTCTCCTATGGTGGGAGAGCAAACTTTAGGACAGAAGTAAGTGTGGTAATCTTTTTTCCTCATGGTTGGAATTTACATCAGCGATAAGGAAGAAATTTTATCCATTGGGTTATTTACAGAAAGTAATGATGGAATGGAAAAGTTTAAGACAAAGTGAAGGTCAAACTGTACAAAGTTTCACAGAAGAATTTAAGAATAAATATCTTGCATTAAACATTCCTTTGGATTCTTATGAAACTTTAATGAAGTATATTGGCGCACTTCAGAGTTATATTCGTCATGCTTTGCTATTGTTTAACCCCACCAGCCTTGAAAAAGTTCTTGTGCAAGCCACTCAACTTGAGAATGGGGGAAAGCATGTTCAAGAAGATCCCAGAAAGAAACCTTCCAATTTCCCACATAGGCAGTTTATGAGTTTAAAGGGAAGGACAAGAAGACCGCCACTATAAAAAGAGAATAAGGAAATCCATATTGCACTCATTTCAAGAAAAGTGGTCACGATGATGAACATTGTTGGAAACTACATCCAGAGAAGAGACCGAAGCAATTCGGTGGAAAGGGGAAGACAAAGACCATTGCTACAATGCAACAAGATCTTGGTTCCAATTCATGAGACGAAGGAAAGATCACAACGGTTGGAGTACAAGGTAAAGATTTCCTTCATGCTAGTTCAAATTCCAATAATGAATATCATGATGATGAAAGTAAGAGGAATGAATTATTTCATATAAGATTTTTATCTAAACACACTAAGATAGATACATTATTTGATCTCGGTTCCCAAGTAAACTTGATATCTGAAGCACTTGTCAAAAAGATGGGTTTTGAAACTAAACCACATCCAAAGCCATATCCTCTTGGTTGGGCATGTGATAAAGAAAAACTTAATGTCACCAAGAAATGTAGGGTCAAATTTTCTATTGCTTCAAAGTTGATTGATGAAGTGGATTTGGATGTTGTATCACTTGATATGTGTGGCATAGTGTTTGGGAGTCCTTATCTTTATATAGAAAAATAGTCTTCTTTTGTCATGAGAACGAATATCACCTTACTAAAGGGGAAGTGGAATATATTGTTAGATCCCACAGCATGAGGGTAAACACAACACTTGTTAGTGTAGGACAAATGAAGAGACTCATAAACACTAATAAGAGATATGTACTCATGTTTGTAAGGGAGAAAGATGTCGGAACATCCAATGCTTTCCAAAGTTGTGATCCTTCTCATAAGAAATAACTAATTGATATTGTTTCTAAGTATGATGATATTTTCTGAGAACAAGATGGATTACCTCCTAAGAGGGAAATACAACATGAAATACATATTCAGCAGGACTCTCCTCTTCCTAATGTGGGCATGTATAGGATGTCATTTATAGAGATGATAGAGATCAAGAAGTAGGTACAAGGCTTAGTGGATCAACGGGTCATCAAGCCCAACTCATCTCCTTGTTGTTCTTCGATCGTGATGGTTCCAAAGAAAGATGGCATATGGAAAATGTGTGTTGATTACTGGGACTTAAATAAAATCATGGTGAAAAATCGATACCCTCTTCCTCGTATAGATGATTTAATTGATCAGTTAAAGAATGATGTTAATTTCACTAAGTTGGATTTTCATAGTGGATACCATCAGATCAGGGTTGCAGAACAGAATGCATGTAAGACTGCCTTTAAAACCAAACATGGATTGTTTGAGTGGTTATTTATGTGGTTTGTGATTTGTAATGCTCTGACAACTTTCATGCGTGTGATGAATGATGCATTCAGGGCATTTCTAGATGATTTTGTGATTGTATATTTAGACTCCATTCTTGTATTTAGTGGGACTTGGGATCAACATGTAAGGCATGTAAAGAAAGTATTGGATACTTTGCAAAGGGAAAAGTTGTATGTAAAATTGTCCAAATGTGAATTTGGTAAGACTACACTTATTTACTTAGGTCATATTGTAGGAGGAGGACAATTGAAAATTGATCCTTCCAAGATTGATGTAATTTTAAATTGGCCTGATCCCAAAAGTGTAATGGAGATATAGAGCTTCTTAGGTGTAGTCCAGTATTGGAGGAGATTCATTTAAAACTTCTCCTTTATAGAAGCTCCTTTGAATGCCTTAACCAGTGTGAAGAACACTTTTTAGTGGGGAGGAAAGCAACAAAAATATTTCGACGCTTTGAAAGAAAATATTAGTATTGCACCAGTATTATCATTGTCGAATCTTCAAAATCCCTTGGAGATCGAGATAGATTCCAGCGGATACGCCATGGGTGCAGTATTGATGCAATATCGTAAACCTATTTGTTACCACTATGAAACTTTTAACCAAGTTGTTGTTAACTATCCTACAGATGATAAAGAGTTGTCTGCATTAGTTCAAAGTGTAAAGAAATGGAAGCACTACTTGTTAGGGAAGGAAACAAGAATACATACATATCATCAACCCTTACAGTATCTCCAAGCACAAACCAAACTGCAAAAATCTTGACATTACAGATGGATGGTTTCCTACAACAATTTCATTTGGTAATCAGGTACAAAAAAGGTACGAGTAACAAAGTAGTTGATATTCTTTCTAGACCTCCTATTGTTGCTTCTATTATTTTGAAGAATGCTTCTTTATCTCATGATATCTATGTGGAACAATATGCCATTGATGGAGATTTTAAAGAATTATATGAGAAGTTAACCCATGGTGCACAGGTAGAGAACTATTTCCTGTAGGGAAAACTACTCTACCATCTTGGAAAGCTATGTACTCCTACAAGTGAACAATTCCATGTAATATGAGAAGCTCATACTTCTCTTGTGTCTAGGAATTTTGGGGTAGGAAAAACTATGGCTCACCTACAGAGGTTTTGTTACCGACCTCAGATGAAATCAATTGTAACTAAATATGTAAAGGGGTATGTGATGTGTTCTACCTGTAAGCCCACTAATATAAAACTGGGGCTATACTCACCACTTCGTGTTCCATCCCATCCATGGGAAATTATATCCATGGATTTTGTAGGGGGTTTACCAATGTCGAGAAGGGGTCATGACTATTTGTATGTTGTAGTGGATAGGTTCAACAAGATGTGTATCTCAATGCCATGTAAAAATCATATCATTGTTGAGCATACTGTTAATCTCTTCTTTTAGTATGTTTGGGTTCACTTTGGGTTACCCACATCCATTATCGTGGATCAAGATACTCGATTCATTGGGAAATTTTGGACAAGTTTGTGTAAAATGATAGACACCAAGTTAAAGAGGAGCACTTCTTTCCATCCACAAACCGACGGATAGACAAAGGTTGTTAACTGAAAAGTGGTACTTTTGCGTCGAGGCTACTATAGCAGGCATCCCAAGTTATGGGATGAACAGATATCTTATGTACACTATGCTTACAACTGAGCCTTACATTTATCCACTCAGTGTTCTCCTTTTGAGACATGTTTTGGGTATTTACCTAAAGTTCCTTTGGACTTGATGTATGGGAGAGATGCAGATTCAAATGAAGAAAGAAATGAAGAAAAAGCCCATAAGTTCATCTAGAGGATCCAACAGGTACACCAAGCAGTCATGCAATAGTTGGAGAAAAGTCAAGGACAGTATAAATATCAACACGAAAAACACAGGGTTGATCATCAATTCCATGTTGGAGACCAAGTATGGCCTCACATCAACAAGGAAATATTGAAGGGTGAAGGAAATAAACTCAAGCCCATCTGTTATGGACCTTCATTATTTTTGAGAAAAGTGGTACCAATGCTTGTCATCTCGATCTTCCACCTTATATGCATATATACTCAGTTGCAAATGTAAATAACTTGAAACTTTTTTAGCCTCCCATTATCATGGATCAAGTTGAGAAAGTTTCAATACCTTCAGTTGATGAGTTTGCTCCTGAGTACTTGGATGAGTTAAAGGAATATATCATCCTGGACAGAAGGATGAGGAGTTCATGCAGGGGTGATGTTCATTATCTTCGAGTAGGCTTAAAGGGAACACATCCAAGCAAGGAAAAGTGGATTGAGAAGGACAAGGTGAGGGAACTCTTCCCTCACTTATCTGTTGATTGATGAAAGCTTTTGGTGGTCCAAAAATCTCTCAGTGGGAAGGCGTGATCCAAAAAGGATCTATATAAGACTAAGGACAACTTGGAATTTGCAGAAGCAACTAAGGAAGATCATAATGGCCTCAACAGACAGAGAAAGGGTAAAAATTTAAATTCCTCGAAACTCAGTGAAATTGGCATCATCACAATGAGCATGTTGTAATATTTCCAACAGTGTAAATGGCTCACCAAATGGAGTTATGGATCAAAATATATTTGAAGTCAAAGTTTTGGTCAACCTAGCCCAGTTAGTAGGGATGAGTCAGCATATGTACTGTTGACATCAGCATTAGTATGGATGACACCAGCATCCATATAGTGTACATGGCACACGCAAAAGGTGACATGTGTCATGTTGATGTTAGTAGGACGTCAACATGGTGATGTGCCAACACCAGAGGCTGCCACTTGTCACTCATTTTCATCATTTTTGGGTCAATCTGTGGACCAATGAGGAAGTGCCACATGGAAGTTTGTACAACAATGTGGCATACCATACAGTGATGTGGTGGGATGATGTGGCATACTAATATGCAAGTGGTTAGCGAGGGCCAATGGTTGGCTGCCATGTGGCAGTGGGAAAATGCCCTATGAGGGCACGAAACGAGATTTTCAAAAATAAAAAAAAATGGGCCAAATCTGGCGGCCAAACTACAAGCTCCGACGTAGCCAAACATCACTCCAAACTTGGTAAAGTTCCAAACCATATATATATATATATATATATATTGTTATAACAATAACCCAAAAGGGGAGGCCCACGGGCTCGACCCCGGGACATCCCCCTATCCAATGCCTTAACAATAGCATCTACCACCATTGGGCCAATGGACTCTATTGGTTAGTCCACCCCACTTTTTGCTTAAAATCTAAGTCTTCCCATGGACGGGGAGGAGGGCGCTCGATGGTACAGTCGGGTACGGATTTCAAGATGTAGCATAGAGAATTAATTGCAGGCAGAAGACGGAAATTGAGATAGGATTTATCAAGGGCCTGGGAGTGCCATAGTTGGATTGAGGTGTGGAGACAATCATTTTTTGGGTAATTCACTGCCACAAATTCAATGGTGTTGTATGTTTTCTAATCTGAGAAAATATTCTGTAGCTTTATTCCAGAATGATGTATACTTATATATTTTTCCATATTATTTTGTTGACATAATAAAAAGGCCTACCCATTTGAGAGCAGGACTCGAAGACGTATTCCACCAAGGACAAACTCCATTATCAAGTTTTTTTTGTTTAGATTTGATGTTTATGTCTCTTCAATATTGAGCTTTTCCTTCTTTATGGTGCACTTAATTTATGCTCATTTAATACAATTCTTTATATGTCACTTCGATGAAAAGATCCTGGATCAGTTAGGTATATTATATTTTGGACTATGGAACACACCAAAGCATTAGGACTGAATGGATTCACAGACCACTTTTATACATATTTATAGACAATTATAAAATACAACCTCTGTAGAATGTTGAATATCTCCTAAAGGAAACTAAGTTTTAGAGGTGGAATAAACTCTTCCTTAGTTTCTCCCATTATAAAGGAGAAAAAACCCACTATATTCACATGTTTTAGAATGATATCTCTATGTAATACCTCCTACACAATTTCAATGAAGTTCCTCTCAAGCTCCTTAGGTCCACTACTCCCTAAGCTCATATCTATAGTGAAATTACACTTTGTTAAAGGGATAATAGACAACACTATCTTGATGCAAGATGCAATCAAATCCAATGAAAATACTTAGAAAATATGTATAGCTATTAAAGTTGAAATGTACAACACTTTTGACAAAGTGAAGCACAACTTTCTATACACTACTCTAGAAGAGTTTGGTTTTTCATTGGAATTCATAGACCAACCAAGCAACCACTAGACTATTATAGTGAACCCATAAAAACATTTGGAAAGATGATCCTCTCATACCATGGGTATTTTAGCCTTCTCTACATCATACCACCCGACTAATTTCTATTGTGCTCCTTATTTTTAAAAGAAATTAATAAATCATCATGAAAGGATGCTGGAAAATTTAGCATTAGGAATGATGTTCCACAACATGCATTTTAGTGTTTAAAATAAGATGTGTGCCTAAGACATTCATCATGGAATGTAATTCCTTCGGAAAATGTATTGGGGAAATGTAAGCAGGGGTGACATCCTTTATCCTTCACCAAGATGGATTCCCTTTGTCCTTAACTAGTAAGAAATTGTGTGATAAACACTTCAAAAAATCAACCTATGAAAATAAAATGATTGCTCTTATTCATGTAGTTAATATGTGGCATCTGTACTTGATGAGACATCGTTTCAAGATTAAAATAAACCATCTCAGTTTGAAATATTTCTTGGTATAAAGGTTTTCCTCGATAGATAAACAAAGTATGTTACAAAGATGTTAGGTTTTCATTATGAGATCCTATAGAAAAAGGGCAAGGAGAATATTGTTGTAAATGCTCTATCTAGATAGTATGAAGACGATGGCCCCGTTTTTTTTAATATTTACCTATGCTTGAATTGATAGATGAAGTACGCCAAGAATGGTTAGCAAATGAAGAGGTGGTACAAATTCTACAATAGCTACAGGGAAACTCCCATGCACATTTTGGTTCCACATGAAATAATAACACTTTACACTATAAAGGGAATATTTTTAAGTCCAAATTTTAGTGGTTAAATATTAATCTTTAGTTAAACTACATTCTTCTCCCACATTAGGTCACTCAAGGTTTCAAAAAATATATGGACGGTTTCAAAAAATATATGGACAGATTAAATGTTCCTTCTTTTTGTAATTCATGAAAAAAGACAATCACACCTTTGTGGAATAATGTGACACACCAACAAAACAAGGGGAAGATGATGAAGCGTCCAAGAACCTTTACCAATTCCTTCTAGGATATGGATTGACATTTTCATGGATTTCATTGCAAGGTTACCAAGAAATAACAAAAAAACTTACTATGGTTGTTATTCGTCATATTTCTAAATATGCCCATTTTTGTTCCTTACAACACCCCTTCAAAGTCTCTACAATAACAAAAGTATTCATATACAATGCTTTTAAACTCCATGGAATGTCTAATTCAATTGTGACAAATTGTGATCCACTAGAAATTTCTGAAAGGAGTTGTGTTGAATTCAAGGTACCCAATTGATCATCATTGCATCATATCATACCCAAACAATGGTTAGATGGAAGTAATAAATAGGTATTTGGAAACTTATTTGCATTATTCTTCCTCGGAAAGGAAAACTCAATGGGTGTAGTAGTTATCCATTTTTTAATGGTGATAAAAATAAACCTATCATGGTGCTACTAAAATGTCCCCATATGAGATAGTAAACTGAAACCATCTCCTTTTAGTGATATCCTACTTACCAGGCATGTTCATGGTTCATGAGGTGGAAATAAAATTGGTAACCCATGCTAAAACTCTCTTTATAATCAAGGATAATTTGGTGTTCACCCAAAATAGAATGAAATAATAGGCCAATCAAGATCAATCCAAGCACCACTTTGAAGAAAGGGATTATGTGTCCCTTTATATCCAGCCCTATATGAAATCATCACTTAAAAAGAGGAGACACCATAAGTTAGCACCTAATTTCTATGAACCCTATGCTATACTCAAATATGTTAGCCCCATTTCTTACAATATGGCTCTTCCAAGATATTCTAAGATCCACCCACTATTGCATGTGTCATACTAGAAGCAAGTGGTAGGGCCCAATTGTCAAGTTCAAACCATCCTCTTAGAACTAGATAATGAAGGGTCTATTTGGTTGTTGTTCGAGGCCATTTTAAACAAACAATAGAACAATTTGTGTTAGCACACTATCTAGTAAGTCTTGATCTAATGGAAGTATAGATAGTGAAAATATGAGATGTGGGATCTAGTGGTGATCTTAAAACAATTTCCTCGTCTCTAGTCTTGAGGACAATGTTATGTTTTAAGGGTTTGTGCATGTTAGGGTCCCACCATAACTCCCTATATAAGATAGGTTGTTAATATATGGTGGTGATTTCTATTGAATAAGTCCCACTTGGTAGTTTGAGTGTGTAAATAAATGTAAGGTGGCTTCATTAAAGAAGTTTCAGTTGCTAGTTGTTGTAGTGCCATTAATGAATACCCAGTAAGTTGTTGGAATTTTGGTAAGATGGAAACTATTTATAGAATCATAGGCTATGTAATCATGTGTCAAGTGACTAATATTTTATTGGAGCTTTGTTCAATTAAAATTTCCACCTTCAAAGAGCCAAGTGAATATTTTTTTTGTAATGTAGTTGGCAAGAGTACTAATATAGTATAGAAAAGAGTATTGACAACACTCTCTATGGCTTTCCACCCATCAAACCAATACCATAGGAGTATCAATGTATCATTATTCCCATCATACAAAAACTATTATTGTTTTTCATCCTCATTGTAAACTGACATAGATACCTACCTATACTCCTAATAATAGAAAAACAAACATGATATAACTAATGATGAAGGGGGAGGTTGTTTACCCCAATCTTTTGAAACCAAGATAAACTAGAGATATTGAATCGATGCCTAACCATCCTCTTTCTTTAAGTAGAATCCCTTGTAGTTATAATCCTTTGGCTCCTCATCCACCGATCTGATGGGGTTGGAAGGAGTCTCTAAAGCTAGATATTGGTCATTTTTTTGCAAAGGAGTTCTTTGAAATTTTGCAAGGGTATTGACAAAAATTTAAATATTGCATATTTCCTTACACAAAGCATTAAGTTTATGATCCATGATGTGCAAATTATCTAGAATGGACTTTTGTTGGCTACCCTTTTCCTAAACAACTTATTGTTGGCCCTCGACCAAGTTTTGAGGAAACGTTGGTCATGTTTGACCATTTTTGGGACTTCAACGGGATGGTCGAAGATGGAGTGCCCAGGCGAAGCGGAGATCGCAGGATCTCGTGCATTTTGCGGGCTTTTTGAGATTTTAGGGTTTATGTAACGGGTATGGGATGTCGACCCATGGGTTTACCCATGCCTAGGACTTTTTGTAATGTATAAATAAGTATCTAGGTGATGTAGGTAATAGAGGTCATGGGATTAGTGCATGACTAGAGTATGTTAAGACTTGCAGAGCTAAGTGCAAGTGATTGTAAGAAACTTTGTACACAGATTGTGTAAGGCTTTGTGCCCTCACCTAATTGAGGGAAGGAGGATTTGGTGAGGTGCGCACAGATCTCTTGTCCTTTGTGGAGTTGGCTATGTGGCTTTATCCACAGGAGAAGAGGAATGTAAGAAGCCTTAAGACAAGTAAAGAAGAAGAAGAAGTTGGTGGGCGTAGCCCCACACTGGGGTGAAACACGTATATCCTGTGTCGATGTGCTTTGTGCAAAGTTGTTCATGTTATTTATGTATCTATTTTCTTAGTGCCTTGTTCTTGATGTATGATAGATAGATCTATGAATGATTAGCGCTTTATGATGTGAATGAATGTTAGGTATGAGATTCTGCTATGTGCTAAGAGGTTTTACGGGTTAGATCTTGGTTGTTTATGTGCTAATCTATAATAAGGGTTAATCTGCGATGTGAATAAGAATCATAACTTAATGTATGTTGTTGGCTAAGTGTTATGTTAAGTGTTTTAATCACATATATGTGTCCCATCTAGGTTGTAGACACTTGAGTCCTGCAACCCCCCTTCCTCTACCTCTGGTGAGACTTCATCTGCTTCACAAGTGTTGCCGAAAGGGTTGGTATTTCGGGTTTTGTTGGTGCGTTGTTGAAGCGGTGAACCCTGGGTCTGCCCCTATGCCAACAAATGGTTCCCTTATGGGAGCTGGAACTATGATTGCTGGGAACTGAAGAAAAGAAAAAAATCTATGCGTAGATTTGTTGTTGTAGTGCATAGTATTCTACTTGACTTGTGAATATTTCTGCTAATAAAAAGAAGTTTGATATGAAGAAAAGAGGTAATATCTTAAATCTATGTGCTATGGTAAAGGTAATATAAGTGGAAATTTTTTCTTCAAAAGTATGAATCTAGGTATGTTTGACAGATTTTGTCCTAGTCTGAAAACTAGGGCATAGTTAGAAGAAGGATTTTCTCTGAATAAAGTTGATAGAGATAGTGAAAGATATGTTATTCCTATGCATAGAAAGAATTTTTTGACTAACAAATGGATGCAGGGACCTAGAAAGAATTTTTGCAGATTGTAGGTCCATCACTATGATCCCAGTGTGAAATACAGGAAGGGTTGGGGATCGTTTAAAAGTAAGAGAGGATTGACATTGTGTTATAACTGTAGAAGACTGAGACATCTTGCTAAGGAATGCCCTGGTATAGGTCCTATTTGTCTTTGTTGTAATGCTATTGGTCATGAGGTTGAGGATTTCCCTAGAATGATTGCTAAAGTTGAAAATATGAACATGAGACACAAAAACTATGAAGAAGGTCAAGGGACTAAGGATACGTTCTAGAAACAAAAAGAATCGAAGACTATGTTATTATAGATGAAAGAAGCATTGAATGATCACAAAAACATCAGTTTACTAGAGATGTTAAGAGAGAAGCAGTGCATAGAAAAAAGAATAGAAGACTTCGACATAGACTGTGTCTTGGATGAGGAAACACATGTGAACATTATGCCAGAAATCACTTGGGAAATTTTGTGAACCCCTGCTATGGTTCCTTCACTGGGAAGGATAGGATTGTTTAAAGGGAATATGATAACCCTGTGTGGAAGAGTTACTAATATGCCTATGATTTCCCATGGAACATCGACCAAAGAAGAATTTGAAGTCATTAAGTTCATTGAGAACAACACTCCTTTTTCACTTTTGTTAGGAAAGACCTAGATTGAGAAAGCTCAGAACAGAAAAATAAAAAATTAAGGGACTTCATGGCTAGGAAAATAGTGCGACTAATATAAGAACAAGAAAATAAGTCGAAGAAACAGAGGAACAAATAATCAGCTGTTGAAGTTGAAAGAACATAAGAAGGTTTAAAGAAACTGTCCATGTACGAAAGAAGTGTATCCACCCTAGAAATAGTAAGACAAGAGGTATTAAAATTGAACCCTTTGAAAGACCATCAATAGTGAGAAGTTGCTACGCTAAGAGAAGAAAAGAATTAGAATGGAAAGAGGAACCCAGAGACACAAATCATAGGGAAGAAGGAAAGAAAGCTTGGTAAGAAGAAACCAAAGTTAGAAAAATTGCAGAAAGTTCCAGAAAAGACTTCGCAGAAGGTAGGCTTGCAGAACTTGAACCTCGACGGAATAGCAGAACAGCGTAGAATGGCACTTCACCAGGGCAAAGCTATATGACTATTGGAGGCATCTCGACTGTTATAATGATGCTTTGGAACAGTTAGAAACGTATTTATTTATGGAAATATCGCCATTGGACCATTGGGACCATGCCATAATGGATGGAATCATATTGATTGAGGCACTCCTACCCATTGGAGGAATTTGTTACGACGTTTCTTATTTAACCCGTTGGACGCTACACCAGGACCATTTTTTGCAAACCGAGATATCCGAGCTAATAGAGAAGTGATTGAATACCACGTTGTGTTTTCTAGAGCATGTCATTCCTTTGATTACCTTGAGTGTCTATTCTCTTACCCGGTTTATTTTATTACAAGTGTCAATGTCGAGCGAGCATAGCATGCTAGAGAAATCTGTGGAGGAGATCCTGATCAACCTCATGACTGAGAAAGTCATGTCTGTAGGAATACAGGCATCATCGATGGGTGGATTGCAATAATCCCCCTCGACTACACGTCGGTCTAGTCGAACCGTGACTAAGAAAAGAAGCAAGAAACGCGATGATTTGGCTAACGTGAAGGAGATCCCTTCGGTCTTGCCTAACTACATCCCACCTTTGGCTGGCCCAGTTAGTCGTGACAATGTCCCATGTGATTTTGAGTACACGATGATCACACCATACCTCCCGAAGCGAATACACATAGTCAGACCTCAGTTGGGACTAATCCCAACTCTCAAAATCAGTGACTTCAACCTCGGAGATCAGAAGAGATATGTGATTCTCACACCGCATAGGTACCTGAAGAAGATGACTAGGAAGAAGCCCAAGATAGTTCCCCAGTCATGGATTAAGGAGATCGTGAGATCAATGATCTTGAATGTGATGAAGATCCCCCACTTCGACCAACAAAAGGATTTTAACGGGTGCGTTAAACTTCTCCTATAGTGCTACCATGGAGGTTATCTCTGGTTAGATAGGTGCGTGACTATGGATCCAAAGCTGATCCACCTGATCACTGGATTGAGCATGCAAGGACCAGACCCTCAATAGTTCTACCCAGGGAAGGCTACAGATCACTCCATGGAACAATGTATAAAGGAAGCCTATGGCGATGTGGAGAAGGGGAAGCGGGGCTACAATGTATCCTCCATCTAGGATGGTGCAATGTGCCTAGATTTTCATCTGGTCACTGGAAAACTTGTCAGAAAGAACCAACTGACACAAGTCACATGGTTCATAGTCGACCTCGGAGGGAAGTGTGTCGAAGGACTGTAGATGAGCTGGGTGAGATACCTCATCAATGAGTTGGAAAAATACTATCGCGAAGCACATGACCAAGGCTACAAATTTCATTTCAATTGGTTTTTTATTTTAATCGCATTTGTCTCTTAGAAAATGCCAGAAGGAGAAGTCTTCCCAAAAGTTGAGCCATCAAAACCATTGGCCACGAGGTTCACCACATTGTGGTATACGAACGATATGGAAAAGTAGTGGCAGTCAAATGTTGTCTTCCATACCTACTACATACAGCTGATGCATGCCATCGAAGCATTTCCATGGATGACCCCAAATACCTTGCATCAATACAGGCTAATAGCAAATTTCTACGTAGACCGACACTTCATCTACATCACTGCACACAGGGACGAAAGTAAGGAGGAGCTGCAATCCTACTATAAATTGACTGACGAAGATATGGAGGAGATAACCAAGGAATGGATAGCTTAATTCCTTGTACCAGTCAAAGATGAAGAACTCTTTGACCTTGACATCATCAGAATTCCCTTGGTCACCCAGAATGAGTATGATGGATAGAGAAACGCAAAGAAAAATAAGAAAAAGGAGGAATTGTAGGACATATAAACTAATGAAGAGGACAACGCATCGAATGAAAGTAGGCCCGATTCACCCAAGGGAGGAGGAGGAGACGAAGTGAATCAAGAGGAAGGAGGGGAAGAAAGAGACTAGCAAAAAAAAGGAAAAGTGACACCACCAAAGGATCCCATCACCACAACAGAAGCATTGCATAAGAGGAAGGTTTCCCCAGAGAAACCTTCAGAAAGAAAGAAGGATCGTGCCAATAAGCCTTAGTCGAAGAATATACTCACAGTGGATGATGTTGATATCATCATCATAGCTGTAGAGGATGCCTCAGAAGACATCTTGCATAGACATGGAGAAAAGCAAGGGTCAATGTATGACTGAATAGAGAATGAGCTCAGAGACATACAACAAGCTATCCAGTTGAGCCGCATAGTGCCTACTACACCTTCTTCATCAGAAAGTGCAGAATTGAGGGATGAACCCACCCAATTGTGAAGGTTAGAAGATGTGATAGAGGCTTGCCTTCATTGATCCCAAGAAGAAAAGGAATAGGCTACATAATCCATGAAGAAAAAAAATGAGGAAGCCTTAGAGCAACTTCGAGTTTCATAGCAAGAGAAAAGTGAAATTAGGGCGATGTTCAAGGAGAACAAAGAAAATATGCAGGAAGAAAAATACCAGCTGCTTGCAGAGAAGACTGTGGTCAAGGAGGCAGTGAATAGGGCACTATGCTCTATGTCAGGCTTGGCACAGGAGGAATCAGAGTCAACTGAGGTGCAAGTGGGGAAGCTCGCTAAGGCCATTCAATAGCTTCAAGTGCAGATTATAGAGTTAGAAATCTAAGCAGTACCTAGCACCTCAAAAGAAGTGCGGAATTAGAGGGAAGAAAATACAAGGAGATTAGTAGAAAGAATCAGGGCATTGGCCTCGATGTGTAAAGAATTAAGTGATCAAAGTGTGCAGACCTATGATCATCTTGCAGAAGATCCAAAGCTGAGGAAATTGGAAGCACAGTTCCAGGAGGCGAAGCAACAGGCGTCCATAGTGAAAGCACAGATGAAGCTTCTTACTACAGTTGATAATATGAAGAGGTCACAGGAGCAATGCATAGTCCAGCACCAGGTTTCTTCCATCCAGAGAAAATTTATGGAGTTGACACAGAGAATCCATCCAGTGCAGGACGAACCCTACACAATTTTTGAAGAGATCGAGGGACAAGACTCACAGTTGGAACATGTGGTCGCAACAGTGGAATAGCACCTAGAGGGGCCTGTCACCGAGCAATTAATTCAGGAGTTCACCAAGCAGGAGGCTCTGGTGAAGTAGTAAGCTGAGGCAGCTCGAGCTAAGCTCAAGGCCTTGGAAGCAGTGTTTCCCAGATCTGAGTGACTCGAGACGAGTCACATGTGAATGTTGGGGGCTTGTTGGCCCTTGACCAAGTTTTGAGGAAACATTGGTCGTGTTTGACCATTTTTGGAACTTCGACAAGTTGGTTGAACATGGATCACCCAAGTGAAGTAGAAGTCATGGGATCTCTCCCATTTTGCGGGCTTTTTGGGCTTTTTGGGTTTATGTAATGGGTATGGGATGTCGTCCCATGGGTTTACCCATGCTTAGGCCTTTTTGTAATGTATAAATAAGTAGCTAGGAGATGTAAGTAATAGAAGTCATGCGCTTAGTGCATGAATAGAGTCTGTTAAGACTTGCAGAGCTAAGTGCAAGTGATTGTAAGAGATTTTGTACATAGACTGTGTAAGTATTTTTTCCCTCACCTAACTCAGGAAAGGAGGGTCTGGTGAGGTGCACGTGGATCTCCTGTCCTTTTTGGAGTTGGCGCTATGGATTTGTGCATAGGATAAGAGGAATGTAAGAAGACTGTAGACAAATAAAGAAGAAGAATAAGTTGGTGGACGTAGCCCCACACTGGGGTGAACCACGTATATCCTGTGTTGATGTGCTTTGTGTAAATTTGTTCATGTTATTTATGTATCTATTTTCTTAGTGCATTGTTCTTGATGTATGATAGATAGATCTATGAATTCTTAGTTCTTTATGATGTGAATGAATGTTAGGTCTGAGATTTTGCTATGTGTTAAGAGGTTTTAAGGGTTAGATATTGGTTGTTTCTGTGCTAATCTATAATAAGGGTTAATTTGCGATGTGAATAAGAATCATAACTTAATGTATGATGTTGACTAAGGGCTTTGTTAAGTGTTATAATTATAGATCTATGTCCCAGCTAGGTTGTAGACACCTGAGTCCTACAACCCCCCCCCCCTTCCTCTACCTCGGGTGAGACTTCATCTGCTTCACAGGTATTGTTGAAAGGGTCGGTAGTTAGGGTTTTGTTGGTGCGTTGTTGAAGCATTGAACCCTGGGTATGCCCCTGTGCCAACACTTGTGCAATAAAATCTTAGTTAAACCAATAAAATTGAATGTTTTTTTTATTTTTTTTGTATATCTAGTTCTAGCGTAACCAAGATCGGGAATATAATATTTAAAATATTCCTCCATCTTCTCCTTGGTGAGTTGTTGTCTCTTCCTTCGAACTTCTATCTCCATTTTGTTAACATCCCTCTTAGTATCCTCAGAAAACTGATGTTGGAAGTCAGAGGAAACTCTCCTGACCTCTAGCTAAGATCTAGTAAGGCACTAAGGGGTCTTAAAGGGAGGGGAGATATTAGCTACCAAGGGAGTGCCTTTGTGAGAACTCCTTCTATTGTATTCATAACTAGGAGTAATCCCAACGAGTTTCATGATTGCAAGTAGACTAAGAATAGAAGAAGAGGATAAAATATCAGTGGAGAGGAAGATCAGGAGTATCACCACTCATAGTAAAGACAAAACAAAAAAAACACACTAGAACCATGCAAAGAGAAAGGACCTACAAGCGAGGAAGACCCAAATTTCAAATACCAGCCGACCTTTTAAAAACTAGGAGATGGTCTAGCCTTATTCCCTTAACCAACAGTAGAATTCTTTGCGAGAGTAACCCTACCCAAACTAGCAAGGACCAGGTAATCCGAATTGAAAAACATCGTAGGTTCATAAAGGGATAAGAACGTGAGATAATGGGGGACAAGAAACTATTAATGATCAAGTATAGAACCAAACAAAAGGCCATTTTGATGCAACTTAAAAAAATGAGGGACCAAGGTTCGAGACATAGAAACAACAAGGTTTTCTTCCCAAAATCCACCCTTATCGCCCAAGAAGCTTAAATGTTTCATAGACCCATATTTGGAAAAAAAAAACATAACACAACTAGACAGAAAACCAAACCTTAAAAACATGGAAAAATGTACTAACCAGGAGAGATGAAAACTTTCCATGAATTGTGCATTGCAAGCTCAATTCCCCAGGTCTAGGAGGTAACCGAAGATCTAATCTCCATTTCATGGTCTATGGGACATGGGCCACCACTAGCTATAAGACTCCCATCACCACCTTGTTCCATGATTATGAGCTAGTCCGTTACCCCGCTCTCATCATTCCTACAACTACTATCCAAATTACCCATTCCACCCATTAAAATCTTTGTACTAGACCATTACATTAAAAAAAAAATTAAAGGAATAGAAAGTGTGATTGACCATGACATCTGCTAGCCATGTGGGTATCCTGGGAGGTCATCTCTTTTATTCTTGACACTCCATTCGAGGAGAAGAGCCAAGTGAATATTGCTTCTTATTCAAAATATCAATAAAAATGTTCCTATTGTTGTTGTTTCAACACATTAGATCTCTTTTATTTTCTTTCCATTGTTACATTATTGTCTAGTCTTCCCACTATCTCTATGCATGAAGAGTTCCAATGCAATTTATCTTGTTCTGAATCCTAGCAATGATTTGGCAACAATGGAAACACTATCCTCCATTCCATGACTCTCACCAATGCAATGTTCTCAATATCATCATGGAATTCCCTATACATTTCCTTTTCATCATCATGTCAATGGAAAGAATGGAGAAATTGCAATTCCCTCCTTTCTTGAAAATGATATAGAAAGAATGAATGATAGATGAAAATATAGGACAAAACTTATTTATTTTCCTTTTATTTTTCAAATCAAGGGATAAAGAACTCTTCTTAAAAGGGAATTACTTTTCATAGTTTTTGGATATGATTTTGTTGTGAATTCTATTAAGATTAATATCAATGACAGTTTTATTTATTTATTTATTGTCTTTGAATAAGGTTCAAATCAAAATTCAAGAAATGAGATAATTTATTTATAGAAATTTTAGTTTCCCAAATTTTAATAAGAATAATAGAAAATAAAAAGATTTAAATACCTTCTATTAAATTTATATTCTTTTTGTGGATTTTCACTAATTCAATGATTTAAGGTGTGGGTTTAGTTTGCTAGGCTACCCAAGTTCAACCTCTAGTGAAGAAGAGACACCCAAAAATCCAACCCATGTTAAAGGTTGGTGAGACCCAAACAAAATAGTAACCTTTTATTCATAATTAAAAAATATGTTACATTTTACAAATATACAATAAATACACAAAAAAAAAATCATTGCATTAAATTTCAAAAGAGAATCTTGTGTACATCTTTAAAAAAGGAATAATGATATTACATATTTATGTACATTTAATTTTATCCCATTAAAAAAATTATGAGTGCTACACAACTAAAACTATCAATTCTAAAAAAAAAACAAGTTGCAACTATCCATTCTCAAAAAAAAGTTAAGAAGTTAAAATGATGAAAATTACATGTTATGCCTCTCAACCTCACTTCAAGGTTCTCGAAATGACTTTTTCGAGGTCAATATTTTTCTCCATATGATTCATTTTTATTACGGACACACTACCAATGACATCACCCTCCCTGTGACATTTAACAACCTCTTTTAGTTGTCGTTCCGGGCAGAAACTCTTATTTTGACACACTATGTTCTAAATGTCTAAGAACCAACCAAACGTCTAAGAATCATCCCAACTACTCCATGATAACAAGAAACCAAAAGGATTCCTGGTACCGAAAGGCTTCCTCACTCTAAAACTACAATAATAATCTCAACCCAAATAATAATGAGAAATACATGTGGTAAGACTAAGGATATATTCTTATGCTAAGACTAAAGACTAAAATCTCTATCATTCCTCCTGAAAATAGAATCTGGCCTACAATGCTTTTAGGAGAGAGAAAAAATGGTGTTTCATTTGATACCAAGAAATTCAACGATTTTGATGTGAAATCTAACCATGTTGGGCAACAAGGGAGGAAGTGTTGGATCCTTGATAAGTGTGGTGACTCTTCCTCATGAAAATTTGATTGTAATAAGTGGAAGTTGAACAAAAAAATACATTAGAAAGGTGAAGGGAAGCTTCACATGATATTTGAAGTCGAACAGTTTCATGAACTAGTGAAATGAGGCTACCAAATATGAACTTCCAAGGGAGGAAATATGTAATAAGTGAGAAAATTTGAAGTTTGTAGATTGTCCTATGGAGGTGATGTCTCTAGACATTTAAGGCCAATGAGTGAGAAAATAAAATGCTTAGACATTTAAGGCCAATGAGTGAGAAAAGAAAATGTTGAATGAGGAGATGTACAAGATTCCTTTGTTGAATAAACTGAATGTTGCAAATCTAGAAAATGATGTGGATATGACTACCATATAAAATTTAGATCTAATTCTTTTGAGGAGTAGCTTGTTGTGGTAGTTCCAATGTACTGTGAATAAGATGTTTGAGGTTATCTTTATACTATAAGTAAGTGTTGTTGAATGCATCATATTGGATCTTTCGAGCATATTGATACCACAACAATTTATAATGGTCACATCACAAGTGACTTTATCAACAAATTTAGGGCCAAAAGAAAATAACATGGTGCATGTGTGTATGATATGTGTATATGAACCATTATCCTTCCATCCAAGTGCATAAGGATGAGGATGAGAGTCCATTGGAAAGTGCAACTTATTGGCAATGGATTTGACAATCAAGTTTCATTGTGAGCCATTGTCGATGATACAAGTAGTGGAGAAATCATGGGAGAGATGAACATGTGTGATGAATAGACTATATTGGGAACTCTCTGGAGTGGAGTGTTGCAGAAAAAAGATAATGTCTTCACTAGAAACCTCAATGGGAGCATCAATGTATTCCTCAATCGGAGACTACAATTAATTTTATCCTTGTTTCTTACAATATTGGCTAAACTTAGTAGAAGAAAAAGAAAAAAAACATGAGGACCGTGTAGAAATAGGAGGTGTGGGCTTTGTAGTTGTAGATATAGAAGCATGTTGTTGAAATCTATGTTGATCTAAGAATTTATATTTTGTCAATTGTGTTTGATTATATGCAACATCAATGGAGGTGATTTCCATGTACTTCAGCTCGCAATACAAATGTTCTTGCAAACCACTTTTAAATTTAAGAACAAGCTTTTTAAATGGATCAAAAATGTCAAGAGCGATTCATAACCGATTGAATAGTTGGATGCATTGTTTCATTGGCATGTTGAAACCTTGATGCAATAAAATCCACTTAATGTTCATATCATGTTTGTATTTGGATGGATAGAATGCAACACTAAGGGCCTCCATAAGCCCCATCCAAGTGGTAACTAGATTTTAATTCACTACAAAGTCTGCAACCAAAAGTTTGGCAAGTCTTGTGAACTTCAATTTTGCCAATGAAACCTTATCGTCATCTGGAAACAATTTATCGTCAAACCAAGCTTCTATGTCAAGTATCCAATTGTTAAACACTTTTGAATCACGAGATCTATCATAGAAAGGAACCTCACATTTTGTGCACTAGGGAGGTGGTTTGCTAACAGAAATATCCTAACAAGGCAATGGCATTGTCCAATTCTACCACCCTTTTAGAAAGATTCAAAGTTTCTATGTAACCATACTCTTTGATTAGAAGGAAATTACTCAAGCCACACCAATCCTTAAAACTTGCTTATTAGGAATATATATATTTTATGTCTCCACATGCTAAGTATTTTATGCACCAATCCTTAAAACTTTATTTTTGGGAATATATATATTTTATCTCTCCACATACCAAGTATTTTATGAATATTTTATGAAAAGAAGGAATGTGATTCAAATCCTTTCGTTATTAAAAAAAATATCTATCAAAAGAGCTTATTGACATATTAATGAAAGGGAAATTAGCCACACATAAACCCACCTCTTCAATATTAATCCAGCCACAGGCACCCTTACGAAAACCCTTGTCAACAGGGCAGTCCTGTGGAGATGGTGCCAAAACAGGTGTGTAAAGAAAATGACCCTCATACAGTTTTGATCCACGTGAGATGTTGGATTGTTCACGGGAAAGGGAACTTTGGAGGAATATCCATCTGTAAGCCATTCCAACCAATATGAATAGCTATGAAGAGCAATGGTGCCGCTACCAATAAAGACAAAGAGGAAAATAGTGGAAGGCAAGATCACAAGCTAGTACGTTGGATAGTAAAACGTATTTGTAGAGATTTATCCAAAATTTGATGAGAAATTGTTAAATTTGTAGTTGTAAGTGATTATTTTTGTATAATTATAATCAATGTCCATGGGTTTTTCAATATGTTGAATCTATTCTTACATTCAAAAATAGATTTTGAATAACAACAAAAAAAAAAATTGATTAGTTAATGTAAATTTATATCCCACTAAAAACCCATTTCCTAAAACAACTAAACAACATCATTTTCTATTATGTGTTACCACAGATTTGTAGACTGTTATATTCTATTCTATTTATTTATTTATTTGCAGTGTTGTTTGTTAGTTTTCGTCTTTTGTTTGTTATGCAAATTTTGTCTCAAGTGACGTTAATATATAAATGAAATAAAACGTTGAACACACAACAACCACATTTACTGATAAGCTCAATTAATATATAAATAAAATAAAATGTTCAATCCACAACAACCACTTTTACTATGAATAAAATCAATCTCTTTTTGCTGTTGTTTGTTAGTTTACGTCTATTGTTTGTTATGCAAATTTTGTCTCAGCTCACATTAATATATAAATGAAATAAAACGTTGAACACCCAACAACCACATTTACTATGAATCAAATCAATCTCTATTTACAGTGTGGTTTGTTAGTTTCCGTCTTGTTTTATATATATAGATATTACAGTATATATAATTATATCCCATTAATAAAAATTCTAAAGTGCTCCACAGCTAAAACTATCCATTCTTAAAAAAAAACAAGTTGTAGAGTTAAAATGATGAAAATTACATCTTACACCTCTCCACCTCACTTCAAGGTTCTCGACATGACTTTTTTGCCATATGATCCATTATGGTTACGGACACACTACCAATGACATCACCCTTCCTGTGACATCTAACAACCTATTTTACTTGCCGTTCTGGGCATAAACTCTTATTTTGACACACGATGTTCTAAATGTCTAAGAACCAACCAATAGGTTTCCTTTCTTCGCCTCCATGTCAATGGAAATACCACAAAGAGCCATATAAACAGGTTTATATGATTCTACTATAAACATTGATATTCTATTGTACTTATTTGCGTTGTTATTTGTCAAAAGTTTCTCTCTCATCTAACATCAATGCTTTAAGAACTTACCAGTCATTTCAAACGAACAGAATGAGAAACATGATACATATATAATCAATAAAGTTTAAGACTTCTTGTTATGTAAATAACTACAATAACATATTTTATATTTACATAAATCTAATATTGATGCAGGAAATGGAAAGCATAGAGAACACAAGATTTTAACTATACCCAGTTCTATAGCCCTGTGAATATTTTCTCCTATAGTGAAAGCCTTCAAAGCAATAAACAATGTTGCTCATGTTATTTGCAGTGACGTTCTTTGAAAAACTATCAATGTTATCAATTTTCAGTGACAACTTTTATGTTAACAATAATGGCCTTCAACGCTCATCATGGTATTCCTTTTACACACTAAAATTATTGTAGTTGTATCTTACGACTAAACCAGCTCAGGTCATAATAGGGTCCCAAACCCAAAATGCATTATCCTTCTATACTACATGCCAGGACTACGATGAAGTATCCTGGACTGTAATACCCAGAAGTATCCATGACCAAGAACATAAAGGGTAACATCTCAACACCTCCTTTTGAATTTTTTTTTAACCCAGAAGTATCCATGTCCAAGAACAAAAAGGTTAAAAACCTTCTTTCAAACTTTTACTTTTTAATTAATTAATTAATTTAAGCTTTTGTCCAAAAACCAAAACCCCATGATGTTGCAAATCAAGCTTCTTACCTTTATCTTTCAAAGAAGTTGACCCGGATTTAACCATTCAAGAGCATAGTTCAACACCAAATTGTGAATTAGCAAACCTCTAAGTTGAATTTTATTAATCTATAATTTATCTTGAATAAATTTAACTCAATAAATTTTAGAACTTAAATAAATTTAACTCAATAAATTTTAGAAAGAAATGCTCACTAAATCCTTAGAACTGACAACAAATCATAATAATATAGATAGTTGGAGAAATAATCCCAACTACTCCATGAGAATAGGAAACCAAAATGCTTCCTCACTCTCAAAACATAATAATAATCTCCTAACGAGATAATAATGAGAAATACATATGTAAGACTAACTAGATATTCTTATGCTAAGATTAAGGATTAGAATCCATGTCACTCCTCATGACAACAAAATCTTTGGCCTACATAGCTTTTAGGAGAGAGGGGAAATGATGTTGCATTTGATACCAAGAAATCCAAAGAGTTTCACAATGTAGCAAGTGTTGGATCCATAATGAATTTGGTGAGTCTTCCTCATGAAAATGTGATAGATGTAATAAGTGGAAGTTGAACAACTAGAACAATATATGTCGAATGATTGGTCAAGATCTCGGTGTCCATTGTTGATTATTGATATGTGTTGAAAATATAGTGGATATTCAATTGAATGGAATGAAAAATATTAGGAACCTAAAGGGAAGCTTCACATGATGATTGATGTTGAACATGGCGACAAATTGGTGAAATGAGGCCACCAAATCTGAACTCCAAGCAATAAAAGAAATATATAATGTGTGAGAAACTTTGAATTTTTTATAATTTCCTCTAGAGTTGGTGTCTCGAGGAATATAAGGATGATTCATGAGAAAATAAAATGCTAAAGGAGGAGGTGTATAAGAGCCATTTGTTGAATAAATTCAATGTTGCAAATCTAGATAATGATGTGGATATGGTTGCGAGATAAAAGTTAGAAAATGCTTTTGAGGAGAAATGTTTTGTGGTAGTTCAAATGCACTATGAAGAAAATATTTGGTGCTATCTTTATGCAGTAGGTAAGTATTTTTGAATGCATCACATTGAACTTTCCAAGCATATAGATAAAGTTGGCCAAGAAACAAATCACAACAATCCATAGTGGTCACATCACAAGTGACTTTATCCACAAATTTAAGACCAAAGAAAATAACATAGTGCATGTAATACCCATGCTTCCCCCAGTTTGTAAATATAACTATAACTCACCAAGAGACTATGCTAGACTAAATATAGTGAATGTTTGATTTGATCAACCCTTGTATAAAAGGGTCAATGTATGAATTTTTGTTATTAATAGAATTTGAATATGTGTTGCACAACTATTGAAAGGGGGAAAGTTTTCCAAGATAGACCATGGATGCTATGAAAGAGATGGTGAAGGGAAACCAAGAATGGTTGATATGACCCTCACCTAGCCAGTACCTACTGGGTGTAATTGCTCAACATTCCTTTGACCTAGAAAGGAATTACCAGTCAGAATGGTAGTTGGGAGGCCATCCTCAAGAGTTAATGGGAGGATGGGGCAGGGTACCCATCTGTAAGGCTTCCAGAACTAACCACGAATTGGGATTCGGACCCATGCAACCTTGTTGGGGAAGGGAAAAAATGAGGTAATTTGGGGACAGAGACAGGGCTACGAGGGGAGAAGAGTAGAGAAAACACTTTCTTGAGAAGAGAAGGGAAGCATACTATGACTCGATAGTTGAAAGAAAAAAAATGAGCAGTAAGCTCATTTTGGATAAAAGAAGCCATGGACAGGGTTTGTCTACAAGCTAATAAACGGGGTTGACGAGTGACTGAGAAAATACTCGTGCATACCTTCTTGCTTGGAGTAGAGCAAACCAAACACCCATTTCCTGTGGGAGGAGTAGAGTAACCTTCATCCCCGACTGTTGTGGAGCAAATAGAAATAATCTCTCTCAGAGCATCATGGTCTAGCTTGAGGGTGGCCAGTGGTAAATCCGTTAGGAGTGATTGTGCCTATGGTTGGGAGGAAACAAGCACACCTTTCAACACTTGCTTCACATTTTCCAGTTCTTATAAGTATTTTCATACTATGTGTATTATATTGGATGTGATGATGAAATGTTTGTGTTTATGATTTAGTCTTGTGGTATTTGAACAGTTATTAGATAGGCTCTTTTTCTTCTATAAACTTATATACTTCATGGATTTCAATTTATCTCATTTTTGCTACTAGATAGTTATGAGATGTGAATCCGTAGGAGATATGGGGTAGGATTGACTGAAAATGTCTAAGTCCCGCCAACCCTTTTAAGTTTAGCATAACAGGAATGTCAAGTTCGATTATGCGGGAGAAGGGCATTTTCCTTTAAACTATTCACCCATCTGATCTAAGGATCATGCCCATGCCCTTAAACCCTTCGCTGCAAAAAGGATATGCTCTTAGACCATAATATTTCCCAAGAGAGCCATGTTACTAGGGCCTAGGAACCCTGCGCTAGTTCGAAAGGAACTAGCTTTTTCAGCTTTGGGACTTTGGGGCTTATGACTCAACAATCCTCGAAAGTAGCCAAAGGTTGAAGTCACTAATTGATGATGGCCATCGATCTGAAGATCCAGTGTGGACCTCTCTCAGTCCTTATATCATATGTAGGAAGGGGAGCATTAGGCACTTCAACGAAGTGCTACTTCGGGAGATTAGGAGTGGTATAGCGTCGAAATTCCCAAATGTCAGAGTCGCAGAGTAAATCTGGATCATTGAAAGGGGAGGGATATGTGTCCACGGATCAACGATTCTCCGAGAGTCTGGGAATTCAGACATACAAGGATGCATGAGTTTCCCTGAAGCTCTACAAGCCAGAGTAAATACTGGTCATAGATGCTAGGTACACGTGGCGATAGATCTAGCATGATATGGAGGGAACACCAAGAGATACTTGTCAATCTCCCAAATGTCGAACTGCCAATGTAACTAGGACCATTGGATGAATGGGTACATGGAAAGCAATCCTCTGGTCTGGAGACTTCGTACTTCGGAGGAATTTGGCCAAGGGTTTTCAAGGTATGAAAACCACCAAAGGCACGAATGCCAAAATAAATCTTGAATGTTGATAGGAAGAGGATGCATGGCACTAGATCCAAGACTCCGGAGACTTAGTTCTTCGGGGGATTTGTGTCGAGAGGATTTGGTAAGCATCGAACTCCCGAATGTCAAACTCCCAAAGTAAGGAGGACCATGGATCTATGGATCCACATGGTTGAATCCCAACCGTATGATGGGGGTTGACGTGGCTCACTAATGTCATCCTCGGTGATGTGGATCTGCAACCAAGGTGCCACATGTCACCCAGATTTTGCTCGATGCTAAACGTCGATAACTGAAGGGCTATGTCCACATGGTGATATTTCTGGACTTCAAGGATTACGAAGAAGGAGAGTTATGTGTCGGATGTCGATCCCCTTTTTAATTGTAGGATCTCAGCAGAGGACATGGACCGTTGAATTTCTTCATTGTTCGATGATATCGGAAATTCGACAATACTGTTAGAACTCCCGAAGCCGACCCCGCTAGCCAGGTTTAGGCGCATAATGGTAGATGTAAACTATAGAGAAGAAAAATAAGATGGTTTTGTTTAGTAAGGAAATACAAAAATTTGATGCTCTATCCCTAGAAAGGGTATTTAGGGATTGGGTGTGTTACAAATTGGTATCAGAGCATGGCAACAACACTTGTCCTGCTTGGGATCATGCACAAGTCACATAAAAATATTATTAGAGAACTTATGGGGTAACTCCCTACCTTACCCCCCTCTATAAGAGACATGTCTGAACCTCTATTAAAGAGAGGAATGAAACCTTCTACTCTTGATGGATGTTTTGGAAGTCTGCACTGTAGGTTGTTAATGTTTCCAATTAAAAAACTAACTTCACCTTGCAATGATATGTGTTATTCATGAATTGGTAGATTAGTAACTAACATTAAATGTTTTATCAACACTCAAGAAGTCAGTGAACAAGAGGAGAACTACAACGTAAAGGATGGTGACACATCAGGAGTTGGGGGAGAGCTCCCACAATATAGGGGAAGAATTTGATGAAAGGAGGGTGGGGGGAACCCCTCCAAATTTTCTTGAAACTGTAAGAAGCCTCATGGAATAATTACAGAGTTATAAGGATTACAACGAAAGGTTGATCAAGGAGAAGGAAAAGAAGACGTAATTTAATGCAGTCCTATTCCAAAGTCTATTAGATATACAAAGGAAACTGCAACATGGTCTAGCTGCCAATCATGTGGACAAGAATCATACTAAGAAAACTCAGAGTGCACCTGAGATACAAAAGCATGGTCCTAAAAGTGGTCACACCCAGAGGATTGCCTCAAATAAGGCCCAACATGGAGCCAAGAGACATTAAATGGAAGATTCCTCTGGTGAGGACACTGACAACTCCAAGGAATCTTCTAGTGGAAAAACTAGTTCACATTTTCAGACAAGAGGAAAGAAGAGGAAACATTCTGAGAGTCGTGACCTTGAAGAATTAAAGAAATCCAAACCACCCACCTTCAATGGAGATATTGAGAAGGGGGAAGAATAAGAAGTTTGGCTAATCAACTTGAAGAGGTACTTCAGATTTCATGACTACTCTAAAAACTTAAAGGCTCGGATAGCCATTTTCAACCTGAATGGGAAAGCTTCCATTTAGTGCGAAGACCTTAGGAATGTGAAAGGAGTCCATGAGAAAGACTTGTCACGGAAAAAAATTGAGAAATACTTCAATAAGAAGTACATGTCAAAAAAGGTACTTTGATAGGAAGACCAAGGAGTTCTATGAACTCAAGTGGAGACAACTCACCATAGATGAGTATATTGACAAATTTATTGAGTTGATGAGGTATGTGCCCTACATAAAGGATGAAAAGGTAAAGATGCAATGATTTATTAGTGGCTTACCTCAGTCATACTGGGACAGAATTGAGTTTGATGAGCCAAATACCTTAGAAGATGCTATTCGAAAACCAAGGTATTGCTATGAGCAATTTAAGAGTAATATAGAACCCCATGAAGATTGGAAGAAGAAAAACAATTTGGGATTCAAGAATATGGGATTTAAACCCTCAAAATTTAAGAACCCTGGTAAGATCTCTAGGATGAGTCTTCCTTCCAGAAGTGTGTATCAGCAAAATTTTCCATCCCAGAGTGGAGATAAAGCATTCAAAGCAACTCCAAATAAGATTGATAACACGAAGAGAGAACCCTTGAAATGTCGGGGTTGTGGAGAGGATCATATATTGAGGGTTTGTCTACATAGAAAACAAAACCATGGGAGGGTATACAACATCCAAGAGGCTACCATAGTCAATGATGTGGCTAGGAGCCTGCAACAAATTTATGCAGCCTTGGATAATAGACAAGATGACTACCAAGCTTCAGTGGTGGAGATGGAAGGCATGATTTCCAACCGTCATGTTTCAATTTTAATTAACCCTGGTTTTAACTTGAGTTATGCTACCCCTTAAACTATTGAGAAAGTTAAATTTCAACAAGTTAAACATGTTAAATCATGGTTGGTACAACTAGCCATTGGAACCAAAAGAAAAGTAACAGAGGTCATACCAGCATGCCAATTTTTTATGAGTATGTTTCCCACCCAAGAAAACCTAAACATACTTACTCTAGGATATTATGACCTGTTGATTGGCATGGATTGGTTGGCTGCCCGCAAAACCAAGTTGAACTGTTACAGTAAAACACTAGAGTGGAAAATGAAGAAGGAAGAAGGGTAACCCTACAAGGGATTCAAAATCCTATCTCAGTGAGACAAATATCATCCCTCCAAGTGAAGAAGTATTGCAAAAATGGATGTCCCTTGTATGCAATACAAGTACAAAAATCTATTCAGAATGATAGACCTAACCTAGAGAACCATACCATATTAAGAGAATATAAAGATGTATTCCCAAAAGAGGTGTCGGGTCTACCTCCAAGAAGGGATATTGACTTTTCCATAGAACTTGTACAAGGAGCAGTGCCAATGTCTAGAACACCCTATAGAATAAGTACACCAGAGCTACTTGAGCTCAAACTACAGCTGAAGGAGTTGTGGGACAAAGGCTGCATTCGGCCTAGTGTGTCTTCATGGGGAGAACCATCTTTTTTTGTGAAAAAGAAAGTTGGCACACTCAGAATGTGCATAGATTATAGACAAATCAATAAGATGAACATCAAGAATAAGTATCCCTTGTCAAGGATCAATCACTTGTTTGACCAATTAAGGGGTGCTACCATATTCTCCAAGATTGACTTGAGGTTTGGATACCATCAGGTTCGAATTAAAGATGAATACATCCACAAGACATCCTTTAGGACAAGATATGGTCACTATGAATTTTTGGTGGTGCCATTTGGGCTTACCAATGCACCAACCACTTTTATGTGATTGATGAATAACGTATGCAAAAAGTTTTTGGATAGGTTTGTGTTGATTTTCATTGATGATATCCTAATCTATTCCAAGAATAGGGAAGAGCATGAAGAACATCTCAAACTAGTACTCCAAGTACTAAGAGAACATCATCTCTATGCTAAGCTTAGTAAGTGTGACTTTTTCCAGAAACAAGTCCATTACTTAAGCCATGTTATTTATGAGGAAGGAGTGGTAGTTGATACTGACAAGATTAAATCCATCATGAATTGGCCTACCCCAAAGGATGTATCTGATATCATATCCTTTATGGGCCTGGAAGGATACTATAGGAGGTTCATAAAAGGATTCTCCAAGATTGGTTTCCCAATCACCTCCCTTCAGAAAAAGGGAGGCGAATAAATATTTCAAGACTTGAAATACCTTCTAACCAATGTGCCTATACTGAATATTGCAGATCCAAACAAAGACTTCCTTGTGTGTACATATGCTTGCAAGGAAGGGCTCGGAGTATTCCTGATGCAATAAGGACATGTTATTTTCTACAAATCCAGAAAATTGAATAAGCATGAAGTCAATTATGTGACCCACGATATGGAATTAGCTGCCATAGTGCATGCTTTAAAGATGTGGAGGCAGTACCTCTTAGGTAGGATATTTGTACTTATCAGAAACCATAGTGGATTGAGGTATTTGTTTGACCAACCAAAACTCAATTTGAGATAAGCTAGGTGGATGGCTCTCCTTAGTGAGTTTGATTTTGAAATCAAACATATCAAAGGAAAGGAGAATAGGGTGGTTGATTCCCTTAGTATAAGTATGAAAGTAGTTCACTTGGACGCTGTAAGCGCTAGTGAATCAGACATCAAAGAGAGGTTCAAAATTGTACAGGAAACTGATGCATTTTTCAAGACTGAGACATCATACCTAAAGAAAGATCCCACAAGGCTGAAGTATGAAGGTTATCAGATGCTTAATGATGACCTGTTGACTTACAAGGGTAGATTGTACATTCCAAATTGTGACAACTTGAAGAGGTTCATAATGGATGAACTACACAAGAGACCATATATTAGTCATCCTAGTTATCAGAAAATGATCACGACCACTAGGAAACTATTTTATTGGCCCAGATTGAAAAAGAACATAGATGATTACTTAGATAAGTGTCTATAGTGTTAGAAAATAAAGGCAAATCAATGACACCCAACGGGACTATTGCAGCCCCTACCAATTCCCGAACGGAAATGGGAAACAATCTCCATGGACTTCATCACAGGATTACCAAGATCAACCAAACAAAATGATGTCATCATGGTAGTTGTGGAAAAACTAAGAAAAGTTGCTCACTTCATACCTTTCAAGTCAATTTGAAAGGAAAAAGATATTTCTAACATCTTCATGAGAGAGATATTCAGACTGCATGGCATGCCTAAGGAAATTATATTCGACAGAGATACAAAGTTGACTTCAAACTTCTAGAAATCTCTATTTGTTGGTTTTGAAACAAAATTACTCTTTAGTACAACCTATTACCCTTAAATTGATGGGAAGATAAAGAGGGTGAAACAAGTATTAGAAGACATGTCGAGGATGCATGTGATGCATCAACCTAAGAAATGGGAGGATTACCTACCACTGGTATAATTTTCTTACAACAATGGCTATCAAGAGTCATTAAAAATGAGTCCTTTTGAAGCCCTCTATGGAAGGCAATGAAAGATTCCAATCAAATAGAAAAACCCAGTAGATAGAGTTAAAATCAAGTCATATATGCTAAAGGAAATAGAACAACAAAAGATTCATATTAGGAAAAATATGAAGATAGCCCAGGATAGAAAAAAGAGCTATGCCGACCTAAAAGGGACTCCTAGAGAGTTCAAAGAAGGGGATCATGTGTATCTCTGAGTTAGACCCAAGAGAATCTCCTTGTAGATGGGAGCTTGTGCCAAGATGGCACCTTGGTATTGTGGACCCTTTGAAGATTTGGATAGTGGGAACAGTATCCTATAGGCTAGGACTTCGTCCCACAGTGAAGGAACATAATGTTTTCCATGTTTCTTTATTAAAGAAGTATGTACATGATTCTAATCATACTATAGACCGGTCTATGATTTAGGTGGAACCCAAGGCAGAACTCCTTCCAGAACCTCAATGCATAATAGAAAGGAGGGAAACCCCACTCGGGAACAAAACCATTGCACAGGTCAAGGTGTAGTGGAAATACTTTGGCCGAGATGATGCTACATGGGAAATCAAAGATGCCATGAGACAGGCATATCCATTTTTGTTTACTTATGTATGTACAGAGAACATCGACAGATAGAACATCGAGGATGATGTTCCTTTAAGGGGGAAGGGATTGTAATACCCCTGTTTCCCCCAGTTTGTAATTATTACTATCACTGGATAAGAGACTATGACGGACTAAATATGTGAATGTTTGATTTGATGAACCCTTGTATAAAATGGTCAATGAATGAATTTATGTTATTAATAGAATTTGAATATGTGTTGCACAACTACTGAAAGGGGGAAAGTTTGCCAAGATAGACCATGGATGCTATGAAAGAGATGGTGAAGGGAAACCAAGAATGGCTGGGATGACTCTCACTAGACTAGTACCTACTAGGCGTAATTGCTCAACAATCATATGAACCATAAAGAAATTACCATTCAGGCTGGTAGTTGGAAGGCAATCCTCGAGAATTAATGTGGAGATGGGCTAGGGTACCCATATGTAAGGCTTCCAAGAATGACCACGAATTGGGATTCAGACCCACACAACCTTACTGAGGAAGGAAATGAATGAGGTAATTCATGGAAAAGGACAGGGCTACAAGGGGAGAGGAGTAGAGAAAGCAATCTCAGGAGAAGAGAAGGGAATCATACTTCGAAGTTGAAATAAAGAAACTGAGCAATAAGCTCGTTTTGGATGAAAGAAGCCATGGACAGGGTTTGGCTACAAGCTGATAAACGTGGCTGGAGAGTGACTGAGAAAATACTCATGTAGACCTACTTGCTTGGAATAGAGAAAACCAGACACCTAGTTCCTGTGGGAAGAGGAGAGTAACCTTCGCCCCTGAATTTTGTGGAGAAAAGAGAAATAATCTCTCTCAGATAATCATGCTATAGCTCGGGGGTGGCCAGTGGTAAATAAATGAGGGTCGTCGATCTGGAGATCCGGTATGGACCTCTCTCAGTCGTTAGATTAGACGTAGGAAGGGGGGCGTTAAGTGCTTCGGTGAAGTGATACTTCGGGAGATTAGGAGTGGTATAGCATCGAAACTCTCGAATGTCAGAGTCGTGGAGTAAATATGGACCATTGACAGGGGAGGGACATGTGTCCACAGATCAACGATTATTCGAGAGTCTGAGTATTCAGTGATACAGGGACATGTGAGTTTCCCCGGAGCTCTGCAATCCAGAGTAAATCATGGTCGTAGATTCTAGGTACATGTGGCAATAGATCCTGTGTGGTCCAGAGGGAAAACCATGAGATACTCACTGAACTCCCGAATGTCGAACTTTCAAAGTAACGAGGACTGTTGGATGAATTGGTACGTGGCAAGTGATCTAATGGTCAGGAGACTTCATACTCTGAAGGAATTTGGCCAAGTGTTTTCAAGGTGTGAAAATCGCCGAAGACATGAATGACAAAATAAATCTTGGTCATTGATAGGAAAAGGACATGTGGCACTCGATCCGAGAGTCCGGAGACTTAGCTCTTTGGGGGATTTGCATCAAGAGGATTCAATAAGCACTGAAATCCCGATTGTCAAACTATCAAAGTAACGAGGATCATGGATATATGGATCCACGTGGGTGAATCCAAACCATATGATGGGGGTTGATGTGGCTCATTGGCATCATCCCTGGTGATCTGGACCCTCAACCAAGGTGCCACATGTCACCCAGATTTGGTCAATTCACAAACCCTTTGCGACTGTTAAAGAATGAAACATGTCACCCCTCGACACTCACCGCGTGTTAGCCACTGGTTCATGCCCGCCTAGCCAACATGGATGGTGACATAATCGGGACCCTAGGAGTTTGGATAACTTCAAAATTTGGAAGATTTAGGGTGTGGTACCATATAGGGACGTTTAATGCTAAACATCGAACATTGATCATCGAAGGGATATGGCCACGTGGCGATATTTTGGGACTTTGGGGATTAGGAAAAAGGAGAGTTATGTGTCGAATGTCGAGCCCCTTTTTAACAGTAGGATCTCAGCGGAGGATGTGGACCATTGAATTCCTCCTTTGTTCGACGATCTAGGAAATTTGGCAATATCGTTGGAACTCCCGAAGCCGACCCCGCTATCCAGGTTTAGGTGTGTAATAGTATATGTAAACTTTGGAGAAGAAGAATAAGATGGTTCTTCTTAGTAAGGAAACACAAACATTTGATTCCCCATCTCTCAAAAGGGTATTTAGGTGTTGGGTGTGTTACAGTGCATGTGTGTGTGATCTATGTAGATGATCCATTTTCCTTCCATCCAAGTGAATATGGATGAGGATGAGGGTCCACTAGCAAGTGTGGCTTATCACTAATGGATCTAGAAATCGAATTTCCTTGTGAGCCAATTTTGATGATACAAGCAGTGGAGAGAGCATGGGAGAGATGAGCATGTGTGATCTAGGTGGATATTGGTGGCCACCCACCTATTCCAATTCGCTCCTTTGGACAGTTTTAGTTCAACACATTCTTCTGTAATTATTTGTAATTGTAGGTTCTACACTTTTGGGGTTGTTTGAAGCCCTGCACAGTTTCTAGGTGGATATTGGTGGCCACCCATCTAATCCAACTGGGCTAGTTTGGAAGTTTTCATGTCAGTACATCTTTTTGTACTTCTAGGGCCGTTTTGGGGCCCTAAACAATATTTTGTTGGATTTCCATAGTCAAATAGTATACTAAAATTAGAGTTTGATGGAATAATGTGTAGTTCTCAAAAATACCTTTCCAATGGGCTATCACGTGCCTAAGACGGAGGTCGTATGCAAACGTTATGACCCCGGGAAGTTGGGGTACCAACTTACCCATCTGGGCCCACATAACTTTTGGCGTTTCATATCCTAGGGTTAGGTTTTGGATGTCTAGGGTTTTGGAATTCTTGAGTAATCTTAAAAAGGCCTATGGAGACTCATTGTAATCATTATGCTCAGACGGATGCATGTAGCAGCCACATCTCTTCTCAGAGATAACTACCACCATTCGAGCAAGTTGTTTTCAGTTCTGTTGTGTTACAATTTCAACCTATTTTATTTATTCAATAGAAGTTATTGTTCACTGGATATATGTTGTTGTTCTCTATATCTTTGTGTTATTGTATTCATTCTATTATTCATTTTGTTCCACTCATAAATCTGGATCAATGTGTGATGAATAGGCTATCTTAGGCTCTTTCACGAGTGGAGTGTTGTAGCAAGGTGACTTTATTGAGTTGATCTTTCAACTCATTACATATCATATCTTCACTAGAAACCTTAATGGGAGCATCAATGTCTTCCTCACTGGGATATTTTACAATTAATGTTTTCTTCTTCATTTGTAAAAATTTGGACTTACCATATCCTTGTTTCTTACAATATTGACAAAACATAGTAGAAGAAGAAGAAGAAAAGCATAATGTAAATTCTTTGGTGAGGAGGGAGTATGGTACCTCCACCTGATTGGCATAGCCAAAGGTGAGACATGGATTTTGGGGTTGTCTAAATGGAGAAGGGAACTACCAAGGTTCATATAGAGAGCACATGGGTGAGTCTTGGGGCGTCACTTGGACATGATGAACCTAAGGAGATCCACTCCCATGACTTAGAGAGCACGATGAGTGTCATGGAATGAAGTTGCATGAGAGAAAGAATGGGGCTAACTTGGACCCATCTTCTTAGGCAGCATGGGACACGATGGTGGGTTGGTGTGACCCCTCCAAATGCTTTGCGATGAGTTGGATTCGACGAGCACCAAAGGACGCGATAGTGTAGAGAGAACACGATGATCTAGGCGGATGCAGTGGTTCATGCAGATGTGACAAACACTATGGGTGGGTTTAGCATGACATTTGGGCAGACCAAGAGACACGTCATGGGTCAGCTCAATAAGATCAATGGGTGCGACAATCCATGGGAAATTAAGGATCATGACGCTTCATAAATTGAGTGGTCGCATGTATAGAGAGCACCATCATTTTGGAGAGAAAAAAACCAAACTTGAGTTGGAGAATGAAGTCTGCATCTTGGGCGAGGTATGATGAACAAAAAGAGTGAAAAGTTTACTAATTGTTTTGTTTGGGTATCTTAGGTGGAGGTGGAGAGTACGACGACAAGACAAGAAGGTCAAACAAGGCAGTGCATGTGATGGAGAGGTGACTATGGTGGTTCACAAGACATACTTGAGTTGCGACAGGGAGGATGTAGGCATGTAACAAGTAGGAAAATCAGGTGCAACTTGGATGAACACTTTATTCTTATGTATAGAGCTACGAGCTCATCTCCTTATAAGCATTGTAACAACATTTGTATAATAAGACTTATATAGGTGTTAGGCATGTTGGTGTCACCCAACCATACTTCTCTCTTCTTCTGTTGAATGGTTGCATGTTCTTAGTTGTGTAATTGGCTAAGTATCAGAGCTGTGCAATTGTTTAAGTAAATAACAGAGGTGTAGTTTCCGTGATTGGCTCAAGGTAGAGTATGGGTTCACCTTGAGTGAGACAAAGTTTGTATGAAGAAATTTCAGTTTGGTCAAGCCATTGCAATGTAACATCTTGGTGCCACCCGACCCCATGTGTTGGGTGACTTGGGTGTGCCAATTCAAGTTGGATCATCGAGAAGAGAGTGGAAATGTGATAGATGGTATGAGAGCATACTTGCGAACAAACTTGTGGATAGTTTTGGTTGGGAAACCTTGGAATTTTTTAGGAAAGCACTGCATTTTGTGGATTCAAGATAGGGTAGAAGGTTGTATGACATGTTGGACCACTTGTGAAATCACAAACTTCACTCAGAGTTGCACCGCAAAGTTGTTCATAATGGATAGATTCTCCGCCAGGAAAGTGAATAGTTTCCATTGAGGCACACACCTTGGAACGAACCATTGGTCACTTGGGAAGAGTAAGCAAAGATTTGAGCAATCTTAGGTTTGTTGGCTCAACTCATTAGCAAGTTGGGATCTCCACTGGACGAGAAAAATGACTCCGAACGTGATAGTAGATCATGTGAAGAGTTGCGAAGTAACCGAGCAAGTTGGGGTGTCTATGGACTTGGGAAGAAAGCGTTAAGGAAACACCGTGTGGTGGTCTTGGTGAAACAAGAGACTAAGGTGTCAGTTGTTCAAAAAAGAAGTGGATATTTGAGTCAGGGTGAGTTGGGCACACGCAAGAAGGTAGAGTTGTGCAATGCAAGCCAAGGCACGACTTGACCCAAAGGATGGAAGTCATGCAGGCTAGGATGGACATTGCAAGTCGAAGCTTGGTGCAATGTTGGGAAGGCTTGAAGATGACATGTGACATCAAACAATGGAAATTAGGTAATGACGAGAAATCACAGGCCATAATAGACATTGCAAATCGAAGCTTGGTGCAATGCCGGGAAGGATTGAAGAAGATGTGTGAGAATGAGGAAGATCAAAATTATGGGATGACGAGTTGAGGGCCTTTTTAGATGGAACCAAGTCTAGGAAGAAGCCAAGGTTGGGGTCACTTGGCATGGAGGATGCTTAAGGAAAAGGAGATGTCGCAACAAGGCAACTACTTGATCATAGAGGTAGAATTGTACAATGTTTTCTTTGCGACTAAACCCACTTCACAATAGATTGTCTAATGAAGTAAAAGTAGGAATGATTGTTAAAAGTCTAAGCATAACAGAAATAAAATAAGTTTGTCACTGCGATAGAAGTATTAGAAATGATCGCACCTTCAAAGGAGATGTTGGAAGAAATGCATGCGTTGGGCGCATGTATAGATGAGTTCATAGATATAGGTCACAAACGTGGTTCACAAGGTGAAGGAGAAGGACTTTGCTTTGTGGATTTGACAGTGAGTGGGGTGAAGGTGGCTTCTTCGATGGACACTGGAACAACCCACAGTTTTGTGAGTGAGAGGACCATGAAGTCATTCCATCATAAGTTTGAGAGTAGCACGACCATGCACAAGGTGGTCAAGTTAGTAGTGGAACTAGTGGTTGAAGTGGTTCGATCGACACCTTTGAGAGTTGAACGTTGGTTTGGAAATTGGGAATTGATGGTTGCTCCATTGGATGATCACATGTTGGTCTTAGGGCTGGACTTTCTCATAT
Source organism: Picea engelmannii (assembly GCA_009831015.1). NCBI lineage: Eukaryota > Viridiplantae > Streptophyta > Pinopsida > Pinales > Pinaceae > Picea > Picea engelmannii. The sequence continues at coordinate 457,442 of ML779883.1, read as the reverse complement.
TTTCCAATGTAGTTCCATTCCCACACATGAGTTGTTTAATGTTCTTGGACGAAGCCAAAACATCTAGTGTTCCCATGATGATGAAGAGAAATCTTGGAAGAATGTCGAAGATGTCTACGATCAAGTTAATTGAGGAATTCGATGGAAGTGCGAACAAAATTTGCAATGTGGTGCAACAAAAAGGGGTGAGTTCGGCCATGGCGACCATGGGAGGATTGGGTCAAATAAAACAAGGGTTGACAATAGTGGAGACTTTGGTGAACTTTTTCTTAGATAAGACGAATCATTTGTGAAGCTTGCAGTGTTGTAAGAAAGAACGTGAGGACGAGTTGAAGTCAACCATCGCAACACTTTCCAAGGACATCATCTAGGAGACATAGTTTGAGTCACCTTGTTTCCAACAAAGTTGTGAAGAGGTTGAGGCATATCGGTTGGATGACTCACTTTCAACAAAAACTCCAAGTGTTGAAACAGAGAAGTGCGTGGAGGCACTCACTCAACCAAACTTGGAATCAAATGCAGAAGAAGTGGGAAAGGAGGATCGTGACCACATAGCCATTGTGAACTTTTGTAGGAAATCCATGGGGACATATGACTTTCAACTGAGTGTAGAATGACTTGAGGAGTTGGGATGCAAACCAAAGGAAGTCAAGTTCATGTTGAGATACTTGTGCATGGAGAACAAGTCATACACTATGTAC
>ML779883.1:427190-444549 GCA_009831015.1 Picea engelmannii | reverse complement strand
AAAATACTCTCTTAGAACTATAGAGGGTTTAGATCAAATAGAAAATGTAATCCAAAATGGACTTGAGATACTTAGAAAAACCAAGTATAATTACCCTATTGCATGAAATAAAAAATGGAGGAAAAAGAAGTTTGTTAGGCTCCTACCCTAACCCCGTTAAGTAGATTGATAGGTTGCTATGTATTGAGTCTATATCTAGTAAATAAGGCCCATGTAGTAGATATAGTGTTAAATAAATAATTGTATGAAGGCTTACTAGAAGGTTTTTCCGACTAGAAAGTTCCCAAGAGGTAGATAGAACTATATAAAAATGTAGACGTAATGTAATAGGATTTCTTGTAAAGTATATTGTAATCAGAGCTTTTCTCATTTGGAGGTTTACCCCTTGAATAGACAAGTGAACATTTCTTTCATTAATAAAGGTATAACTATTTGTGGTATTTTGGTTCTTTTGTTGTTTATTGTTGTTATAAATTGTAATGTTTGCAACAAGTTATGGTATATTCTACTATTTATGGTATTAATCCTTTATTTTGATAATAAATAATAACACAAGTGGTATTAGAACACTTCCCAGAGCCAATATTTTAGAGAATTTCTTTTCAAGCTAGAGATGTATTTCGAGGTCTATAAATAACATAGTGATCTATTGTTCAACGGGTAAATTTATGGTAGGGGAAGAATATACACAAGAAATACAAGCAGTTTCACCTAGTTGGACACCCTTGTAACCCCTGTTAGTACCCCTTCAAGTAGTACCACATCAAACAACATCTATGTATGAAATTTTACTTCCAATTACCCTAAGATATATTGAAAGACCCCTAGGTTACCTAAAACTATATTTGTATAATCCTTTCAACTATCTTGTTTTTATAGTGCTCATAGAATAGAACTTGGGAATATTGTTGTCTAGTACCTATGTAATCAAGTTGTATGGCTAAGGGTACAATCAAGCCTCCTTAGTTGGTTCACTAAAAAATTGGGTTGAGTATTACTATTGGACCCTGCACATATATTAGAGAGATATAGAACCTAACACTCACTTTCCCTTAGTAACTTGGAAACCATGTCCACTACTACTAGTCCATGAAAGTCCTACATAAATTATAGGATTCATAATTTAGGAATTTTTCCAACACAATAATATTCAAGTGGGAGTACAACTCCCACACGAGTAGTAGGGAAAAAAAAAGATTGGGTCCTACTTGCACCCTTATTTGAGACCTATCTCAATATAATCCTTATGTCAATCTAATCGTCATGGTACCACTCTCTAGTAAGTATTTTGGTGGACCTATTCACTCTGCTACCATGTAACTATCTCAACATATCTAGCACATAATGATGATATCCTTGGTGCCATTCTCCAATAACATTTTTCTTGTGGACCCACATTTCTATATATAACACTTGAGGCATAGATATATCCACCAAAGTCTCTTATTTCAAAACTCTATGTGATGATTTGCAAAACAATATAGACCACAACCACTCCTATGCCAAGAAACATCTTGATTCCATCCATGAAAAACTATCCATCCTAGAGCCATTTCCTGACCAAATGTTTAAACTCACGCTGATGAAAACTTAGATACTTCCTTCGCAATCTATGGGTCACCAATGAATGGAATAGTCATCCCAAAAGGAAGAGGTTGAATCATCCAATCCCACTAGGAATCACTCTAGCCCACTTGTTCATGATCTGAATGTTGCACTGACTTCCTAAAGTGGATCTCAACAAATTTGATGGATCTAACCCCATAGGTTGGGTCACTTAGATGGAACATTATTTTTATTTGCATGGCATTAAAGATGACTGAATGAAACTTTGTAACACCCCATTTTTAATCCCATAAATAATTTTAATAAATCATGATTAATGATGATTGTATCTTAGCATGGAACTATGATTACCATGCCATGGACATTGTAAATGTATTATTTCTTGACAAAATATGTGAAATGACTGATTGATGGGTGGAGCACAAGTACTATCTATGATACTACGAGAGGGATTAGTGAGGGGGCATAGAAGGGGGTTCGTCATGTTAAGAGACCCCAAGCCTCCTTACTGAATTATTTATTTTGGGAATAATAAATTATTCCCATTGGTAGTTAAAAAACTAACCACTCACAATAAATGGAAGTAATGAGGGAGTGGCTACGACAAATGAATACTATCATCCAAGGTACAAAAATAACACCTCATTTTCCTTGATTGACTCAAGTGTCCTCTCACACAAGAAAAGAGGGGAGATCAAGATCCTTCTGGGAAAAGGAAGGAAGAAACCCGTGGGAGGAAACAATGGAACATAAAAGAGAGCATGGGGAGTATGGTATGCATGCACACAGATAGAGATCATGTAGAAGAGAATCAGATAAATATTGTATGGATGGTATAAAAAACAAACCTGGCCTGAGCTGAGAGGGTCATGAGATTGATGTTTGCTGGACAGAAAACAATACTATAAGGGGAGGGTATTGAGGGATGGTGTTAGTTGTGAAGGGAATCCCTTGAGCATAGGAAATCTAGCTAGGAAGGTATTTGATAAAATCGTGGTGGCCCTAGGCATGGTGGGTATAAGGGTTTTTCAATCAATGGATATTGTGAAGGAGAGTGGCCTTCACACATTGAATTTATTTGAGAGTCTGAGTAGTCCCCTTTTGGTATCATGCCCTGACATGGGGGTGGCCATACTGTTGAGAAGACTAGTGCATCTGAGCCTATGGTTGGGTGGAAAATTTCTCACCCTTAGTCAGTTCGGTAGGCTACAAACCTTAAAAAAATAAGTGTTCACTTATGCTTTGTGCATTTAAATATTTGAATGAATTGTATGTGTCTTGGATTTATGAGCTTCACGAATGAATGCATACATATGTGAATTGTCTTGAATGTTGAGTACATTCCATATAAAAATTTTGATCTATTGAATGTATGCACAATTAATTTGGGTTCGTGGTATTAAAATCCCCATGGGTGGTATGAATTGGTTAGCGTGTGTAGAAAATGGAAGTTTTGTAGGATACATAACATGGTTTACTGGGACAAATTTAGAGGAATGTGAGTGGTTTGGATTCCCTATTCCTCTCAGAATCCTTGACATGGAATACTAAGAGAGAGAGAGAACCAAATATGGATTGTCAGTAGGTTGCATATTCCCATGCAGACCTTATCGGGAAAATTGGATTTGGAAGTGGAATCGTGAACTAGCGGAACCATGAGGATAGTGACATCATGATGATGTGGAGCCGGATGTCACTGATGTGAAATGAGTAACATGGACTACCGTGATGGTAGTCTACCCATGGAAAGGCCCTTGTGGAAGGTTATAGTGGTGAACGCCATAAGCCTAGGACAAAGGGGGAGGTCCCAAGTGGGACAGATATGTCAATATCACCTAGATCCATGTGGCAAAGTTCCCCCATGTGAGGAAGAGAAATGAAGTCGAGTGAATTTTCCCAAGTGTTGAGATAATATTGAATTTTCTTTGGGAAATAAAAGATGATCTCGACTGTCTATCTTAGATCGACGATCAAGAGGGTCAAGTTTGGGATTAAGGTCACAAGAGTAGGCTCATAGGATGAATCTTGCAGGGGTAGGCTTGCGGGAAGAGGCTCATGGGAAGAAGCTCGTGGAAATAGAATCTATAGGAATAGTTTGCAGAGATTAAGTCTAATTGTCTATGGGTTATAGGCTATGAGGAAGCCTCGAGGTGTGGTAATAGGTTTGAGCTTGAAGACATGAGGTTGCAAGCCTTGCAGGATGTGGGAAAGACTGGGGCTTTTGACGATAAGATACCCAGATGGAATAGTTCTGCAAGTACTATCCCAAAAAGGACAAGATCCATTGATCAAAGGAAGAACAGATATGGATCGTCAAATTTGTCGATCCCAATGGATAGTTAAGATCATGCAGTTTGGAGAAGCCACGATTATCTGGGCCTTTGATCGGTATGCTTGTCAACCGTCCAATCTTTCAGACTAACATGTTCTCTCGAGAGTGGAAGAATGCCATGTCAGCTTGCCGAGTCAACATGCCACATTGGCATGTTGATTCATATGACACATCAACAAACAGTGACGCGAGTGTCCTGTCAACGATTTGATAGGTGGAGACTTGTCATTATGTACACGATGGTCAAGGATAGACATGTCAAAGTATTCCATGTGGAAGAGGATATGTGTCCTATTTTGATAGAGTCAGGATAAGTAGGAGGAGTTATTATTCAAGCAACTCCTAGTCCACAGAGAATATTGTATTATTGATTCTAATCATTCTGGACTGTTTAATATATCAGACGGGCACATTGTCGTAGGCTATGACTTGCAGAAGGATTTGTGCATGTGTTAAGTGAGAGAGGTCAATGGTGAAAGCTTGATTGCAGTGTTGCAAGGAGGCAAGTCCGACAAGGTAAGTTTCTAGTGTTGTGGGTGACAAGATTCATTCAGGAAGATCTTGAAGCAGGAATGTTGTGACATCTCGACAACGTGTGAGCTTGAAAAACTTGTGGGAAGATTGTTCATGGGAGAAATTGTTCAGGATAGTTTCCAAAAGGATGAGCTTGATAGATCATGTTCAATAGCCTTGTGGGTTGCTGACTATAGGGAAACTTTGTAGAAGGGTAATCTATGATTTCCAATGGTGTGAATCCACAAAGGTGATCCCAATAGTGTTGTGGGCCTAGAATATTGAAGGCTTGTGATCGAAGGTATAGAGTAGGACACGTCAGCTAGCTGGTGTGGAATATGTCCACGTGGATGCCATTGGAGCGGTGACGACGACTAGCACATGTGGAGTGGGTCCATGTGGATAGGATGAAGTCATCATTTGGAAAGGGACAAGAATTTGTAAGGGGCATAACTTTGTGCATGGAGCTTGAGTTTGGACAAAATTACAACTGTTGGAAATCTTGTGAGGAGAATAATCCACCTTTTAGCTCAAAATTGAAGTTCATCGTTATGGTTGGAAGAATACATTTAGAAGGAAAATAGGAAATTGGTATGCCCCACCAGCCTAAGGAAGGGTTAAGGGATTGGGTGTGTTACAAAGTAGTATCAGAGCAAAGTTGAAACTCTAGGACTACATCGGCTAAAAAGTAGAACAATGGTTCAAACAATAGGTTTGAGGGGCCAAAGCAAGGCCATAGGGACAAGCTCTATATAATCCTAGTTTGAGAATAGTTGATCCTATAAGGTTCAAGGAAAATCACAAAGGCATAATTTCTGGAATAGAGATTATGGCCTTAAGATTGGATGGCCTAATAACCTAAAATTGAACATTGGTAACAACCCTAGGTGTTATATGAATTATAGAGGGTGGACATAACTTTTTTTTTGACAACTGTAATGTTGTCTATCAACATGGGTGGATAGAGCCTCTTGCAATTATGGTTGTTGTTTATATAAGTTTTAAGACCCTTATGATTGATTTCGTATGAATTAAGGAATTGAGTGACAAAAAAGTTTGATATGGTCTATCCATTCGATATGGTAATGGAGGAGGCATGTTGTTGGATATCCATTTGGGTAAATGGATTTTGTGACTAGAAGGGTTGTATGGGACCCAAAATTATGAAAGAGGTCACAGGCTTGGAAAACAAAGGTGAAAAGTTTCTACTAAGAGAATGGGATAGGACTGCAACATGCAGAAAAGTGCAGTTGAAACTCATAGAAAGGGAAAATACATGGTGTTGACTGATGAAGAACATGGCAAAGCAATGCAACCATGATAATGACATGGAAACTCTCAAATTACCTAATTATATTTGATTCTTCTTAGTTTTGAAAAGATTGTTGTATACAACCTTGGGAAGAAATGAATGTGGATTGTGAGGTGTTGAACCATAGTGGGAAAGGATTACATGAACCTCTTCAAGACACCAGTGGATCAAGTAACATCCAATGTCGAATGACATACATACATGTATTTCCTGGTGTGTTCAAGTGATGAAAGGGAATCGAGGTAAGGATTACCTTAGTAAAATCTTGATGTTTGAGAATGACTGAGGCGTCAATGATTACAGATAGGAATTGGTACTTGTTATACACTAGGTAATGTTGTGATTACCTAAGTGATTCCTTACATATGGAATGTTTTCTTTTATAGCAAGTGTTGAAGAGTTATCTCTTACTGGTTGTTTTCATATGAAGGAGAAAAACACATTCATGAGTGTGCCTTTGAGACATGTCATGTGAATGACTGTAAGATCTCATCAGGAAAGGATGATATTGAATTAAAATGAAAATGTGTGAGAATGACTTGAAAATGTGCAAGTTGTGCACATGCATGTTATATATATATGCATGCTTGAAGGCATGGTTTGAAGGAATTATAGGGATGACTAGTATGAATTCATGCATATTGAATAAGTGGATTATGAAGCAAGAATAGTACTTGCTATGTTTTGGATAATTATAATAATTCATGGTTCACCTTCTATTAAAGGTCTTGATTTTTTTTTTTATTACTAGCTTGAAGAGGTTGGGTGTCATTCTTTAGAAAAGAGGGCCAGTACAAAATGTTGAAAGGAGCAAGTGATAAAAAATGTTGTGTTGCTATTGAATTCCATGAGGAAGACACAGGGTATTCACTTAATGAACCTATGAAATAACATATGCATTAATGGGATATTAAAGAATACCCCTAATTTCACTAGATATTGATAAATACCTCCAAAAATCCTTATGTTGAGCATCCCTCCCAATACATATTTCCAAGAAAAAAATACTTATTTTTACTAGATACCCATTTTTATACCGTCAATACCTATAAACCCTTTGATACCCTACACCCCCCCCAATACCTACAATATATTGACCTTATTTTTCACAATTTAAAAACCCCATTTATGAATGAACGTGATAATATATTGGCCAACAAGGTGAACCCCCCTATCGAGGAAGAAGGCAACATGCTTATGATTACCCCTTTGAAATTTTCATGTGAATGATTGAGAACAATCATAAGATAGCTTGAGTTTTACATTTCTCTAAGACTGAGGAAACTAATATGTTGATATAACTTTGATTATGACTGTTTTGTGTAGGAAATATTGGAGTTGTTGAGGAAAATAATTTCCATTGATGGAAAATCTCGTACAAAGGACAAATACGAGAGGTTGCTAGTGAGGTAACATCAGAAATTCTACTAGCATCCAGGGAGGTATAAAATTCTCCTACCAATGTAGCATGTAATTTGAAAGGAATTGGGTAAGAATTCATTCAGATATTCCTTATATTTTTTATGATATGTATATGGTTATGAATGACTACATTTGTGTTGGTAATACCTTGGTAGTTTATTATTTGGGAAATAAAACCTAAACGAAAAAGGAGGGAACCTTTCGTAGGCGAGGATGGTTAGAACCCTTGCTTTGAATACATGAAAAGATATGCCATGTTTGCATTGATTTAATGAATGAATTATGAATGGATATGCTCATAAGTGGTACATATGTTAAAGGCATTAAGGGAATGCATGTTTGTATGAATGGAGATGTATAGGACTACCATTTTGGAAGGAAAACCTTCCAGTATCCAAAAAGACTTATGGAATGGTAAAGGAGAGTGATGAAATATCCATGAGTGTTAGCACCTTGGCTACCAATAAAGAATGACTGAATTTAAGTGAAAATTTTTAATTTTCATATTATGAATGACAATGAGGCCACAATTAGATTAAGACATAAGACATACTCCTACTACGAGGAGGACTATGAACAAAGTTATCCATGTGGTGAAATGAGTGACTGAGTTTCCCACTCACCAGGGTGAGATACACGACACTGAAATGTGGTGTTCTGAAATCAATGCATGGATGCATTGTGTAAAATGTGACCATGAACATTGGCACATTGGTTTAATTGCATAAGACGTTTGATTGCATTATGGAAATATTGTTGCACTAGATAATGAATGTATGAGAAATGATATTTTTCATTCCATTTCATATTATTAATGGTTAGAAGTAATTGAACTACTAGAATGCACAATTTTAAGATCACTTTGTGAGCCATTAAAAATGTACAATGAAAAGTATAATGTGCATAGAATACTAACAAATTGTTTGGCTACATGAAGATTGAAAATGGCAAGAAAGATGGTCCTGGATATGGAAGTAGTGTAATTCCATAAGGAAGACTGATGTTTTTTGTTGCAAAAATCCAAACTATCATGAGAAAGGATATCATGTTTGTGAATCTGGTTCCTATATGGAACACATATAAAAAATGATAAGTGGAATTTGAAATATGTGGGAAGTGGATTTGAAAACGGTTATGATTGGAATTGTTATAAAAAAGTCTCATTGATACCGTATGAATATATGATAAAAGTGAGATGACAAGTCTATCCTAAAGGAATAGATGATGGATGTTGAACTGGAAATTATGGAAAGAGGCCAATGTGGTGACATGAGAACCTTGTATGCCATGATCGCCTGTCATATTGTTGTGTTGTGTTAGAGAAAGCCAGAGGGATGCCTCAAATACAAGAATTTGTGAGTATTTGAGATCTTCCTGTGTGAGGAATCCTTGGTAGGAAAGATGGATCACCTAAGGGAATGTGAAACAGAGAAGGGGATACCTAAGCCTGGAAGGTGAGTAATTGCAAGGAAGATTAAAAATTGAATAATTCATATTGTGTGTTGACTAGGATCATGGGAACAGTAGGTATGCCTAAGGAAAATGATGAGTTGAACTCTAGCCATGGAAGTCGTATAAATGCATATATGTGAATGTACATATAATTGTTGTGTTGAAATATACATTTCATTCATATTTATGAACAATAATGAAAATTTTATGCATAAGAATGGTTTTAATACACATTTTGTTTGATGATTGATGTAGGCATGTTGTTGGAGTAGGAAATTTTGGGGTAAGGTTTGAGATACAATGCAACAAACGAAGTAGAATGGAACAAGGAAGCGACACGCGGTGGGAACAAAGGAAAATCAACATCATGGAATTGCGGATTAGTGTGTAAAGGAAGTTAGAACGTGGAAAAGTTGATTCCACTTAGAATTAGGGTTTTGGAGTATGATGTAAGGGTTTTTACCCATTTTTTTAATATAAATAGAGGATGTGATCCGTATTTTATGAGAAGAATGAAATTAATACATATTATTAACAGGTTCTTAACACAAAATAACAGAGATACAGTAAAACTAGTTTTTTATTCAATAAAGAAATAAGCTGGAAACTGTAAAATGCAGTGGAAACATGCTTGCTGGAATGGTGGCGACTTATCTATGAGAAGAGATGTGATGGTTGCACTCATTTGCAAGAAGATGATTACAATGAGGCTCTGAAGGCCTTTTTATAATAAACAATAATGCCAAAAAACCATAGACATCCAAAAACCTAACCATAGGAGATGAAGCGCCAAAAGTCACGTGGGCCCCGTTTGGGTAAGTCAATACATCAACTTCCCGGGGTCGTAACTTTTGCATAAGATCTATGTTTTAGGCATATGATAGCCCATTCCAAAGATCTATCTGAGGACTACAACAGTTGCACAAAACCTTGCAATTGCAACATACCCCAAAAAACGTCGTTTAGGGCCTCAAAACGGCTCCGGAAGTTCAGGAGCCGAAAAACTGCTAAAAATAGTAAATTATCAAAATTGCTAGAAAGTTTTTTTGAGCCAGCTGGAAAAGGTGGGTGGCCACCGATATCCACCTAGATCAATCCTCCCTCCTTAGGAAGCAATGGTGTCCTTTGCGTTGAGTTCCCCCATCAGATGAGAAAATTTTTGCTGAATTTGGCCTCGGGTGAGCCACTTGCCTTGGTGTAGGAGTTGCCCTACTTTGACGACTCGATAAAGATGGATCCTTTGTTGTCGAGTTCCCTTGATTTGTGTGTCCACAATCTGATCACTGGATGCCTATTGTATGCATTCGGGGTTGATTTATGTTGGTGTCATCTATTCTGCTACGTCTGAGGTGTCCAATAATGGTGGGAAATAAGGCCGAAGGAGGTTCATGTTGAACACTGGGTGTAGGCCAAGTTAAGGAGGAATGTTGAGATCAAAAGAATTATCCCCCACAACCTTGGTGATAGTGTATGACCCATAGCGGAGTGGGAGAAGCTTTCGATGGGGTCCTATAAGGCGTTATTTTTGCAAGTGCAACAAAACTTTGTCGCCCACCTGTAACTTATGTGGCACCCGATGTTGATCATGGCATTGTTTGTACTTGTCATTGGACTTTTGTAGGATATATTGAACCTGTTGCTAGATGTGTTGGATCTTCTCAATGAACTGAGTGGATTTGTTAGCTTCATTTGGAGCAGGAGATGAGTCGTTCGAGGTGACTGCAAGGGGAAGTGAAACATCTATGGGACCCAATGGTTGGAATCCCAACCACACCTGAAAGGGGTTGTGGCTAGTTGAGTTATGTAGGGCTCAGTTGTAGCTATGATGGACATAGGGAAGGCTCTCATCCCATGTGCGGGGGTGCTTTGAATTATACATGTGAAGGATATGAACAATCATTCAATTTACAACCTCGGTTTGGCCATCTATCTGGGGGTGGAAGGTCGTGGACTTGGTGAGCTTGGTGTCCAACAATGACCAGAGGCTCGACCAGAATGTGCTGATAAATTGACTATCCTGATCTAAGACAATGGTTTGTGGGATTCTAAAATGTATCTAGACTCGTTCAAAGAAGAGCTTGGTGGTGGCCTCTGCTGTGATGCTCTTCTTGCAGGCAACTAGAATTGCCATCTTAGAAAAGAGATCAACAACCAAAAAAACATAGTCATTTCCCCATTTTGTGGATGGGAGGCCCAACATGTAGTCCATTGAGATGGATTCCCATGGACTGTCAGGAGTAGGAAGAGGGGTGTACAGGCCTTGTTTCTTAGTGGTCAGTTTGGCAATAACGCAGGTAGTGCAGGACCTGATATACTTGTTGACCTCCTGTCGAAGTTTCAACCAGTAGAAATGTTAATGTAGCATCGCCACTGTATTTTCGACACCGAAGTATCTTTCCACCTAACTGTAGTGGGCTTCCCAGATCAACTTCGTTCACTCACTTGTTGGAACATAGATATGGCCCAGACGAAACAACAACCCATCCTGAAGATCGAAATTATTGACAACTGCGTTTGCACCCAACATTTGGTAGGTGGTGGCGAAGTCAGGGTCTATCTCATAGAATTGGGGCCATCGAGAGGTCTCATGGCTGCAAGAGTCTAGCATCGTGGTGAGTGTCGCGACTGGTGGTATGCTGAGGCAATTAGCGACATGATTGGTGCTTCCTATTTTATACTTGATGTTGAGGTGGAATTGCTGCAAGTATGTGGACCACTTTTGATGGCTGTCATTTTGCAATTTTCCCTGTGTTTGCATGAACTGCAGTGGCTTATGATCAGTGTGGATGATTGTATCCTTCCCAAGAATTTAATGTCTCCATTGGCGACAGGATTGCACCATGGAATACATTTCTTTTTCGTAAGTAGGGTACTTACAAACAGTATCTAACAATGTCTCACTATGATAGGCCATGGGGTGGTTGTGTTGAGTGAGAACGACGCCCACAACATAGTTTGAAGCATCTGTCTCGATCTCAAAGGGATGTTGCAGGTCTGGTAGTGAAAATACTGGGGCTGAGCACAAGCACTGCTTCAAATCATTGAACACTTGTTGTTGGGACCGACCCCACACAAATTTCACCTTACCACCACCCCTACTTATTTGGCTGAGGGCCCATGCAATATGGGAGAATCCCAGCACGAACCTGCGGTAGAAATTGGCAAGGCCCAAGAAGATTTGAAGTGCAGTGAGTGTGGTTAGGGCTGGCCAGTCACGGATGACTTGGATCTTGGTTGGATCCACATATACTCCATGTTGATCAATGATGTAGCCCAAGTAATGGAACTTGTCCATGTCGAAGGACCATTTTTCCAAGTTGGCATATAGCTTGTTCTGTGGCAAGGTGTGGAGAACCTGTTGAATATGTTGCAAGTGTTTGGCCCAAGTCTTGTTTTAAATTAGAATGTCATCCAGATACACCACTACAAAAGTATCGGTGAATGGTCGCAGGATATTGTCCATCATCCTCATGAAAATGGTTGGAGCATTTTTCAAACCAAAGGGCATGAACAACCATTCAAAAAGGCCTTCCTTTTACTTGAAGGTGGTCTTCCATACATCTGTCTATTCTATCGGGACCTGGTGGTAGCCAGACTTCAGATCAATCTTACTGAAGTATTTGGCCCCCGTAAGTTGATCAAGGAGGTCGTCGATTCGGGGAATCGGGTACCGATTTCTGACTGTGATTTTATTCAGAGTCCAGTAATCAATACAGAGTCACTAGGTTCCATCTTGCTTCTGTACCAGTATGATTGGGCTCCTGCAAGGTGATGAGCTGGGATGAATGTGCCCCTTGTGGAGCAGTTCTTAGATTTGTCGCTTGATCTCCTCATTCTATAACAAAGAGTGACGATAGACTAGCCCATTGGGTAGCGGTACGTCGGGGGTCAGATCAATGGGGTGCTTGACCTGACAGTGTAGAGGTACCCCTGTAGGTGAGGAGAAGATATCTGAGTATTCTTCCATGACCTTACCTACTTTCCTCTACTGTGTGGAGAGGTCGGCCGCAGAGACCCTAGATGTGGCTATGATCTTTCAATTATTCTGAGAGTGAATCACAAAGAAGACAAACTTCCCCATTTGAGAGATGAACTTCCTGCATTTCTTAGCAGAGATCAAGGAAATAGCACTAGGTGGGACTGCCTCGGGTATCCTATACAATTTCCTGTTCAAAGTAATAATAACACTATGAGGCCTAGACTCATATACAACATGACATTTCCATAAATAAGGTTGACCCAAAAGAACATCACAAACTTCGAGAGGAGAAACATCACACAATACCTCATCTTTGAAGGGCTTGATGTCGTACAACAGTTGGCACTGTTGGCTGACGTGGAGATCACTTCCTTGGCGGAGCCATCTAATGGTGTAGGGTGGTGGGTGCAGTGTTGTTGGAAGGGTCAACTGCTTGGCGACCTCTACTAAGATGAGGTTCTTTTGGCTACCACTATCAATGATGAAGTGAAATAGGGTGCCTTTTACCCACATCTGTGAATGGAAGAGGCACTCTTCTTCTTCTTGCTCATTTGGTTCACTAGGCTAGAGCTTGGTGGTATAAATGGTGGCACTAGGTTCTGTGTCAATGATTTGTATTCCCCTTTATGGTTCTGGCTCAGAGTCAGAATCCGCATCTGATTCAGAGGATTTCACTTCGACCACCAACAACTACTTCGAGCGACAGTCAACAGTGTTATGCCAAGGGATCTTATGGAAGTCGCACCACTTCCCGGTGTCTTTCTTTGTCTTCCTGGTGTCCTTCTTTGCTTGCATCTTGGACTGGTTGTCTTCATACTGTCCATCTTTTCTTTGTCCTTTTTTTTGTGGGTTGGGGTCGCCCTTTCCTGGATTTTGTTGTGAGGGGTTCCCAACCCCAAATAGCTGTGTCTTTTGTTTGAGCTTCTGCTTGATTTTGATGACATATATGTAGGCCACGCCCAAGGATGAGATGTCCAGAAATTCCATTTTGGTCTAGATGTATCTATGCAGAGCACTGTGATACTTGAGAACTAGATGTCGCTCTGAATCTTTGATACCCATCTTGGTGCGCAAGGTATGGAAGATATTTATGAAATCTGACACTACTTGGTCTCTTTCTTGCCGAAGTGTGGTCCATTTGGTATATAGGTCATCATAACTTTCAACAGGGTAGTATTGTTCCTTAATAACATCCTTGAAGGATTCCTAGGTGGTCATGATTGAAAATAATGAGGTTTCCATTGTTTCCTTTTTCTCATAGAATGTTTCCCACCAATCTTTGACATGGGGAATGACTTTGAGGAGTGCAAAAGTAATCTTTTCTCTATTCAAAAAGTTATGGATAGAAAAATACCCTTCTAGTAGATTCAACCAATTGTCTACAACATATGCATCTATCTGACCTTCAAATATAGGAATATCGAAGTTTATTTGTACCTTGGAGGGGACGACACCTCCGTTCTAAGAAGATGCATCGCCTGTTGGTAGTCGTTGAAGGATTTTTGTGAAACTATCCATCATCTCATTCCTCTATTGCGTGAGGGCTTCCTCAATCAACAACTTGAAAGGATCTCATGTCCCATCATCTTTATTTTCTCCTGCCATGAGAGGTGACTTGGGCGTGCAAGAGTTTTTGTCCTCAAGAGAAGCAAGCTCGAGACCCAAGTCTTTGTACTCCGACCTCGTTGGGGACATGCATTAAGATGACAAGGAGCAGACTGCTTTGATACCACTGATCCGAATTTTAGCAGAATGAAATGAATACAAATTATTAATAGGTGCTTAAAACAAAATAATAGAGATATAGTAAAACTGGTTTTCTATTCAATAAAGAAATAAGATGGAAACTGTAAAATGCAGCGGAAATAAGCTTGTTGGAATGGTGGCGGCTTATCTCTGAGAAGAGATGTGATGACTGTGCTCATTCTCAAAAAGATGATTAAAATGAGGCTCTGAAGGCCTTTTTACAATAAACAAGAATGCCAAAAAACCGTAGACATCCAAAAACCTAACCCTAGGAAATGAAGCGCCAAAAGTCATGTGGGCCTCGTTTGGGTAAGTCAGTACATCAACTTCCAGGGGTCATAACTTTTGCATACGATCTTCATTTTAGGTGTATGATAGCCCATTGGAAAGATCTATCCAAGGAATACAACATTTGCACAAAATTTCATGCTGAAATTTTTCAATTGCAACATACCCCAAAAAACGTTGTTTAGGGCCTCAAAATGACTTCAGATGTTCAGGACCTGAAAAACTGCTAAAAATAGTAAATTATCAAAATTGCTAGAAATTTGTTTTGAGCCAGCTGGAAAAGGTGGGTGGCCACCGATATCCACCTGGATCAGGATGTATGAGGAAAATAAGGGATCAATCATCTTTATATGGAGTTGGCTAGTTTTGGCAAGGTTGAGTTAAGTATTAAATAAGTTTTGAGTCACAGTACTAGTTTTGTTGAGAGTTGTGGAGCTCAGATGGAGTTAGCGTTGAAATGTGTGGATTGTATCTAAGGGTCAAGTCACAATATGTGGATCTTGGTGTGACACTGGTCATCCTCATGAAGTATGAAATATTTTTGATGTAATGCGTGCATCTCCCTATTTTGATTAATAATACTAAGAAACAAAAGATCTTTGTGGATGTAATCCAGGGGTGGTGAACCAAGGTAAAATATGGTGTCTCTATGTGTGATTCTTTTATGAGTTTCTTTGATATGATTTTATGTTTAATTAATCCATGAATCTATTGAATTTTATTTATAATGCACAATAGAATAGTATGATGTTTTCTGTAGAATGAATGTTATTGAATGGATAAAATAATAGATTTGATGAATGTTGAAGTAGAAGAGTAAGTAGATGTTCCTATCATTCCCATGAGTTCCATCCCTTCCATGATTGTAGACACTTGTTTCATGTAATCACCCATAATCCATATTGGTTGATACTATGATGTGCACTCTATGTGTAGTGTTGCCTTCTGGTTTACCATAGGGTCTGATGGTTTCTATGGATTTTTTGGAAAACTAAGGTAGAACCCAGGTAAACCCATAAATCCAACAAATGGTTCTATTTCCGATTGGAACTTAGCAGACTGGATTGAAGGGGATTTGGTGAAGAGAATGTAGTGGTATAATGGGATTATTAGGCCATGGAACCCTACAAAATAAGAGATTGAAAGATAGTTGGAGACAAAGCAACTCGCGTTCATGCAGAAAGATAATATAAGCTCCAGGTATACACCACACCAATATCTGCAGAGTTATGTATTACTAATTTACATGAAGCATACTTTTGTTATTTTCCAGATTTATTAGAGGAGTGGTTATTGAGGTTAAAGGATACTCATCCAACTAATCATATAAGGCCAGTAGAGTGGACCACTAAGAATATCGTGCATCTAGAAAGGGTTAATAATAAATTCACGTGCGTAGTGGATTTTTGGTTAGATAGTATTACTGCAGGGTTTATTACTGAATTTGCAGTCCATAGACTGAAGTCATATACTATTGTAGAGAGAGAATGTTTTAAGGGACCAAAAGGTAGGTACATCAGGTCAGTTTACACGTCGATAAAAATCTTATTGCATGATAAAGGTGTGATGACCATGGAATCAGACAGCTAAATCACTCCGCGCACATGGGGGAGATGGGGGAATCACTAAGGAAGATATGAGATATGGAGAGGGCTCTGGACGGAGGCCAGAAGAAGGAAGAAACATACCCTGTTATGATGGATGAGGAACAAACCAAGGATATGATGGAAAGATCAGGAGTGACACGTAGTGGGTGACCCTACTAGCATATGATCAATAAGAAAAAGAGGGAAGTAGTTGAGTGAGAGGGATTGAACTGTGATGAGGAAGCGGTATATGATCTCCATGTGATGGGGCTGATTGAGGAAATATTTTGTGCCACATATGAGAGGAAAATTAGAGGTTACGGGTCTAGCGTAGAAGAAGGCTCTCCACTCCAAATATGAATTAGTGTGGAACCCACAACCCCATGTGCCAATAAGAAAAATGAAGAAGAAGAAATGTTTAGACAACAAGTGATTAGTGGTAGAAGGATTTTAGTAGGATGTGGGTCCAGTGGAAACTCAAGTAGAAGTATAAGTTTAGCAAGTAGCAGGAAAGTATCTACACCTCACGGAGGTGGTTGTACAACAAACTTCACAATGGCAGGGAAAGATCCAACTATTTTCTTACCAGAGTTCTAGGGAGAAGGGTCAGATGACCCAGACAATCATTTGTTTATTTGTGAGAAGATATGGGAAACTAAACAGACTACATATGAATATACAAAGGTTCCACAGTTGGAAATCACATTCAGAGACCGTGCATTTTGAGAGTGCCTACAATTGTTTCAGAGGTGAAGAGGAAATTAATAAATGAATTTCAGAAACCAAGGTTAGAGGATCAATTCATGAATGAGATGATAGAGATTAAGAAGAAGCCAGGAGAATCGGTCTGGGAGGTGGAATAGAAGTTCAAAATACTAAAAGGTAAGTTGAATTTCCCTTGATCATATGAAACATAGATATTGTTTTGTTAACTCTTTATTGGCACATTTGAAGTACCCTTTGAGGTAGAAAAATTTCCAAACCTAAGATGAGGCCTTGCAAGCAACTTTGGAATTAGAGTGTTTGCACTCTTTTCGTCGTTTGATGAGCAAAAAGTGAGTGCTTACATGCCTAGTTGGGCTCTGCTAGTCATGACAGCTGTATGGTAAAAGGTTAGAAAGAAAACAACAAAACTATTAACAAGAATTAAACAAAAACTAAAT
>ML779883.1:403140-419173 GCA_009831015.1 Picea engelmannii | reverse complement strand
CTTTTGAATGTGAAAAGGGGCTCTTTAGGGCACAATTAGGTCTTTAACCAGCCTCCCCACGCAGATTGAGCTCGGATTTGATGTCAAATCGACTTGGGAGCCGATCCATTAGTGGTTGGGAGGCCGACCAGCTTCATAAATGCACCGTTTGGCAGGCGCGTGGGTTTTGCACCCCACAGTCGTGCATATGCGCTCCAGGTACGAAGATATTACGCGCGCGCGCCCAGTGGGTGCATAGCGCCTTTTAATTTTTTGGCCATTTTGTATAGTTTTGACCCTTTTGCTGTGCTGTGGGATTAATCCTTGTGCCATGAATGACTGTTTTTCTGTGCTGACGATGCGGAGTTCTTGTCGCCCTGTGCGGACGAAATTTCGGTGATAACATAGAGGAAAACCAATATAAGCATACAAATCTAGTTGTGGAAAAGATGAGAGAAGATCTGAAGAATTTAAAATTTTAGTTGAATAATGATTAAGGGGAATGAGAAGAGGGAAGTTGTCTGGTTCACATTTTGTATAATAGAAGGTCATCATAAGAATGAGTATCCAACCTTTGCGTAGTACTTGGAAGAATAAATGTCGAATCCTTGGAGGACCTTGGTGTGAGATATGAAAAACACATGGACATGATCCCTATCATTGTCTCATGATGCAGAAGTATCAAACAATACCAAATACTACATTTTGTATTTTTTTCAAGTCAGCTGGACATGAAGACAAGGATTGCAAAACCTTGTAGATAATGAAGGAAAGGACATCATATGCATATAGGGTGCAGGATGAATTAATGACAACACAACCTACGCAACAACCACAGTATAACAATGTGCAACAACCACAGTATCGCAACGTGCAACAACCACAATTTAAGAATGTACAACAGTTTGCAGCTCCACCGCAGTACAATAATGTGCAACAGTTTAGAGCACCGCCACAATATAGCAACACAAAATAGTGTGTAGCACCATCATAGTATAGTAATGTGCAACCGCAGTATAATCAAGGACCAAATTATAATACACTACGCGTAGACAATCAGGGAAATAGAGGAGGCTTCGGAGGAGGAGGTTGTGGAGGAAGAGGATTCAGAGAAGGAACAGGACCTGTAGTTTGTCACAACTGTCAGAAACCTAGGAACTATATAAAAGATTTCCCACATCCACCGATGACATGTACGCATTTTCACACAACATACCATGAGACACAAGATTGTCTGACACTTATGGTAAAGATACAAGATAAAAGGCACCAAAACAATTAGAATGTTTAGTGGATTGTTGTGGAAAAAAAACAAAAGGATGGGAAGAAGATCCACATAGTTACTAGAGGTGGAGAAAAGACCAGAGAAGATGCAACAAATAAGGATCATGATCAGTACCAGTGGGTTAGGAAGAACACAACACTTGAACAAAAGTTTGATGCACGCAAAGAGAAGGAGACATTCAAGGAGGCTAGACAAGAGATTTTGAAGGAGAATATTGTGTCAACTTCAGGAAAAACACCAGTGGATGATATACTAGTGTATGACATACATCCATTGTTTGATCAAACCAACAAAGAGTAGCCTTCAGAGAAAGTAAGTGATTTAAGAAAGTTTTTGGGGTCTTGTGTAAAATTGTTGAATGATAAAAACTCTTTACAAGTATTACAAAGTCTGTTATAAAAGTGTAATTCTAGGGAAGAAGGGGTAAAGATAGTGAATCAGGTTTGTAAGAAGAGAAGAACATGTAGGGAATTTAGGTTGAATGTAAACATTGGAGATTTTAATATCGGGTATATCATACTAGATTTAGGGTATGAAGTAAATGTATTTCCTAAGAAGACAATGGAAGCTATGAGATAACCTACATTGGGATTCTCACCTATTTATTTGAAGCTAGAAAACTAGGATAGAGTGGTGCCAATTGGTATATTAAAGGGGATACTAGTAGATCTAGATGGTGTGTGCACCATGGAATACTTTGAAGTGATTGACATAGTAGATAACACTTCATCATATCCAACGTTATTGGGGATGGATTGGGATTTTGACAACCGGGTTATTATTAACTTGAATACCATGAAGATGATATTTGAATCAGGGGAGTACAAATTTATTGCGCCATTGGATCCATCAGAAGGAAGAAGGTATGTGAAACTCACGACATAAAATTTTATTACAGAAGACATAAATCAACTATATAGAACTACTGCGCATGAATATGATTACATAAACCCAACTACAGATGGAATGCTCAGTTGGAGGAGCATTAGTTTTTGTGCCTCGTAATCTTACACAGGACTAGAGAACTGGAAGCACGAATTACATGAACTATATACCCGAAGATGTGCCAGAATGACGCATGCACTAAGATGGGTTGGTACAAAGGTAAGGGAACCTCCTACTTTTTATGGTCTAAATAATTTAGAAGAATTCTTGAGAAAGTTTGAGGTATAATTGTTTGAGAATCAAAGATTGCCAGCATTAGACATTTCCTTGAAAGAAACACCTTCCCATTGGTTGGGTACACATAAGGAGAAGATTAATAACTGGTTTCAGTGCAAAAGGTTATTGTGCATTAGATTTGGTGCAGAGCATAAAAACATATTTTTGGAGAAGTATGATGGATTTGGAAAACCCATAGAACACATAGATAGGTGCATGGTTCAATGGAGATTCATACCACCAAAATAATGACCACATAATTTTATTCACACATCAGAAGGAATTCCAAAGAAATGGTACATAGAATAGGAAAAATGCAAGGAAACTGCAAATTGGGAAGAGATACAACATAATTTTGTGATTACATTTTCCTTTGAGCATGCAATTCCATAGATAGATACAACACCGAAGGTAGTAAGCGAAATGATTTTAGAAGAACCTGAAGTGGAAATTGTCACAACATGTCAGCCTAAATAGATAGTTTGACAATTGCTACATTCATATCATGTTGCAGAAGAACAACACTTGGTAGAAGAAAACCTGCGCAATATCCAGATCTCAGAAGTTGAAGGAGAGAGGGAAGTAGAAGGTCCAAATCTAGATTCATAATATTATGCTACACCATTAAATATTAATAAGGTAAACATTGGAACTGCAGAAAACCCAAGGATTTCAAGCATTGGAAATTATTCGGATAATCAGACAGTATAAAGAATTATATAGTTACTACGTGAGTACATTGATTTGTTTCCAATGACGTTTTTAGAGATGAAGGGATTAGAAGGATAACTTGGAGAGATGGAGATCCCTTTGATGCCAGATGCCAGACCTATAAGACAAAGACCTTACAATCTAAATCCATTGTATAAGTAGAAGGTGAAGGAAAAAATTGACAAGATGTTAGAGGCTGGTGTCATAGAACTTGTGAAAGAACTAGAATGGATCAGTCATATGGTAGTACAAGAAAAGAAGCAAGGGGGAATACGAATCTGTGTAGATTTGAGAAAATTCAACGATGCTTTCCTACATGATCCTTTTCCTACCCCATTTATAGATGAAGTTTGGAGAATGTAGGAGGTTAAGAATCTTATTCATTTATAGATGGTTTTTCAGGATATCACCAAAAGATAGATATAAGAATAAATTTGCAATAGAATGGGGATCATGCCAGTATATAGTGATGTTAGTTGGGTTGAAGAATGCACCTGCCATTTTTACAAGGGTAGTAGTGGTTTCCTTTAAGGACTTTATTCATAAGTTTTTGGAAGTCTATTTTGATGATTGGACAATGTTTAGTTTATTGAAGGATAAATTTGAAGTGTTAAGATTGAGGTTAGATAGGTGTGACACTGTCATATTTCATTAAATATTAAGAAATGCATTTTCAGTGCACCTTTTGGAATTTTGTTAGGGAATGTGGTGTGTAAAAATGGTCTGTTGGTTGATCCTGCTAAAATTGTTGTCATAATTAACTTACCACCACCTAACTTAGTGCGCCAATTAAAAAGTACATTTGGTCATACATGATACTACGAGAATTTTATAAGGGGATATGTACATATTACTACACTGATGGAGAAATTGTTGAAGAAGGACATTAAATATCATTGGAATGATGAATGCCAACAGAGTTTGGATATTTTGAAGGAGAAAACAGCGACACCACCGATTTTAGTGTTTCCATATCAGGAAAAGGAATTTCATGTGCATGTGGATGCATTTGCAATAGCGCTAGGAGAAGTACTAACATAAACATAAGAAGGTGATATAGACCACCCTATAGAATTTGCAAGTAGGAAGCTATCAGATTCATAAAAAAACTACAATACTACAGAAAGGGAAGTATTGGCCATGGTATATGCATTGAAAAAATTCATACATCATTTGTTAGGGAAACATTTCAATATGTTTACAGATGATTCTTCTCTTAGATATTTAGTCAATAAGCCATTTTTTGGGGGAAGAATATGCAGATGGATACTTTTATTCCGAGAGTTTGATTTTGAAGTTGTGGTGAAGACAGGAAGATTGAATTCAAGGCCACATCATTTGTCTAGGATAACTAATGGAGAGGAACCAAGTAATTTATAGGAAAACTTCCCAGATGCACAATTTGTTTCAATATAGATAGCTGATGAGTATTTTGATGACATTATTGAGATTTTGAGTACAGGATTTGCACCAAAGGAATTTAATACCACGCAAAAGAAAAAATTGGTGGTTAGAGCTGTAGACTACCAATTGATTGTAGGTATCGTATACAAACTTGGTGCAAACAACATTATGAAGAGATGTGTTATGGAGCATTAAAGGCCTATCATTTCAGTAGAAGAACATGAAAGAATTGTTTGAGTACACTATGTAGGGAAAGAAAATGCGTAAAAGGTATTACGCATAGGATTATGGTGGCCAATAGTTCACAAGGATGAAAAGGAGTACTTTCAAAATTGTGGTTTCTGTCAGAGAGTTGGAAAGCCATCCAGGAGGGATGAAATTCCATTGAGACCTCGAGTAACTTTGCAAGTGTTTGAAAAGTGGGCGGTAGATTTTGAGGATCTAATTAATACACCAACAAGAAGATCATGGACCAGATATATTATTATAGTGACACAATACTTGAACAGATGGGATGATGCAACAACAATGAAGGATTGCAGTGCATAAATTGCAATGCACTTCTTGTTTGAGTAGGTAATCACAAGATTTGGGTGCCCTAGAGTATTGATGAGTGATCGAGGGACTCACTTTATCAACAATACAATCTAGACAATGCTTGAACAATTTGAGATATATCATCAAAATATCACTCCATATCATCCTCAAGAGAATAGAACAATGGAAGCATTTAACAAGATATTGGAGAATTCATTGACCAAGATTTGTATTGTAAATAGGGATGAATGGGACTTGAAGGTACCAACAATGTTATGGAATTATAGAACTACATTTAAGAAGATAATAGAGTAGACACCTTTTAGATTGGTGTATGGACAAGAAGTAGTGGTTCCCTTAGAGTATTTGATACCAAGTCTGTGCATTGCAACAATTACAGATATGACAGAAAGAGGCACAACACAGGAAAGATTATCTCAACTCATGGAATTAGAAGACAAAATTGTAGCTGGTTTCCATCAGGAGGTAAAAAACGAAAAGGATAAGGCTTGGATTGACAAACATATCAAGAAAAAGAACTTAAAGTAAGGAGATCTGGTTCTCCTCTATGAAAGTAAATATTTGTACCACCCAAGGAAGCTTATAATGCATTGGCTAGGGCCATATGAGATCAATTTTGTCACAGATGGAGGTGTTGTGAAGCTAAAGTATTTAGAATACAAGGAGATACAAGGAATGTTGAATGGTATTCGATTGAAACGGTATAGGGACATCCGACCTACTAATATTTAGTAGATGCCACATAGAGAAGTAGAATTGTACATAATGTATATAGTAGGAAGAAAAAGAAGAAAAAGGAAGAAAACAAAAGTAGAAAAATGAGAAAAAGAAAAAAAGAATTAGGTAAAGGAATAAGTGGTAGAAAGATATTTGAGAGTTGAAGAATGAAAGAAGACAGTAAATTGGTGTGACAAAATTCATGATACTATGCACACGAAAAGTAAACACAGTGCGGCGGGACGAAAAATGTTCGGAAAAGTGAAAAACTTGTGGACGGAAAAAAGATGATGCGTCAAAGAATTTATGACAGAGTTTATAAAAAGGGAAAAGCATGGTAAAGGAAAACACTTGTGATTTTTTAGCAAAGGAGCGACAGAGAAAATAGGGTGCGAGTGAGTAAGAATTTGTGAAGAACCCAATTGATATCTACAACATATTTCCCCTGAGTTAATAAAATGGCATTGCTAAAGTTCGAAGGACCCAGTCAGTTTGCAAGAATAACCAAAAGTACTAACAAGTCGATGGATGAAACAACTGGGGTTGTCGATGTGGATGAAATTTTGACAATAGAGACTAAATCAATTATTTTGACACGGTTCGACAAGAAAAACCCATAATAAGAAGAAATAAGCCAAGTAGAGGAAGGGAGAAACCCTAGTGAAACAAAAAAACCTAGCGCAGAAAACCCAGGAGTGGCACACACAAAGGGTGAACATGATCAAGAAGATAGTGAAAATATAGAATTAGGATAAATGTAGAGAAGAGGAACCCATGGAGGTTGAATATGACCATGATATAGATGAATAAATGTAGGATGAAGAAACAACAACATGGTCGTCAAAGTAAAAGGAAACAATGATGACAGTGCACACACAAACACAGATTTTGTTGTTTGTTGGGACAACTATATGCACTATTAATTCCCAACATTAAATTATCAAATAGGGAGTCATAGAATTAGAGGTGCAATCACATGAAATGAAAGATTGGAGCCTGTCCTAGCCTAATCTAAGGTTGGTGACAATATGAACAAGCTGAGCAAAATAAAACAAATTGTAGGAAATTAACACTAAGGATTCATCACAGGGACATAGAAATAATTTAGTGCTATAAAGGATTGATCACAACCTTTCATGCACTCAGGGTGATATTCTTGTGATTAATAGTGAGTATCTTACTTAAGTTTCATGCCCTTCAATGATTATTTCCTATAGTGGATCCACACTTAAATGCAATAAAAGAAACAAGCAAACATAAATGAATTCAAATGACAAGAAATAAACTAACACCTTAGGTAGAAGCCCAACACGAGGAGGCCATATCTCATGATTTAGACCTTTAACCTTTCCTTTGGTGATTGAATCTATGTGTAATTAAAGTGCAAGAAAATGAAAATAATCAATCTCAATCAATACCAAACTAGCCTAATCTAGCAATCATCAAATGTACTCAATATTAAAATTCTAGTTCTGAAATCAGAAACTAGTGAAAATTGGTACCAAGATCGAAAATAAGTAAAAAAATACTCATTAAAAACTTATTCTCAAAATCCAAGCACTTTAATCCTTATCGTGTTGTCTTCAAACCTTTGTTGACTAATTGTAAAAGTAAATTATTGAAAATAGATTAGAATAAATGAAAATGTTGCAAACAAACTACTAGCTTGCTGTCACTCCTTCAAATAATTATGGAATCAACCAAAACATAAACCCATAAAACATAAAAATGACTCTGCTCATTTAAATCCACTCAGTACTCAAGCTCTTTAGAAAAATAGAATCGCCCAAAAGACTCTTTCAATCACTCATTTACAGTAAAATTCCACAAACTCAATTTCAAATATTGTTAGTTGTTGAATTCATGCTCAACAAAATATAATCACAACCTTCTTATCAAACTCCTAATTGGTTCCAACTCAAGAATAATTTCATGTGTGTCAAGAATCAATGCTCTGTTTTATGAGTATGTTTTGAAAAATATATTTGCACAATCCTTATTTTTAATATTCAGAACCTTTGGAGTTATGTTAATATCATACTTTGAAGAACCTATGATACACATTTATGTAAGAGTTCAAAATTGTTTTTTGTTTGTTTCTTTACATAAAATTCAATCTTTGATATTGCATTCAAATCTTGTAATTAAAATACATTCCTATAGCATTTATCACTCCAACGATTTAATGGAAATAATGAATCGAATCAGATTGTTTGTTAAAAAAAACAAAATGATGGTCTATGTTTACGCTTCAATGAATAAGAGTTTGTGGCTTTGTTCTATCAATTCGACTCATATTGAAATTCTTAAACTGAAATCAGAGATCACATGTGTTTTATGGTTATGTCATGCAAGAAATAAAATCAATTTCCCACCACACAATGCATCTATAGTAGATCTTCTCTCCTCTAGGTTGTGTGAAATTAAATCAAACTTTCAAATGAATTCACACAATTATTAAGAATGCATTTGATGAAATCAACAAGTTATCACGTGCACAACAAATTTAGAATTGGAAATCAAATCTAACACAACACAAATTTAACTACAACAATCTAATAAATAACTAAACTAGGAAAATGAATTAAATCAATGCATTACACCTTGTTTGTGGGCCCAAGACAACAGGTTATGCATGCTAATGAAGTTTTAGAAGCTCGATGTGTTGAACAAGTGAATCAAATTCAATACCAAAAATCTCCATTCATATGCAATCGATCACCACATCAAAATTAACACAGGATTCAACAAAATTAAACCTTATTCATAATATTATCACTATTCCTCTCTTCTTAAAGGTGCAACATCTCTCAGAACTTTGAGAATTATTTATACATGAAATCAACTGAGAAGAGGATAGGATCAAACCCTCGAAATCAGAAAACCAATTTTGACAATTTTAGAACAAATTACAAAAAATATGGGTTTTACTATGATTTGAGCATATTCAAATTAGAGATCCACCCATATATTCCAAACTAATTTTAATTTGTAAAAAAAGCTTGCATGTTACTCAAATTTTCACCTTATGTACACCGCCTGCATGTTACTCAATTTTTCACCTTATGGACATAACCCATATTTTATAATTTCGAGATATGCCTTCATATGCACACAAATCGAGGAGCAAGTTGGTAGTTTGAGATTTTTACTAATTTTTGCAGAACCAATCCCCCTGAGTTGGAAGTCCACACATGCGATTTGGGTGAATTCTAACACAAGTTTTTTCATGTTGACGTCGTTTTGGAAAAAACTCATGTCCCATATTTTCCTCTAGAAGCATTCCAAATTTTTTAATTATATATGGTACTGAATGCATGTAGGATGTTGGTACTGGATGAGAATAGGCGAAAAATAAACACTGGTACTAGATGATTATAGGTAACAGATGAGTGAAGGTACCAGATGAGCACAGGTAACAGATGAGTGCAGGTACCAGATGACTATAGAACCTTCTTGTACTAGATGACTTGGAGTGTGAGTACCCGATGACCTTGAGTGTTCTAGTGCAGGTACCGGATTAGTTCTAGTGTGGTCACTAGATGACTTCCAATGAGGGAATAGTGCGGTAACATATTGTTTGGACATATAAACATAAGATTAA
Source organism: Picea engelmannii (assembly GCA_009831015.1). NCBI lineage: Eukaryota > Viridiplantae > Streptophyta > Pinopsida > Pinales > Pinaceae > Picea > Picea engelmannii. Next base: position 409,754 of record ML779883.1, on the reverse strand, counting down.
ACCATCATAAACAAAACTATTATATAATCATCCTTTCAATCACTAAAAATGTGGAAAATTGTGTATTAACCACATAGGATGAATAGCAAGAGATAATGAAGGTTTATAGTGTAATTAGGGATATTTTATTGACGAAATGCGGGGAGAAGGTGTAATGATGAGTTTATTTGTGTAGTGTAAAATATGAAAAAATTGGAGCCCAACACACACCCAAACCCAAGGATTTGCATGTCCTCATGAAAACAAGGTGAATAACTTATGATACTATGCTTGTAGATTTATGTGACATTGTTTCTTTTGTGCAAGTGTTGTTTCTTGTGGAGTGACACTTTGGAAACTTCCACATAATGATTTCAAATAGAGAAACAAAATTATCATAAAAATGGTGGACAAACAGTGGATGGGGTATCAAAGTGATGGTGAATGGTTTATAAAATGAAGGCAATGGTGGTCTTATGAACTTAGATGTCTGTATACTTTGTATCTTACATCAATTTTAAGACCAATATTTACTTTGTGGTTCTTTGTTTGGATAAGAAACAATGATTTCATCCTCTTTGAGATCACTTAAGAATGCTTTATGATGTACAAAGAGAAGACACTATATATGTTGCTTTGTATTTGTATACCACAAATTTCATTTTCATTACTTGGTCTTATCATCATAGTATATTGTTCATTATGACAAGTGGAGTGAAGATGGAGGTTTTAATGAGTATTTGTGATAATGCATAGTGGAGTGTGAAGTAGGTAATAGTGGTCATGCATCATTTTTTGCAAGTTCTTAGTAAAGTAAAAATATTTGTACTAGTTTTACCTCAAGTTACCCTTGCTTTGAATTCTAATGCATGCTAAAGTGGAAATTGTGTAGAACAAGAAGAAATATCTGTGGAGCCATGATGTGGACTGCTGAAATTTGAAGATGAAGTGGATCAAGTTTCAGAACTGATGGAAATTGATGAAATTTGAAGAGAACATAAGTTGATCTACGAAAGAGAAAAAGAACTGGCTGAAGATGCTGGAGATGTTTGAGATAACACTAAGAATCTGAAGATCTGAAAGGGATATGAGGATCTCTTCACCCCCAAACCAAAGAGTTTTCATGTCCTCATGCAAAGTACTACAAATTTTCTGATACCATTTTGAGATCCGCTAAGAACAAAATATAAGAGTTGCTAATAAATTGTGGGAACACAATTTATGAGTAATAATCCTGAACACAGAGAAAGATGATCACAAGATCATGAAAATAAAAAACGATCATAACATGAATTTCATCTAATGCCACATTCTTTTAAAAATTTCCAATAATATTTGATGAAAATTAGCATGAATGTATGAAAATTGAGTAGTTTTAAAAAATCACTTGTGAATATTCTTCCTATATGTATAACCAACTTTTATGTTCTATAGCAGACATTTCTATTTCCTTGCTTATACAAACTTCATCAACAGATTAGCAACATTTATTCTCAAAGAGTCTTGTATAAATTAGAGTAGGGATTTTGTTCTTCTCCTTTAGAATGTAAAATAAAAGAGTATCAACAATATCAACAAATCAAAACCCCATAGGAAACTGGTCAGCCCTTTGCACTCTCAAAATATTTATAGCCATTTAATTAATAAAGATAAATTTTGTAGTTGAGTACATTAGGCTTCTAAGATCATGGTCCCACTCTTAAGATAATACATATTAGATACAGTATGAATTGGATGATAGGGTCTTAAGGTCAAATTAGGGTTATTCTCAAATGACAAATAGAAGAACTTTATTTAGCCTTTAGTTATGTTATCAATCTAGGAGTCTTTCCCTGACTGAAAAGGGAATGAGCCTGGTAACTTAACTTATTCTCTCAATTTTTACTCAAGTGGATCAAGTCAGGTGAATAATACAAGGCTTACTCAATCAAAACATGCATAGTCATAATCATATATACAAGTATTTTAGATAACTATGTTCAGGGGATTTAATAAAGGTGAATGTGTGGAGAGATTTTATCTTATCCGCAGAAACTTACATGAACAATATATATGAATGGCCAATATAATAAGAAAGTAATACTTGTAAAGTTTAGTTTATAAGTGTAATGACAAGATGACAGTTCTCAGACACTATATAAGCATAAGAAATGAAATAAATCATTCAGATACAAGCATAGAATGGACAAGAGGTAAATCTGAACATTATAGGCAAAAGAAGCTTATATTATGAAATGCTATGAGAAGTTTGGGAGTACAAGCAATGTATAATTACAAAAGTCGAACCCTTTAGTCTATAAAACTGATAGGCTTTATATCCTTTACAAGTAGTTTCAGATCCTCAAAAGATGGATCTGATAACCTCTTCTCCTATCTCAAACTCGAATTGGTGAGGTGGCTAGAAAAGACAAAAATTTCTGGAAATATACTTCTCAAATATTGGCCCATATCTCTCCAACCAAAACCATTGTGTACAAACTGGAAGAGTATTTTGTATATTGGTTTGTTGTGAGAAAAAACCTCTCTCAGTTATTTGAGACTCATTTTCATTTTCCCAGGATCTTCATTTCAAAAAGATGTGTCAAACATGGAAATTCTGAGATCCGAAAATTAGGGCTCATAGATGAATGCGATTCTCCCAATATATGACACTTGTTGGAAAAATGAGAGAGTTTATTGTTCTTTGACATGTTAGAAACAACAAACTCTGCCCATTTCATGGAATGATTATCTATTTTCTTAGAATCATCATTTGAAAATGATGACTCAGCGTAGTAAAAACAGACTTTTCTGCACGTTCGGTGGCTAAAATAGCCCTGAATATTAGGTTTAAGCTATCGAAAGCGAGGGATTTATGTGTCTTAGAATACCTTTTGGGAAGGCACTTTAGCCACCGAAACCTGAGTTTTGGATTTTTTGAAATAAAAACCAAATCCAATGCTTTTCAATCTTTATTACAAACATAAGGCTCTCAAAATTTAACCTTAAAAAATTTAGAAATGTATTTTTCAATGACTTCCTATCACCTAAATAAAAAATTTTGACTTTGTTATTTGAGGAGATAACATCTGGATCTTTCTGGGGATGAAAACCTCCCTGCGAGGTTTCCAAGAACCTAGTAGTTTCAGTCGCCTTTAGCATTGGGCATGGAGTCATCTAGCTTATACAACTGATCTTCTGCAAACCTGTAACTTTCTTGTAGCCTTTACCATTGGTCTATGGAGTCATTTGGCCTTTAGAACTGATCCCCTGCAAACCTGTAGTCTTCGTGTAGCTCACCTGTAGCCTTTACAAAAGACATCTAGATGTTGGAAAACTAGATCAAATTTACATAACATGGAAAGTCAAAAATAGTTCCAAGAGAATAGGAAAAGATCCTATTTACTAGGTCAAATCCTTATCTCAATTATCTTCATGTCCTTCAAAATCTTCGATAGTTGCAATAGATCCTTAAAGACTGATAGCGAATTGAAATTGCCACCTTTGCCCAAAATATAGTTTTTTTCCAAAATTAGGTAGCAAATTTAATATTCTCCTCTTGTTGGCACCTTTTAAAACTGGAAGAGAAACCCAAAAATGATGCCTTTAATTATTATCAATGATTATAAAACATCCTCGAGGCATCTGGATCAAAAAATCTTGGATCTTTGCAAAAATGGTAGCTTTCTTCCTTGTTCTATGCTTTTGGTGGCTAGGAGAGACAAAATCAGTGCTTGTAAGCTACCAAAAGCTCCTCTTTCGGTGGCTAATGAACAGTTGAAATGTTCGCCTAAGCCACCGAAAAGTCTTCTTTATAACAGTTGACAAAATTTGCAAAACTGCATTTTCTCTTAGCTTACTGATCTTTAAGGTTGCTCCTTTAAGTCTTCTACAGTGACCATGCGACCTCTAACAGCTTGCACAACCTATGTTTTGATGAATAACATACCCAGAAATGATACTAAAAGCTATTAGTGATTGGTTACAGTCCAATCAAATAGTCAATGTTGCCTCTATTTTAGATATTGATGCATCAAAAAGTAGATGAACATATTAAGATATCACAGTTCTCTACTGATATCTAGTTTCACCTTTGAACATTTCTGTAATCATACATTCCCTTTCCATATTTGTGCATGAACTATGGGATTTCCAAACCATTGAAGATGAAGATTTCTCTTTTAACTATGTTCTATTTATTCATGAAATCAATCAACTAAAAAAAAAATATCTACTTTCTCATAGGGAGAGCTTATTCTCTCTGCCTACTCCTACTCTAACCATATCTCCAAATTAATTAAGTGAAGGATGACTTCCATAGAAGCCATTCAAGCAACTTTAAAACTAAAAGGACCTTGTCTTTGTCACCGATCAATAAATGATTTCTGAAATGTAATAATAGTGATAAAAACTCATTCAAGAAGCCATACTCACCCAAAAACATGTGAGAGCTAAGGAAATCTGAAAATTTTAAGTTCTCTGGAAAGTATGATTCCATGAAGGCTGCCACTGGATCTTTGAAAGGAACATCAAAAACATGATGATCCACAAAAAACTCTTGCTCATCCATGATTGTTCCTCTTCTAGAAGATTGGTCACTTTCTGGTTCTCTTGAGATCAACTTGTGATCATCAAAAACTACAATTTCTTCATCATAATAATGCTCAGAAGATGATGATGGAGCAATGTTTAAATGACAAGAACTATGATCAACAAGGGACATGTAATTTCCTATGCATTCATTGGTTACCATAGATTCATTTTGATTTACAAACTGATCATAAACTTCAGACTCATACCTGTCTCTGGAGTACTCTGCAAATGTTGAAGAGTTCAAATCTGAATCTGAAATGAGATCATGTGCTTGTTGTTGTTCCATATCTGCTTTACCTTCATTACCTTCCTGTTCAAAATCTGAAGTGTACTGACATTCTGCTTGCTCATGTGCATGTGGAATTTCAAAGTCAACCTGCTCTCGGATGCTCCTGGAAACACGGATGTTCTCCTCCACTCCTTGAGCATATTGAAACAACTGTGTTAAGGATGAGGACTTCCTTTCCAACAAGAGAAGATATAAATACGAATGTTGAGCCATAACATAGTACAACATGGAATCCATCTCAGTGGGCTAGATCTCCAAAGGCATGTCATGATAAATGCGATACAACCTTCGATTGAAGATAGGCAAAGCTTCATCTGGCTCTCTTTTCAAAGCATGAAAATCATCAAAGTAAGAATCTAATGATTTTTTCTTGCCCCAATACTTCAAGAAAAAATTAGATAACTCGATCCATGAGCCAATAGAATCATCTCTCATACCCTTAAACCATACAACAATGTCTCTGATCAAGGACTTGGAGAAAAATATCATAATCACATCTTCATGAACAATCTCAAATCGCTCAACAAAATCCTCAAAGGATTCCAAGTGCCTCTCAGCTGAAACTTGTTTCTCTCTAGAAAACTATGGAAGATATTCATAACAGTCAAGAGGATAAGGATGAAGGAGGTAGGGCAACCTCAAAGGTTTGAACATCTTCATCCTGATCTTAATTTGAAAAGAAATGGGTTGATTATGATAGCTAACATGTTGATGACAGGGTTAAATAGTAATGCCACATGGTGCTGATCTATGGACATGGTTTGAATCAATTTGGACCTCTGTAAGATTACATGGCTGATCAGATTCAAGGGAGATTTGAATACAATGATCATATTTATGAACAGGCTGAGGTATAGGTACTGAATCAACATCTATAATATAGGAAGTATGCATATCTTCTTCTTCTAAAGAACGATATATACAAGAAGGATGATGATTTTATGAATATACAAAACATAAAATAATTCTCTTTATATGCAAAGGGAACATCATGAAAGAGTTGATTAAAAACAACAACAGTTCATGAATAAGACTAATGAACATATACCTAGATTTGGAATTCAGCCTCTTCATCTTCTATCAATCGGATCCTCCCGAATGGAGTCTTTAATCATGGAGTCGTGAGGAAGATGATACAGTCAATTATGTGTCCTCCTTTTGTCTTCCATCAAAATTCAGATCTATGTCATTATTCCAGGGAAGGTTGCTTCATTTCATTTGAGACGAACAAAGTTCGCTCACACAAGAATAATCCAAAATATCTGGAATATAGTCACCAAATCCATATGGACAAATATATATGTAATAAGAATGAATAATAAGATAGATAATGAGATGATTACAATTGAGAATGAGGGCCTGCTTATATACCCACGCAGGGGTGCCCTTTACCAATAGTCATGTCCTTTGAGACATGACCTTTCATTATTAATAATTATTATTTATTAACTATTATTATGTTATGAATATCTATTTATGTATATTTTATGTTCATAACATTGCCTTCCCCTTAAAAATCTTTGTCCTCAAAGCATAAGCACTGGAAGGCTTCTCTTTGAACTTTTGTTCTAGCACACGATGTCTTCTCAAATCTTCAGTGCTTGTAGTTGCGACTCTCGATGAAACAAGACGATATAACCTTTGAATTCCCAAACTAATGTGTTGCATCTTTTGGGGAGTGATCCATCCCAAATCTACTTTCATTGAAATTGTTTGATGATTGATTGTTCCAAGTTGTTGATTTTGTCTTCGTTCTTTTTCAGTGTGGTATTTT
>ML779883.1:357889-384658 GCA_009831015.1 Picea engelmannii | reverse complement strand
GTTGTTTATGTTCCCCAAGGGTTAGGTATTCAAGGGTTCTACAGACAAGGGTTTGCCCTATGCTATAGCTCTCTGATATACGTGCAGGGTCCAACAGTAGTACTCGGCCCAATATCTCAGGGCACTAACTAAGGAGGATAGACTTTACCCTTAGCCGTACTACCCGACTACCCAGGTACTAGAGAGTATCTTCCCGAGTGTTGTTCTTGGTGACACTATAGTAGTCCGGTGGCCGATAGGTTTATCTACAGAGGGCTTTAGGAAATCTAGGCCAGTCCGTACACAGGTGTTGTCTGATGCTTTACCACTCGAAGGGGTACCAACAGGGGTTACAAGGGTGGCCAACAAACGTGCGCTTAAGAATCACTTGTATTTCCTGCGTGTATGAATCCCTCAACCGTGGGTTTATGCACGTAACGACAAATCTCTATGGCTTAAAGACATCGGAATACGTCTCTACCCTGGAAAAAAAATACCCACAATTTCTGCCAAGGAAAGTGCTCTTATACCACTTGCAAGATACCAGATATATAAAATATGCAGAACAGAAACGAAATGCTAGAAATGACAGAATAACAGTAAAATATCCAGCATAATCTTCACAATACACAAAAATGATATATGAAATTGCAACAGAAATAGCACCTTGAATCAGATAGCAATGTTCACAGGCCTCTTCGAGGGGGCAACCTCCAATCGAGCAGCGCTTTGTTACAATAATATCCAAGCTAGGGTTCTCATACCCTCGAATCCTATTTATACTAAAAAGAAGCATCTAGGGGAAGATCCTTCTAGAAGCGGAAGCTTCTATTAGGTCTTCTTACATCCACCTTATTCTATTTTATTGAAAGGTCTTATTAATATTGACCTTTATTACATCTGAATACATTGATCTACCTATGAAGGAGACAAGACCAATATTGTCCCTAAAAAGAAGACCATGTCCTGGCATCAAAGAATGGGGCATATTAGAGAAGAGGGCCTTCAAACACTATACAGTAAAGGTATGGTTGAAGGTATGTCTAATTGAACTCCAGATTTTTATTTCTGTGAACATTTCATATATGGTAAACAAAATCAAGTAAGATTCCCATCTGGTGCTACAAGAGAAAAGGGGATCTTACAGTTGATACACAATGATGTGTTTGGACCTGTTCATGTTCCATCCCTAGGAAAATATTTGTATTATGTTTCATTCATAAATGATTTCTCAAGGAACACATGGATTTATTTTCTTAGAAAGAAATATGAGGTATTTGATAAATTTAAAGAGTTTAAGGCTCTGGTAGAAAATCAGACAAAACAGAAAATAAAGGTATTGAGGACAGATAATGGTGGATAATTCTGCGGAAATGAATTCGAAGAATTCTGTAAGAAGTGTGGTATAGCAAGACAAAATACTATTCCATACACACCTCAATAAAATGGATTCGCAGAAAGAATGAACATGACACTAATGGACAAAGCAAGTATCATGCTTAGTGGTACCGAGTTAGGACAAGAATTTTGGGTAGAGGCAGTGGGTACAACATGTTGCCTAGTCAATCGATCACCCTCATCAACATTAGATGATAAAACTCCACACGAGGTATGAACTGGAAATAAACCCTCTCTTGAACATCTTAGAGTGTTTGGTTGTGATGCTTATGTACATGTTTTAAAGGAAAATAGGAGTAACTTGAATAATAAAGCTAAAAAGTGTATCTTTATTGGTTATAAGATGGTGTGAAAGGATATAAGATTTGGAACCCATAAACTAAGAAGATTGTTTACAGTTGGGATGTTGTTTTTAGAGAAGTAAAATATGTTTCCAAACAGGAATTACTAACAAGGAAACAAGAACCGAAGAAAATAGAGCTTGAGTTGGATGATGCAAAATCTGAATCACCTGAAGAAGATGAAGCAAAAGAAGAAAAAACTCATACCCCAATATTGAGGAGATTAGTGAGAGAAAGAAGGCAACCAGAAAGGTATAGTCCACTTGATTTTCGTTCCAACTTTTCTTTATCTATTACTGATGATGATCCTAGAACTGTCAGGGAAGCAGTGAATTCAGAGGATAGTAAACTATGGAAGAAGGTCAGGGTTGAAGAAATGGATGCCTTGGATAAGAATGAAGCATGGTATATAGTTGAGTTTCCATGATTCGGATTTATGCCAGAACACAACAGAATACACAAATAACCATGAATACAAAGATGCAGCGGAAATAACACTTCATTTCATTAATATCAAAGAACTAAAATTTGTTTATAGACAGAATAAAAATAAACTAGCCAGGGTGCTGGTAGCTTATCTCTGAGAAGAGATGTGGTGACTAAAGGCCTCTGAAATCTGTGTTAAAATGAGGCTTGAAGGCCTATATATTATTGAGAAACAATGGAAACCCTAAACATCCAAAAAAACTAACCCTAGGAGATGAAATGCTAGAATATGGTCTCCGTCGGGGTAAATTGGTACATCAATTTCTCTGTGTCGTAACTTTGGAATACTATCTTTGTTTGACGTATATGATACATTGTTAGAAATATCTATTCGAGGAATACAACTATTGATATAGAACATTACAACGATATTCATCCATCGGTTGATGCCCAAAAAACGTCGTTTAGGGCCTTAAAACGGCTACGGAAGTTCAAGACCCGAAAAGCTACCAAAAATAGTAAATTGTGCTACAATTATGAAAACTGAAAAATTGAAAGAAACAATGGTGGGGGTCCAACTGGAATAGGAGGGTGGCCACCAATGTCCACCTGGATCATGCCAACTGGAAGAAAATTTGTTGGTAGCAAATGGTTGTTTAAGAAGTTTAATGTAGAAGGAAAAGTGGAGAAATACAAAGTTCAATTAGTAGCAAAAGGTTATTCCCAAGTAGAGGGAATTGACCTTGGTGAGATTTTTTCTCCTGTTGCCAAGTTAATGTATATTATATTTCTTTTATCTATTATTGTTTCTTTTGACCTTGAAGTGGAATAGATGGATGTGAAGACAACATTCCTACATGGGGATCTGGAAGAAGAAATCTACATGAAGCAACCATAAGGATTTGTAGTGAAGGGAAAGAAAGAGATGGTTTGTAAGCTAAAGAAGTCACAATATGGTCTAAAGAAATCACCTAGGATGTGGTACCAAAATTTTCACTGATACATCCTTGGATTGGGATTTGTGAGAAGTAGGGCTTGTTACCCATGATTTTGGTCATCATGATGGTGTATTAATGATGGTGTACCTAGGCTCTTCATAATAACTTTCTCCTGAGAAAAGTTACTTTCATCTCTTTCCAGAAAACTCATTTTTGAAGAAGGTTCACAGGCTGCTAAGATATTAGGGTGCGAGAATGACCCATTCTCATAGGCTTCCTTAAGCCAGGGTGTGAACTTCTCGCACTGTGTTGAATAGCTGCGGTGCGAACTCATCCTAAAGCATGGAAAAAGATGAATTCTTGATGGTTCTAGAAGGGAATCTTCTAGAAGAATGGGTTGGCATTCGAATGGTTCTCCTTGTACTGGATTCTCTGATATTGTGGGATCATTCTTATCCAAGTAACTATCTCATTCTCTCCTATATATTGAGGGAATTCTCATGGAAAAGGTTAAGCAAGATTCATTGGAGAATTGGTGAAAGAATTGTGTGAAGGACTCATCTTGAGCAGGAGATTGGAGACTCTAGCAAGTCCATCAAGAGGATTTGATCTTCTTCATACAAGGATTGAGCAAGTGTGTGTGTTGGAGCCAAGAGCCATCGAAAGGAAGCCTGCGACATCAAGGAAATCAGGTTGTAATTTTTACTTTCAATCAATATGATACAGTGGCATGTCCCTTTCCCAAAAATCTATTCTCACTTTATTGTGTAATTCCTTGATCATACACATAAGTTGACAGTTGAATATATTTTTCTATCTTCACTTTGGTTGGTTTTTTTTGTCTTGGTCTTGACCTCATGAGAGCACCAGAGTGAAGCGGGAGCAACAGAGACCCTAGGAAGCAATATAAAGGTATGTTACTTGTTCCTTCCTAGTAGCTAATTCAATGGTCAAAACTTAGGGACAGAGTCATGTCCTGTCCTGTTTTGTTCTAGATCCAGGTGGATCTAGGGAGATCTGTTAGTGTTCACACCTACTGATTAGTTCGATAACAAAATTGGCGACTCCATTAGGGAGTATAACCCATTTTCTTATGGTTTTTGGTATTTTTCCTTGGCCATTTTCTCTTGTCTTACATTTCTCCATTCATATCAATCTCTGAGTCTTTAGGATACTCTGATAGACCCTCTAGGTCCATAGGCCTCTTCAAATTTTGTGTCATTTTCCAAAAAATTGACTAAGGTCATACATTCTCGCACTGCACTCCACAATAGCTTGCGAGAACACACTGAGTTCGCACCCTACCTTTAGGTTTAGTGCGAGGTTCTCACACTCTTCTCAAGGGCCACCTACGAGAATCACTAATTCTCGCACTGTTTAATATTTCCATCCTGCAAAATCATTTTTTCAAACTTTTGGATTTGAGTTTTAGCATCTTCAACTCCCCAAATCAGTCTAGGTGCCTCATAAGAGTTTCTTGGACCATTGATTGATCTCTTTCTTGTCTTTGTTTTTGTGCATGAACAGTCTTAGGATTTCAAAGGCTCTTCTTGTCACTTCTGTCTTGACTTTTGTTTCTTGACTTTTCTTAGCATAACCATACTCTCTGATTTCAAAATATGAGTCTGCTTGTTTGGTTAAGGACCGACGATCGATTGAAAGTTGAGTTCCTCGGTCTTTATCATTTGCTTATTGTTTGAAAGATCACTTTTCTTATGTGATTGAAAAGACTAGATTGGTTTGCTTCTTATTTTTGTTTTCATTGAAAGAGTGGTTTGGGTTTTTATCATTGTTTGTTCATTGGTTTTTTATTTTCTGTACTCTCACTATTATGGTGTGGGTCCTTTTTGAAAAGTGAACAATTTTTTTCTTTCAAAGATCTTTTTCGTCTTCGAAATCATTGAAAATCTATTTTTGAAATTATTGAAAAAGAAACAATAGAGAATTGTTATTGATGCATGATTTGTTGTATATGCATTGTAAAGGCAATTGTGTCTTGTAGTTCAAAATTTGATCCGGAAAACTTCTCTCTCCCTCCCATACATAGGATTCATTGAACGGAAATTGCTATATTTCATTCACATCCATGCATCGTTGGGTCAAAGTCTTAAACAACATCAGTTTCATCTCTGTTTCCTTTGAGTAAACAAGAACTCTTAATAACACTGCGCAATCATAAAATTTAACTAGTAACTCTTTTCTAGGGCTCTATTAGACCATAATTTAGCTAGGCTAGTGCTTTGGAGTAGGAAGAGAGATACACTCTTCAAATCACAAGACACACAATAGCATCTTGTGTTAAGGAGTGTTAAATTCCATTTGCAACATATTGTCTTGGGAAGCCCTTCTCACACAAAGGTCAAGCACGAGGTCGCATTGGTATTGGCAGAGTTACTCACCCTGCTTTGTTGATATCAGTGTAGAGATTGCACGTATTATGGGGATCACTCGAAGGTATACCCACAATGATGAGTGGAAGACTTTTGAGTTGATTTCAAGGTAGATACCCTGCCCTTGCGTGTGGATCGGACTGTCGACTGTCCCCCCAGGATTTATTGTTGTTGGTGGTAACCTTAGTGGCCTATCTTTCTAGGTTCTTACACGAGGTGACTGTGAAGGGGAAATTCTTCACGGTACCTGGAATTGACATCGACTAAACTCACTCGAGCTCTTTGGAGGGTATACCCATGATTATGTGTGGGAGCTTGCACCAGGGTGTAAGTTCGTTAAGCAGGTCGTCAGCGTAACTTTTCCACCCTAGACTAGCCCCTTCTCCTCTCGTTGTTGCGACATTGGATTTCATCACCAACTAGTGACTTCGGAATTAGAATGTCTTGTTTGCTTGGTGTTGCTTCCTAGATTTTGTTTACTAGCGCATGTTGTTTGTTTCTCAAAGTTGACCATAAGATTTTATTCATGAATTTTTTCACTCATTTACAATAGCTCCTCCACATCGTTCACATAGAATGCAAGGTTTATCTCAAGAGCATCTGGAAGGTTCTCAACCCTTGCCTACAAGTACACCTGAGGGATCTCCTCGGCGAAGTGAAGTCACAGTTGTCACCACGCCACAAGTGGAACGTACTGACTCTCTAGAGAATTTCCGAATTACTAATACTTGAGAGGACTTTCGACTTCACCCTGATTCTGAGTGACCGTTTATATGACTGAATTCTTCCGGAGAATTAGTTGTTACGTCTTCTGAATCACCAGTTGGACCCTTTCCAGGCATAGAAGGCCAAGATGTTTTTTGGTCTACAGGTGTTTTCCGACGGGACCTTTTTGGTCCAGGTTCACCTGTGATTTCCGAAATCAACCAACCTGTGATTTCCGAAATCTCTAGTCCAGAGACAGTACCGTTGACTACCGCTTATCACTTTACCATCCCTACTAAAATGGCCCATATTATAGATACTACGAGTGTTCCAACCAGAATTACTGTGGTTAGTCTTACTCCCATCAACACACCATGGACGCCCAACGTCACTCTGACACTACCACCCGGATACTGTGTGTTGAATTCTTCCATTCACACTCCTACGCAAACCCCATCTGGCTCTCCTGGTGGTCCTTCTTCTTCTGGGCACTCTCTTCCCGGTTTTATTCCAACACTCCCTCAATTTCCTTTTAGAGGACCTTCTTTGTCTTCTACTGGCAGTCTTAATCCTAGTGGCACTATTCTGTCATTCACTCCAAATTACCAGATTCTGGTTGGTGGACCATTTCACCAAGGTGGTATGACTCAACCCTCTTTCAGCGGGAAAATTCCTTTTGGAACGCAAATCCCAATTGGAACACAACCCCCAATTGGAGCACTACCTCCAATTGGAACACCATCTTCGATGGGAGGACCGACCCTGCCTTATGGGCATGGATGATTTTAGGGGCTAAATTTCGCTCATGTGCTAATTTTCCATGGTTTTTCCAAAAATGAGATTCGCTATTTTAGAAATGATTCGCCCAAATTCTATAGGATAAAATTATTTTACCTTAAAAATTGCCAAAATTTTATAAAAACTAAATAAAATCCTTAGAAATTTGAATATTTTTACAAAATAATCTCCAAACATTTATAGTTGGCATGTGAAGTATTAGTAAGATTCGCTAAGGTTTCTACATTCTAAAATAAATTTCCATCCTTAAAATCATCCCTACTTATGGGAAAAACATCCCTCCGTCATTGGCCCAGTATTGGAATCAGTTGATACAACATCCTCCTCAATCGACTGGGGGCCATCAGTTTCCAGTTGCATCCATAATACCCCCTAGTATGGGCCAACCATATCCAGGTTCATTCAATCCCATTTGGGGGGCAAATGCTCAAACTCAAGTCCATGTTCCAGGGTATAATCCTATGAGCTACTATCCTCTCCAACTACCACCGAATCCGCCTGGGTCTTCACATTATATGCAGACTGCTTATGGTCCTACTAGTTTGCTAACAGGGCTTCCTCCCCAAAGCCACCAGTACCTGCAGGTGAATCGACAGTTACCCTTTATAGCCACTTTGGATCTTCCAGACTTGTCAAGGATTTTAAATGATCCAATTCATCACTCTCGCCAATGGCCTACTATACCCGCCAAGCTACCATCGGACATTCCCAAATTCGACGGCAAAGCGAGAGAGGACCCAAAAAATCACGTTATGAATTTTCACCTATGGTGTTCATCCAACTCGTTAATGGATGACTCTATTCGTTTACGTCTTTTTCAATGAACCCTCATAGGTTCTGCTTCAAAGTGGTATATTGAATTTCCACGAGGTTTCTTCTCTGAATTCAACACCCTAGCTATGGATTTCCTCACACACTACCAGTTATCGATTCGTTATGACACGAGAACCGAGATTTTGACTTCTTTCAAGTAGAATAAGGCCACTCATATATCCGATCACATTCATGAGTGGCGACGGCGATGACGTCTTATTAAACTCGAACTCCCCAATCAATTGTTGGAAGAATGGTTCACCAAATCATTTGTGAATGACATCGGTCATGACATTGCCATGGGTGGAGTGGTAACTGAAGAACAAGCTATAAGTCGTGCTCAATATCTTGACCTCGTTCATTCGCAAATGGGAACCCTTTATGATTTACTCCCTGACTTACCTCGTCCTTCCACTTCCACCACTTCAACTACTCCAGCTTCTTCGCATGCAACTAATGGTGTGACTGGCACTTTCCAGGCCCAACCACACTCCGCCTCAAGCACAAACCCCAAACCTGCTTCTTCTAATGTTCAAAATGCTTCATCTCATGCCCCTCTCGCCGGCAAGACTTCTGAGGTAAATGCAGTCCAATCTACCCTAGCCGGTAAAAACAAATCTAAAAAAGGGAGAGGTAAGAATAAGGAGGGCAGAAATAATTCTCAAGCAGAGAAAACCAAAAATACCCCTGTTGATGATCGGGATAAGCGCAAACCTCGATACCCTTGTCTTATTTGTGGTGATGATCACTACATGAAGGATTGTCCATGACGCACCGAGGTCACTAAGTTCCTTCAAGGATCTCAAAAACCACCTGCACTGGCCATTTTTTCCCAACCCTTCCTGTCTCAACAACAGGCTTAGTTGGTCATTCATTACCAACCCTCATCTTCGACTACATCCTATGTCTTGATGTGTACTGGTGATTCTAAGCAGAGAAACGTTGCACTCACTACTCGAGCTAAAGATTATTCTCTCTCTAAAGAGAAGGTTGATGATCTACTTCCTTCCTCGGCACAACCCTCTCCAGCGACTCCACCTATCAATGGTCCTCTTCATCTCGAATGACCGATCCTCGACACAGTTCTACGACCCCCCCCAAAGGGCATCGTTCGTAAATTGACTTTCAATCCTCATGCTCGTGCTGCCCAGAACTACAGCATTGTTGAAGATCTGGCTCAAGCACCTTCTACGATGTCGGCCCTCAAAGTCCTTCAGACTTGTCCCACACAACGCAAGGCACTGTTGAAAGCTATAGGTGGAATCTATCCGACGGATACGAATTTAATAATCTTTGACTTGGAAGATCACATTCCAAGGTTACCCCCTCAACTTTCATTCCAAATCCAATTGATTGTCTCTGAGAAAAACATTTTCCAAACCGTTATCGATGAGGGTGCCTCAACATGTGTTATGTCTCTTGCTTGCTGGAAAGCCATTGGCTCTCCTTCTTAAAATGAATCCCAGAACACTCTTAAAGCCTTCAATGGCTCAATTTTTAAGCCCTACAGTGTCCTTCCTTTGTTTCCCATCATGTTAGAAGGCAAGACGGTCCAAGTCGAAGTGGAATTCTTTGACGCTCCCCTTGATTATAATCTTCTGTTTGGCCGCAACTGGATCGATTCCATGCGTGCAGTTGTGTCGACCCTTTTCCATGTTGTACGTTTCCCACATCAAGGTAAGGTTGTCACCGTCAACCAATTATACTTCTCCAATTCCGATATCCATACTGGAAACGTACCATTTATTGCTAAAACCCCACCGGGTTATGAGAACGTCAATGTAGGCCTTCTCAAGGACTCTTCGTTAATGTGTACTTTCCCCATTCCACCGCTCGATGTTACACACTTGTCTTTTTATTCCATCAACATGATATCCACCTTACCTCATGAACTTCCTGCGTCTCACGACCCCTGGATAGTACCTGACCATGGAGATCATCTTCGTTACGGCAATGCAATGCCATTAAGTATGATCGAATCCGCCTATCAGGCCATCCAATTGGCAACGCCTTCTACCCCTCTCTTGATGAGTTGTCTCCCGATCCTTTTCGTTTTATTTTTCCCACTGACGAGATGATCATGTCCGTCATGGAGGACACCCCTTGGGATGATGGACATCATCGTTCCATCCTCTTTCTAGAGAAATATACCCTTGAGAACTATCAACGAATTTCTACCCCATCAACCGTTGTCGACATCTCGACCGTTCCTGAGTCTACACACGATGTGTTTTCTAAAGGAAAATTAAGCAATATCTCACCCACTATTCCCCTTGACACATCCATCAAACCTGGGATTGTCGAAAATGTCCATATCAGAGCTTCATGTTCTTCTGACGAAGTCGTCACCTACACGTCCCTTTTCAAAGAGTTTCGTGACATCTTCCCATGGAGCTATGAAGAAATGTCAGGTATCGACCCTAAGATTGCGATACATGAGATAAAGACATACCCCGATGCTAAACCCATCCAGAAATGCCTTCGTCTAGTTCACCCATGTAAAGCGGCTACTATCAAGATCGAAGTTGAGAAACTTCTTAAAGCCGGATTTATTTATCCGGTGGCTCTCACAGACTGGGTTTCAAATCTTGTCCCGATTGACAAGAAACAAGGAACCATTCGTGTTTGCGTTGATTATAGGGATATCAAAAAAGCTTGTCTAAAAGACAACTTTCCTACCCCCTTCGTTGATCAGATTGTCGATGACTGCGTCGGAAGTGAAATATTCTCTCTCATGGATGGTTTCTCTGGATATAATCAAATCAACATTGTTCCCGAGGATCAGCATAAGACTGCTTTTATTTGTCCTTGGGGTACTTTTGCCTATCAGAAACTTCCTTTCGGTCTCAAGAACACTGGCGCTACTTTTCAATGCACTATGTCTTATGCTTTCCATGATATCAAGCACATCGTTCAACCATATTTGGACGATTTACCCTCTCACTCAATTCGTCGAGTTGATCACCCAAAACACCTCCGATCCATTTTCGTCCACTGTTGGTTCTACCGTATACGTTTGAATCCTCATAAGTGTGTTTTCTACATGGAATACGACCGCCTTCTAGGTTTTATCGTTTCACGTCAAGGGATATGGGTGGATCCTTTAAAGGTTGAGGCGATGCTTAATCTCCCTCCTCCTTCTACACTTCGCCAGTTGCAAAGTTTGTAGGGGAAAGAAAAATTTCTTCGTCATTTTATCCCAAATTATGCCAAGATTACTTGTGGATTTACACGACTCCTCAAAAAGGGTTCAGAGTTCATCTGGGATTTCGTTGCCAATAATTCTTTTGAAGCTTTGAAGTTGTCCCTAATGCATGCCCCACTTCTCTTTCCCCCCAATTACAGTCGTGATTATTTTCTCTACCTTGTTGCCTCGGATTACACCATTAGTATGGTTCTCGTCCAAGAGGATGATGCTAACGATGAACATGTTATTTACTACTTGAGTCGAAGTCTAACGCCTACTGAAACCAAGTATTTACATGTCAAAAAACTGGCCTTAGCTGCCGTTCAAGCTGTCCAATGCTTCTGGCACTATATCCTCTCGTGCAAAACTACAGTGATTTCTCACTGCAACCCTATGCAACACATTCTTACCCGTCAATTGCTAGGGGGAAAATACTCCAAATGGATTGTGATTCTCCAGGAGTTTGACTTCGAATTCGAATGCTCCAAGTCCAAGAAGTCCTTAGTTTTTGCTGAGTTGATATGCGACTTTCCCCATTTTGTAATGGAAACAGTAGCAGCGGATTCATTACCCGATGAATCTCTTTTCCTTATTAGCACTGATGATCTTTGGTATGGTGATATCATTATATATCTCCAAACCCAGACTTTTCGGCCAACTTTGCCTAGTACTGACTGACGTCGCATATGCTATCAAGCTCTTCAATACATTATCCTCGGGGATACTCTTTATTGTCAGGGGATTGAATCTGTTTTATGACATTGCCTAACATTCGACAAAGCCGAGAAAGATCTGAATGACTGCCATTCTGGAGCATGTGGTGGTCATATGTCTGGCTATGCTACTGCCCAGAAGATCTTACGAGTAGGGTATTTTTGGCCTTCTTTGTTTAACGACTGCATAATCGTTGTTCAAAAATGCCATGATTTCCAGGCCTATAATCAAAAGATACAGTCACATCACGCTCCTCTTCACCCTATGGTCTCAGTTGGTCCCTTCGCGAAATGGGGCATCGATTTCATGAAATGTCACCCTCACTCAACTGGGGGGCATGGTTACATCATTGTAGCCGTCGATTACTTTACAAAATGGACCGAGGCGATGTCGACATTTGACAACACTGGAAAGACCGCAACATTATTCATTTTTAATCACGTCATAGCTCATTTTGGTGTTCCCCAAGCTATCGTCACTGATCACGGTAGTCACTTCAGAAACTTCATGATGTCCGAACTTACTAAAAATTTGGGTCTTCACCATGATAACTCAATGCTCTATTACCCACAAGCCAACGGCTAGGTTGAAGCAATCAACAAAGTTCTCATAACTATACTCCAACGAATGATAGGGATTCACAAAACAAGTTGGTACAAAATGTTTTTTTCGGTATTGTGGGCTTACCGAACATCCGTCAAATTTGCTACTGCGTTTACACCTTTCCAGTTAGTCTATGGTTTGGAAGATGTTCTCTCGATTGAATGCGAGATACCCTCTTTAAAACTAGTTGTTGAATTCCTACCAAACATTTCTGCTGAGGAATAATGTAAATTGTATCTTATGCGATTAGACGAAACTCGACGCGATGCTACCCTAGTTATAGAAGCTCAGAAGAAATGTGTCAAGGCCCAATATGAAAAACATGTCAAGCCTCGCATTTTCTCCAAAGGAGATCTCGTTCTCCTCTATGATCAAGATTGAGATATGCTAGGAGCTGAAAAATTCGAAGCCATGTGGCGAGGTCCTTATATCGTTCGACGAGTTTTGGAAAAAGGATCTTATGAGTTAGTATATTACGATGGTATCCATTTGAGTGAACCCAGGAATGGGTTGTACTTGAAGAAGTACTATGCATAAAATCATATGTGCACGAGTACTTGTATTTTTATTGTATCATACTTCTTGTGTGTTACTGTAGCTTGCTTTTGTCGTTATTTGGTCTCTTCCCTTATGTGACGTTGTGTTTGATTTCCAAATGTTGGATTCTTCACTACCCTATATTGGCTTCGCTGATGGCGCTAGCCATAGTACTTAGAACCTTGCTTCCACTGCATGGGAAATTTACGCCCCTACAAATGAACTAGTCTCCTTACGAGGTGTGTGTCTCGGCCGTGCGACCAACAACATTGCAGAGTATAGCGTCGTTATTCAATTTTTTGTTGATGTTATCTCGCTTGGAATCCGTCATTTGGTTGTGTGAATCGATTCGTAGCTGGTAGTACTACAGTTAAGTAATGTATACACTATTTGAAGTCCTACTTTGTTTCGGGTGTATTTGTGAATTCGCCTCTTGGAACGTTATTTTGATTACATTGAATATCAACATATTCCTATATGTCTAAATACATTAATAGATGCATTGGATAACTATGTATTAGATAGACATTTGGATCCTTTATAAATTAATCACATCAATTTTAACACAATACAAGGTAAACCGGTAGAAGTCGTCTATATATATAACGATCAAAAGAGTTTTTTACAAAAAGTTTGTCTGAAGACCAAAATGTCAAAATTCGAAGCTCATAGCTTCTACAAAGTGACATCATGGATGACGTTCATGGTAACACACGACTACCCGGGAAACTCTACGGAGCAGTCGACTCATGGCCTCTGACACTCCTACTGTATGACGTTGATCGCGTCGTGGAACCTCTCCAAGAGGCATATCTAGAATATTTTTTGTCAAGCCCTCTAGGTTTTTTTCCACTTCTTGATAATCCCTGGCTTCCCATTGTGGCACTGGTGCCACCTCTCCTCACCGTTGAATGAGAGAAGTACCAGGAGGTCGGTAAGGTCCAACATCTGTGTCATCAACAACAATTTTGTATTTATTCTTTGGATGAACGTATAAAACAAAAAAACATTTGAATATGAAAAATTCACAAAAAACATTTAAAAAGGAAAAAAATGTGTGTACTTCTTACCAAGTTCCCCCCACTGAGCATCCTCTGGTAGTACTAATTCTAGATCTCCTCGGAAATCCAACCCGACATAAGCATAATTTTCAACCATCAACATATGTGGTTGAATCCAGTCAAAGAAGGTATCATCATACTTGATGATCGGTCCAGCTACGTGTCGGGCCATGAGCTGACACCATCTCAACATTCTTGGATCCCTGGGAGCCGGTAAATTCCACTCCACCTGTAGCCTCAGTAATGGAACCCTCTCGAGAAAGAAGGACACTAAAAAAGATCCATACCCGAATTTCTTCAGGTTGCCTCGTCTGCATTTGGTCAACTGTCTTTTTATACTATGAAGCACAGCATCTGCCCAGTTAAAAACCTGAGGTTCAGTACACTCAATGACATACTAGAAGTAACTTTGTAGTGCCATGTGAGGAGCATAACTCCCATCCATCCGAGCTATGGTGAATAGGATATTACGGAGGGTCAAATCCCATACTCCCCAAATAGCTACTTTCCCTTTCTTCCTTTATGCCTCGGGAACACATTGTAAGTGGCAGTACTCACTCATGGGTAGCCCACCACCTCTGCTACCAGTCAGGCTCACATGGTACCTCTGTCGTGACAGTCCAGTCAAGAAGTATATGTCCTCAATATCTAAGGACAGCGTGTGGACCCCCACATGAAATACCTACTGATCGGGATCCTACATACGCACAAGGCACTCTAATAACCTGACTTGGGCCCTCATGCCTGGGATATGAAAGTACTTCAGAAGGCCACAGTTTCTTAAAGTAGCAATAGTGGGTGGATGATTTCCGACAATAGAATTGTCTTCTTCTTCCTCCCTTTCGCGCCATTCAAGAATCATTTTGATGGCCAATTACCTGCATAAGAAGCACAAAAAGAGGATTAGCAACTCTATTCATGAATTGGTTCCTTTTTATTGAGTAAAATCTTAAAAAACTTTTGTTCTTTGCGGTTCTCGCAGGTGCCTTTTGGGCATAGTGAGAGAACCTCGCAGGATACTGTGGGCTCACCTGTGAGAATCACCCATTCTCGCAGGTCCCGTGTAGCCCACCTGCGAGAATGGCTGAGTGCAAGTAAGGCTCATAAAATCAACTCAAAATGAATTTTTAACCAATGAAAATGCAAAATTAAACCATGAAAGAGTAGAGGACAAAGAGCCTACCTCACTATCACTGACGGCTCACCGAATGGACACTCGTAACTCCCACAATCTGACGCCAAACTTCGAGGGTAAAAGAGGGGTTTTTGAGCTCAAATAGTGGAAAAGTGAAAATGATATGGTTAAAAAGAGTTTTACTCCTTTATATTTACTTTTACCATGTTATTTGGTTTTTTATGATTATTTATCTATTAAAACCTAATCCCTAATGTCCTTTTGAGTGTAACTTTTGCAGGCGTAATGACTTCAATGTTCATATAGAGGGATGCAGACATATTTTTTCTTTGTCATCACATGTTTTGATTGTTTTTTATGGTTTTTGTATAAAACCTCGAGCGTGGTCTTTGTCCGTTCTTGCACTCAAAATACATGAGAATGTGATTGAGAATACTTTTATCACTTTTTCGGGATCAACAAGGTTATATGAAAAAGGAACCCCCCTAGAGTCCTCTTTAAGCTCTTTTCAGACTCTCTAAACATGAAAAGATAGCCGAGCAACCTTGCTATTTTCACACACGATAAAGTATCTAAAGAAAGCGTCTGGTGAGCTATAATTTATCTCTTTTTCGGTCTCATCAGACTATTTTTTCAAAAAAGGAACTGAGAGAGTTCTCTTTTAAGTGTTTTTCCAAACTCTATAATCATGAAAAACCTTCGAGTTTTCTATCTTTGGACTCGTTAAACAAACATCGACAGACCCGTCATGGGACCAAACCACTCCTTCTTAGGGTTTGTTAAACATACTCTGAAGGACTTATTCGAAGGATAAGCTTATATCAACAAGCATATGTTATCCTCCTCAAGCTTGCGTAAAAATAAAGAGGTACTCACCAAAAATGGTGGGGGAAAATTTGGGAAAGGGATATGTTTTCATCTTCATATTGATTGGCAGTAAGTGTCGATCTTAAACATGATACCCCCTATTCATTATATTTGAAGCCGGTTTGGGAAATGCATTTGTCTCTCATTCCATTTGCTATAATGTCATTCCCTGTGTTGTCTTTGATTCAATGCTGCCAAATCATTGGTCGTGTCGTTCATATGTTCAAGAGAAGTCCATCTGAAACCTCTATTGAGTCGACCATCTGCAGTTTTCCATTCTCTCTGTGTCGGCCTTCCCTGTGTCCAGTCCAACTTACATCATGCATTGTTTCACCTTCAAAATATGTTACTCATTTCGTGTCATTGATGGAGGATACATCAAGGCCCTCTTGTGACGAGTTTTGTTCCGTCAACTTCAGCTCATTATCCAGAATAAAGACTTATAATATCTTTGGTACCTTGGAGCTTGCATGCCTCAATGGTAGGTTTCCTCGCTTTCGACAGTGGGTTTACATCATTGACCCCTGATCGAAAGATTCCATCGGATGTTCGACCTCAACTCATTCATTCACACTCGATGGATTGTACTAGAGTACCTTGGGAGTCATTGAAATCAATGGTGATTTCCCTCGCACTTGTTAATGGTTTCATCAATGATCGGTAATCAAGTGGTTTCTTCCATGTTCGACTTCAACACATGTAATCACATGGTTAGATTCGTACTTTGGGTGACAAGATTGAAGACCCTGGATATCATCTCTTTGTCCAGGTTGCGATGGAGTATGTATAATCTGCGACACATAGATCCGCTGTGTATGTCTCATGGCTATGTCGTCTCAATTTGAATTTTCTCGCATAGATCCACAGTGTATTCCTGGTGGCTATGCTATATTTTGACGACATGGATCCACAGTGTATGATTGGTGGCCATGACCCATTTCTACAGTTGTCATCCATTTTTGATCTGAGTATGGGAATGCCTACTTCAGAATTAATATATATGATATTCTGTAGATGCTTGGTTGTTTGCAGGTTTCCGATTAGGTGTGCTCTTGGTTTCCGACACACACATGCAGCTTACAAAGCCTTTCGGCTGTCACCGATTCCAACCTCATACTTTGGGGGGAATTCTATTACCCATGATTTTGGTCATGATGATGGTGTATTAATGATGGTGTACTCAGGCTCTTCATAAGAACTTTCTCCTGAGAAAAGTTACTTTCATCTCTTTCCAGAAAACTCATTTTTGAAGAAGGTTCGCAGGCTGCTAAGATATTAGGGTGCGAGAATGATCCATTCTCGTAGGCTGCCTTAAGCCAGGGTGTGAACTTATCGCACTTTGTTGAATATATGGGGTGCGAACTCATCCTAAGGCATGGAAAAAGATGAATTCTCGATGGTTCTAGAAGGGAATCTTCTAGAAGAATGGGTTGGAATTCAAATGGTTATCCTTGTACTGGATTCTCTGATATTGTGGGATCATTCTTATCCAAATAACTATCTCATTCTCTCCTATATATTGAGGGAATTCTCATGGAAAAGGTTAAGCAAGATTCATTGGAGAATTGGTGAAAGAATTGTGTGAAGGACTCAGCTTGAGAAGGAGCTTGGAGACTCTAGCAAGTCCATCAAGAGGATTTGATATTCTTCATACAAGGATTGAGCAAGTGTGTGTGTTGGAGCCAAGATCCATCGAAAGGAAGCTTGCGAAATCAAGGCAATCAAGTTGTAATCTTTACTTTCAATCAATATGATACAGTGGCATGTCCCTTTCCCATAAAGTTATTCTCACTTTATTGTGTAATTCCTTGATCATACACATAAATTGACAGTTGGATATATTTTGTTATCTTCACTTTGGTTGGTTTGTGTTGTCTTGGTCTTGACCTCACGAGAGCACCAGAGCGAAGCAAGAGCAACAAATACCCTAGGAAGTGATATAAAGGTATGTTACTTGTTCCTTCCTAGTAGCTAATTCAATGGTCAAAACTTAGGGAAAGAGTCATGTCCTGTCCTGTTTTGTTCTAGATCTAGGTGGATCTAGGGAGATCTGTTAGTGTCCGCACCTACCGATTAGTCCGATAAAAAGGCTGATCACTGTGTATATTCCAAGAAGGTTGGTAATCACTTCATTTATGTAGTGTTGTATGTTGATGACATGTTGCTGGTAGGAAATAACATGGATGTTATCAAGGAGGTGAAATCGTATCTATCCTCCAAATTTGACATGAAGGATCTCAGTGCTGTTAACTTCATTCTAGAAATGGATATTAAAATATATCGTACAAACAAGAAACTTTGGTTGAATTAGAGAAAATATGTTGAGACGATATTGCACAGGTTTAATATGCATGGAAGTAAACCAATCAAGGTTCCTATTACTGTAGGTGTAAATTTATCTGCAAATCAATGTCCCAAGACATAGGAAGAAGAAGAGGACATGTCCCATGCTCTGTATGCTAGTGCAATTGGTAGTTTGATGTATGCAATGTTCGGTACTAGACTGGACATTTCACGTGCAGTGGGAGTTTTGAGCAGGTGTATGTCAAAACTAGGGAAGGAGCATTGGACAACAATAAAGAGGGTATTCAGATATCTTCGTGGCACTACCAGTTATGGATTATGATACCAAGGAAGACCATGATTGGACAAAGTGGTGGACATACATAGCAGACTTTGTTGGAGATCCAGATTGCAAAAGATCTACAAGTGGGTATGTGTTTAACCTATTTGAAGGAGCAATCAGTTGGATGAGAAAAATACAGGCTGTAGTGGCACTCTCAACTATAGAAGATGAATACATGGTAGCCACTCATGCAAGCAAGGAAGTAGTATGGTTACATAGAATGTGTTCAGGTATTGGGTTGGTACAACAAGTAGTGAGATTAGATTGTGATAGTAAAAGTGCAATATTCCTGGAAAATAATGAAACTTATCATTTGAAGACAAAGCATATTGATGTTCAGTATCACTTTGTGAGAGACATGGTTGAAGAAAATAAGGTGTTGCTGGAAAAGGTTGACACTTTGAAGAATGTTGCAGATTCATTGACAAAGTCTGTT
The DNA here is from genome assembly GCA_009831015.1 of Picea engelmannii. Lineage (NCBI taxonomy): Eukaryota > Viridiplantae > Streptophyta > Pinopsida > Pinales > Pinaceae > Picea > Picea engelmannii. The sequence goes on along the minus strand of ML779883.1, from coordinate 365,704 downwards.
AGCATAGAAAATTTCTCCCGGTGTAGAGTAACAATGGTCGTTGCTTCCCTGGAATGTTGAATATATAATCCCATGAACCCTTGTATGCAAAGAAAACAACAAGTAGGAGAATGTTGGGTATGTGTTATATTCTTTGCATGTGTGTGTGGGGGCGTGTCATATTCGAAAAATGTGTGTGCACCGAGAGATTTCCTAGGAGGGTACCAGGGGTGGCCAGGTATGGATCCCTCTGGTTAGGCATAGAGTTCGGCTTCGGGGAAAAGCCCCAGAATACCTAAAATATTGTATATATTGTATGGTGAATGGTGAAATTAATACAATGAAGAGTTGAAAGGTGCGACACCAAGGAAGACTGGTTTTCTCCTAGTTAAGGGTTTCCAACGTAAATCTCTGTGTACTATGTGTATGGGCCATTGATTAATTTATATTTTTCTTAAGAATCTATATGCATTGCTTTACTTCATAGGTTTAAAACTTATAATTCTTGTAACATTTATCACTCCAACGATGTAATGGAAATAGTGAATCGAATCAGATTGTTTTTCATAAAAAACAAATGATGGTCTGTGTTTACATTTCAATGAAAAAGAGTTTGTGGCTATGTTATATCAATTTGACTCACATTGAAATCCTTAAACTGAAATCAAAGATCACATGTGTTTTATGGTTATGTCATGCAAGAAATAAAATCAATTTCCCACCACATAATGCATCTATAGCAAATCTTCTCTCCTCTAGGTTGTGTGCAATTAAATCAAACTTTCAAATTAATTCACACAATAATTAACAATGCATTTGATGAAATCAACAAGTTATCATGTTCACAACAAATTTAGAATTGGGAATCAGATCTAACAAAACACAAATTTAACTACAACAATCTAATAAATAACTAAACTAAGAAAATGAATTAAAGAAATGTGTTACACCTGGTTGGTGGGCCCAATACAATAGGGTACACACACTGATGAAGTTTCATAAGCTAGGTGTGTTGAACAAGTGAATCAAATTCAATACCATAAATCTCCATTCGTATGCAATCGATCACCACACCAAAATTAACACATGATTCAACAACAATAAACCGTGTTCATAGTATTATCAACATTCCTCTCTTCTTCAAGGTGCAACATCTCTCAGACCTTTGATCATTATTTATACATGAAATCAACTAAGAAGAGGATAGGATCAAACCCTCGAACTCAGAAAACCAATTTTGACAATTTTAGAACAAATTACAAAAAATCTTGGTTTTACTGTTATTTGGGCAGATTCGATTTAGAGATCCAACCATAGATTCCAAGATGATTTGAATTTGTAAAATCCTCCCTCGTTGTACACAATTTTTGACCTTCTAGACATAACCCATACTTTAGAATTTCGATATATGCCTTCATATGCACTGAAATCGAGGCACAAGTTGGCAGTTTGATATTTTTACTAATTTTTACAGAGTCATTCCCCTTGAGTTGGATGCCCACATGTGTGATTTGGGTGAATTCTAACACACTTTATCACATGTCGACGTTGTTCTGGACAAAACCCATGTCCCATATTTTCCTCTAGAAGCATTCCAAATTTTTGAGCTATAACTGGTACCCGATGTTTGTAGGATGTTAGTACTAGATGAGCACAGGTGAAAAATAAACTCTGGTACCAGATGAGAATAGGTAACAGATGAGTGCAGGTACCATATGGCTATAGAACCTTCTGGTACCATATGACTTGGAGTGTCAGTACCGGATGATCTTGAGTGTTCTAGTGCAAGTACCGTATGAGTTCCAATGCAAGTAATAGATGACTTCCAGTGTGAGAACATATTGTTTGGAAGAAATGCGGGGAGAGGGTGTAATTATGAGTGTATTTTTGTAGTGTAAAATATTACAAAAATGTAGCCCAACATTGTTAGCGCCCCACATTCCATATTCGATCATAGTTGTAGAAGACACATTGGGGTTTGTTCCAAAGTTGAAGTACGTCGACCACGATGTGACAAAAGTAGAAAAAAATCCAGAACTTATGCAGGATATCTACATGGATAAAAGAGGGGTAAAGTCATTGGGAGTCCCAATACTAGAACCTAAAATCTGGATTATAGGACTGTACAACTCTTGCATTATGAACTTGATGGAAATCCCTCACTTCGGAAGGGGGGAGGATGTAAATGAATGCGTAAAACAATTTTCGGCCCAAGTACATGGTTTTTTTCTATGGATGGAAAAAAATTTCCCCATCGATGTCGAGTTAATTTATAATATTACAGGACTTCCATAATATCCATTGGTTGAAAACCACTTATACCCACCATGCCGAGGGCCTCCACGAGTTTATAAAATGTCTTCCTAGCTAGATTTCCTCTACGCAAGGGAGTCCCTTCGCAGTTAACAATATCCCTCAACACTGTCCCCTTCCAGTGTTAGGTTTTTTCCAACAAGAAAAAATTTCACAACCCTCTTAGCTCAGGCTGGGTTTGTTTTTCAAACCAACCATACAAGAAATTATTTCTCTAATTCTCTTCCACACGAGCTCTACCTCTATGCATGCATACCATACTCCCCATGTTTTCTTTTATGTTCCACTGCTTCCACCCATGGACTTTTTCGTTCCTTTTACCAGAAGGTTCTCGATCTCCCCTCTTTTCTTTTGTCAGAGAACACTTGGGTCAATCAAGGAAAATGAAATGATACTATGGTATCCTGGGTGATATTCTTCAACTATCCTAGCCAATCCTCCATTACTTCTATTCATTTTGGGTTTTTCAACTACCAATCCTCCTTCATTAACTAATTTTGTTTTGAATTTAGGAAAAGGTAGAAAAACTAATTATTCTCAAAATAAAAAATTCATTATGGATTTGTAGGGTCTGTTAACATGATGAACCCCCTTCTATGCTTCATCAGTAATCCCTCTTGTGGTATCATGGCCAATACTTGTGCTCCACCCATTAGTCAATTTTTTTCCAGATTTTATTTACCAATAATACATTTACATTGTCCATGGCATGGTATTCATTCTTCCATGTTGAGATACAATCATAATTAATCATGATTTGTTATAATTATTTAGGGGATTAAAAATGGGGTGTTACATTCCCCTCCCCCTTCAAAGGAACATTGCCCTCAATGTTCTCTCCTCTCAACAACATGTACCATGACTTCATCACTTTGTTCCTTCAATAGTTTTAGTTTCTTCGTGGTATGGTCCCTCTCCTGACTACTGGAGTTTCAGCACATGTGTTGGATGTATGTGGTGACTCGGGTTCTACCTTAGTTTTCCAACAAAACCCTAGAAACCATCGACCCTTGTAGTAAACCAGAAGGAAACACCAGACATAGAGTGGAAATCGAAGTCTGACCCAATATGGATTATGGGTGATTTCATGACCCATGTTTCTGCAATCATGGAAGGGGCGGAACTCGTGGGAATTTTAGGCACATATACTTACTCTTGTACTTCAACATTCATCTGATCTATTAATTTACCCATTCAATAACATTCATTCTGTAGAAAACATCATACTATTCTATTGTGCGTTGTAAATAAAATTCAATAGATTCATGGATTCATTCAAAATAAAAGCATATCAAATAAACTCATAAGAGAATCACACATAGAGACACCATATTTTACCATGGTTCACCCCCCTATGCTACGTACACAAAGATCTTATGTTTCCTATTATTATTGATCAAGATAGGGAATTGCGTGAATTACATCAAAATTTTATCATACTCAGTGAGGCTGACCAGTCTCTTACCAAGCTCCACATCTTGCAACCCGACCCTTAGATACAATCCATACATCTCAACGCTGACTCCATCTTATCTCCACAACTCTAAAAAAAAATAGTAATGCAACTCAAAACTTATTCAAGACTGAAATCAACCTCGCCAAAAACTAGACAACTCCAAATAAATATGATTGATCCCTTATTTTCCTCTAACATCCTCTATTTATATTACAAAAATGGATAAAACCCTTAAATCATACTCCAAAACCCTAGTTCTAAGTGGACTCAAATTATCCACATTCTAATTGCCTTCACGTGCTAATCCATAATTTCTTCGTGTTGATTTTCCTTTGTTCCCACCACATGCTTCTTCCTTTATACATTCTGCCTCATTTTCTAAGTTGTATCTCGAACATTATCCCAAAATTGCTTGATCCAATAGGCCCCCAACACTTATATGTGGCTCATCCCAATCCACTCAATAAGTATGTGCCTCCTGCATCGATTTCTCCAATATCTGGAACTTTTTTGTTAGTACATCTACTTGAGTCTTTTCCTATGCGCTCTTATCTACCAAGGTATCTACAACCTATAATGTTATGTTCTCCTTCAACACTTCTTTACTTTATAAGTGCACCTATTATAATCTTCCTTTCTCTATTTCCAACTATGCTATCATTCTTTGCCTTCTTTTGAAGTGGCTCCAAATGAGCCTGTCTTGTCGGTTTATCTGCTTGGATTGTCTTCAACTCTACTTGTAGGTTTTTCATTTCCTAAGTGGACTTCATTCTCTCTAATATAGGCAATGTCTTCTTACTTTATTTTAAATATTGAATTGCAATATTCACTTTCTCTTCCCTCTGATCCAACTGTTGGATCCCTTCATCTTCTTCCAGGCTCATCCATATCTACACGATCCTTTCATAGAGTTCTTCTACTTCTTTTACTTCCAACACGATGATATATGTGTGCTCTGTTGCTTATTGCTCCCTTTCTGATATGACTTCTGGAGGGTAGTTGGTGTCATCTTCCTAGCCAATTCTATTATCTCTTGTTTGTAACAATCCATTGTCTGTGCTATCCTTCGTAACTCTTCTTCTGTGTTGAGCTCTTCTGTAAGTATGTTTTCTATAATTGTTTGGAAGAATTCTTCAAGTCTTTTCTCTTATTTGTTTGCACATTGTTTTTCTCCATCTCACTCCAGATGTACCTCTTTGAGAGCTATCTCTAGTGTCTCCTTCTCTTCCTTGGCTGTCTCCAAGTTGGTCGTATATGCCCTAGCCCTAAATTGAACTTCTTAATGAATGCTCATCTGCAACTTATATAACTCTTTGGTTGGTATGTTGGACAGAGCAAAGTCAAACTCTTCTACATCCTTGAAAGGTTTTTGTGAGTTATCCTCATATACTTTTAGAGTGTTTTGGCATATCTCGAATGTCCTGCTTCCCACTATTGTTGTTTTCACTATTTCCTTCTCTTCATAAATTGGCTCCTGTTGCGCTGAGACTTTTTATTATTTTGTTCCTTTCTACTAAGTGAGATTTTTCTGTATGATCTTGAGAAATTCTTTAACTTCCATTAGTTTTTTCATCAGTTCTTCTCTTTGGGATTCTGTGACATATAAGGCTTCTTCTCTTCTATCTTGGAATTTATTTTCTACCATCTCTGCATCGTCTTCTATGATTGTGAGATTAAGGGGCTTCCTCTGCACTTTCATCTTCTTCCTCTTTTCTCCCATCTACATTTTTGATTTCATCTTTTTTGTATGTGGAAGTTTCTTTACATATGGTATGTTTCCTTACCCTGTCTCCTGGGTTGGGATATCATCTTTCTTCTATGCTCCCCCATTTTTTATTTCTACATCCTCAATTCCTAGTATTGACGCTCTTCGTATCATTTCCTTCTTCCTTATATTCTTAACTGTCGTCGCACGTTCTGTGTGCAGTGAGGCTTTTCTAGTATTGGTTGTTGGGCTATTGGATTTATGCATTGTGTCAAATTCTTCCTATTCTTTTCCCTTTTCTCCTTTATTGATAGCTACAGGTACCTTCCATTGATCTGGCCATTATGCTATTACCCATTGGAATTATTCTACTGTAATGAAATATTACATCTTTAACCATGTCCTTTTAGGGTCTCTTATGGATTGTATCCATATGTTGTCCATGGATTCCTTAAAGTTGGTAATTCCTTCATTTTCTTTCACCACTTCAGGTGAAATCCTCCATGTATCTGCAATTTTCTCCTACATCTCTTGTATGTACATGCAAAAAATGTTGCATTGGCCTTCCTCTACTTACTATCTGTGTTGTGTCATAAGGTTTCATATCTTGTTGCACGACACTTTCCTTTTCTATCACAACATGTTGAGTACTTTGGTTTTTCCCATGCATTTAAAGATATTAATATCAATAACCAAGAATAGTGGAACTCCATTCTAGCATCGTGTGCATATCTATAGTGTTCTAAGAATAAGTTGAGCAAATACGACGCCTAACTTAGAACTATTCCTTCTGCGCATTACATAGTTGTCGCGACTACCACTATATGAACCTATTCTTTGTGACACTTTCTAAGTAGCTTATAGGCCATCATCTGAGTTGAAAATATGGTGGCTGGGTCGTTGATGTTCTTAATGATCATACATATGCTACCCCTATTAGTGCCAAATTAAGCCTTCACTTCTTCTATAATGGCCTTCTCCTTTTTTTGTCATCAAGATACTACTCAGGATTCACCCCATCTGTTGGAAGTCCTGTAAGATTAGAAATTAACTCGACATCGATGGGGACAGGTCTGTCCATCCATAAAAACACTCCATGTACTCAGGCTGACAATTGTTTTACGCATTCATTTACATCCTCCCCCCTGTCGAAGTGAGGGATTTCCATCAAGTTCATAATGCAAGAGTTGTACAGTCCTGTAATCCAGATTTTAGGTTCTAGTATTGGGACTCCCAATGATTTTGCCCCTCTTTTATCCATGTAGATATCCTGCATAAGTTCTAGAATTTTTTCTACTTTTGTCACATTATGGTCAGCGTACTTCAGCTTTGGAATAAACCCCAATGTGTCTTCTACAACTATGATCAAATATGGAATGTGGGGCACTGAGAATGTTGGGCTCCATTTTTGTAATATTTTACGCTACACAAATACACTCATCATTACACCCTCTCCCCGCATTTCTTCCAAACAATATGTTCTCGCACTAGAAGTCATATAGTACCCACATTGGAACTCATACGGTACCTGCACCAGAAAACTCAAGGTCATTTGATACTCACACTCCAAGTCATATGGTACCAGAAGGTTCTACAGTCATTTGGTACCTATACTCATATGTTACATGTTCTCATCTGGTACCAGTGTTTATTTTTCACCTGTGCTCATCCGGTACCAGCATCCTACATGCATCGGGTACCAGATATAGCTCGAAAATTTGGAATGCTTCTAGAGGAAAATATGGGACATGGGTTTTGATGAGAAATATTTTACTAGGAATGAATGTAAGGAAAGAAAACTCTTTATGGACATTTCAAAGGAAATTTCTAATGATGAAGTTGAATCTATACCTCTAGAGACTCTTCATCTTTCTGTTCAGTACATTTCCCCCTATGGTTTGTAGGATTTGGAACCATAGATCAACTTCCATTCCTTTCTTGTTATTTATACTCCCCAAACCCTCAAATTGATTGGATAAATCAAACATTGCAAGTCATTGTCTTAATTGACATAAGTATCAACCATAACTTCACTCATTGATGGGTGAGTGCAATCTAATTATGGTCTTTCATGATGTGTTAGTGGCCATGGAAACATGGAAAATCAATGATATGTTAACTTGGAGGGACGATTCAAGGTACTTTCAAAATGAAGTTGGATATGGTGTAAAAGTATGAAATGTAGGAAAATGAATTAGATTTCTAAATATATAATTTTCATCTATACAAATTCTGCATGACTATGTGAAATTTGATTTTTCCTAATAGTGGTATGTTATTTTTCATGCAAAACATGAGGAAAATGTTTTTGTTAGTGCTAACTTTGAGCACCTAAATGATGGAATTTTCTTTTAAAAAGTTT